>VZTO01005767.1:63505-80307 GCA_013400615.1 Syrrhaptes paradoxus | reverse complement strand
TGGGCTCCCAAGGAGGCTGGACCTCCTGTGTGCTGCCCACCAGCCACCCTGTGAACCTTTTCCAGGCTCTGGGCATTTGTTGCTGGCTTTTCTGTCGTTAAATACCTCTTGCTTGTTGCTCATACTGCGTGCACTAGTGTAATTGCACTTGAGCTGAACTGTAGAGTCCACTCCTACCCTCACCGTGCCACCCCTGGGCTTGTCTGTAATTGGCCTGGGAATTTCCCCTTCCCCCTTCGAACCTAGAATCATCTTTAAAGTTTTCTTAGGATTCCTGTCTTCAGTTGCATGAGCCTTTTGTCTACAAGCACTGACTGTGATATCCTGTTAGACTCATAACATCTTTGTTTTCACACTCAGTCATTCTGTTTTAAAAATTGACATTTATTTACTCATTGCAGCAGAGTGCAAATACCAGTTCCAGGCCTGGGGAGAATGTGACTTGAATACTGCCTTGAAGACTCGAACTGGGAACCTAAAGAGAGCCCTTCATAATGCCGACTGCCAGAAGACTGTCACAATCTCAAAGCCCTGTGGGAAGCTTACCAAACCCAAACCTCAAGGTAAATTCCGTTTGCTGAAAGCTGTACACCAGTTCATTTCAATCACTGGATTTGTGATGTTCTGTGTGCTTCAGTGGGAGCTCAGCAGTGCAGGAGATTGTACTTTAATGACCTTTCCTTAGTTCTGCACTTCTGTCTCCCCCATGCCAGGCAGACAATATTCCTGAGTTGTGTAGTTAAGGCAGTCTCACGCACAAGAGGTGAGCTGAAGATTAGAGCTTCAATTTTAAACTTAGACCACCGGTACTGCTACCAGTTTGCTGATGCTCACTAGACCTCCAGAATACATATGCTTTTCATAGCTCACCTGTTGATGGGAGCAAGCTAATAGTAGAATGCAAAAATGTCTCTTGATAAAGACACCCTTTAGACAGGTTTTGTTTGGTATCAAATAATGAGTAGTTGAAATAGGAACTGCTTTCCTTCTAGACAGGTAGTATTGAAGGGATGTTCTGCTCACTGCATGCTGAAAGAGGATATGCAGGTGTTTGGCACCTTTGGGGTTATACTTTATTCAAAGATAGCACAAAAGAGAGTATGGAATGTATATGCCTTATTTAACTGTGAGTGACAGTGTAATTCCTGGCACATAAAAAAGCATATGCCCTGCATTTGTGTTTCCAGGTGTCCCTTAGACAAACTGACTTTCTTTCCAGTCATTAAATCTTTTTAATGTACTCTTCTGTTGGAGTATCAGATGTTATGTGTGATTTATGGTGGGAGCTAAAACTGTGTGATCTTGTTTGAGACACATAAGTAATGTGTTGTAAGTGGATTGTACAAGCTATGATACCCTGGCATTTGTTTGTGTAACACCAGCTAGATTTAACACATTCCAGGCTCTGAATACTTGGATAATTATAAAAGTAAATGTAGTTAGGAGTGACAGGTGCAACTTGGACCAGTGATTTTCAAATTATGGATGGTGGTGCACCATTGGTCTGAGGGGTACCCACAGGTGGCCTGCTCTGCTTGTGCAACCAGAGACAGGTCTGATGAGGTTGCAGATGCTTTCTGTGAGTGTGCATGCATCCATCTGATTTGCAGTCAGTACAGCGGTAGCTGGTCTTCCTCACACACCATCCATGGAGTTATCAGATAAGTGCTGAGTCTAGAACCTGCACAGATAGTGACAAGCTGTGAAGCAGAAAGGATCCAACTAGATTTTCAGACAAGCTGATTTGGTTGAATTGGCAGCAATTCATTTGGGGTGGAAATGACGGGGTGGGAATGCAGGAGGGTGTTTGAGCTCTGTCATCTTATTGTTTCTTAGTTTGGAGGAAAGGAGACTCTGTTGATTGATTGGGGTTTGTTTTTGTTTTTGTTTTTGAGTAAGTTTCCATGCCTAAGTGGCATTTGGGAGTTTATTGAATGAAGATTCCTGTTGTGCTGCCGGAAGGCTGCTGCCACTTGAGCCACTAGTAGCCTTCTGCCTTGTTCTGCTCCCACTGAGTCAGTATATTCTATCAATGGCTGTCAGAAAAGGAGAGAAAGAGACAAAGCAGTACTGATGCACCATCGTTTTGTGAGAGCAAGGCTGTTGGGTGGTACAGGGTTGTTTTCAAGCTGTAGCTTTAAAAGCAGAGCTTGTGAAATTTCTGGATTGGAGTTAACTTTAATGGACTCTAGATACGAGTGAGTTAAAAATGAGACTGAAACTCAGATTGGGACTGACTGAAGCAAACATGTGGTTTGACATCATTAGAAAACCTGACTTCACTTGATTTGAAAGAATACAAAAGGAGAAATAGGTTCAAATGGAGATTTGTGATCATAATAACTGTGGGCAGAAATTCTGCTCTTACGATTTATGTTAGAAGTTTCATGGCATCTTCCTGAATGCCACCTGCTCATTCATCTGCTGTTGGCATTAGTAGGAGCAGCATGCATTCAAGTCCTAAGAAATCCATATTGCAGATCTGTGCACATAACTACATAGGAGCTACACTGGACAGTATGTTGGCAGCAGTAGGAGTAACTAGAGTAAGAAATTCGGTCATGCAGATTAGTACTGTGTGAAATGTAGTGCCCTACTGAACTTTATTTCTGAGTTAAAAATCTTAGTGCTGACATGTTGGCTGGAAAGAGAGCACTTGTTTTCTTTCTGAGGTGAAAGAAATTATAGGTTGGAGGCAAGTCCCCACCCACATCTAGATAAAAGAAAAATTAAACTGTATGCATTCTATAGTTAGAAAAGAACCCAATTTAATTCTTTGGAGATGAAAAGTAAGATCCAGATTATTGTCTGAGTACTTGGAATGGACTGTAGGTACATGTTAGCTTCCCTTTTCACCCATAGCTTTGCATCAATGGCTCAAGACTACAAGAGAAAAAGCATATAATACATTATTTGGAAGCAGCAATTTTTTTCTGAGGCACAGTGATGCGTAAGGTCTGTACTGATATGCAGCTAGACATGTAAATACTGATCAAGTGCTGTACATTCCTACTGTGATTGTCTGGAGTAGCAGAGCAGTGGCTTTCTGGCATTTGGGAGCTCTGGCAGCAGAATAGTAAATGAGGGGCTTATTGACTACAGGAATCTGTTCTACCACTAACCAGTTACCTTTCTGACTGGTGTGTGTGTGCTTCAAGAGCTGCATCACTGAATAAATCTCTGACAGTGATAGGCTGGAAGTACCAAAAGCCGATGTGAACTGACTGAGAATATTGCACTGAAAAATACCAGTATATTCAGAAAAAGGGTTGCTTTCATTATTTTCCTGACTAACCCCTTTCCTGTGACCTGAAGTTTTCCTTCTGTTAGGTCATGTTTGTAACCTCTCCATTACATCACTTTGCCCTTTGATTTCGTATTGTAAATGGGTGAATAAAAGCCCCTATTTAGCTTCTTCAATTAATTGCAGTTTTATATATCCTCTCTCACTTTTTGGCACTCGCCATATTTTAAAGCTAAAACCTCTAATTTAAGTAGTTCATTGTATAACAATTTATCCATTATAAGAATACTCTTTACCGGACCTACCTAAATTCCTTCTATTATTGCAAAATCATTTTTGAAATGAAGAGACTGGACCATACACAGTATTCCAAGCATGTCCTATACAGATTTGTCTGGAAAAAGAAGATATCATTGCAATACTCCCTTTATTGTTCATTTACACACACTAAATGACCTAAATATGGTTTTCTTTTTGATCACTGCTTGCATGTGGAGCAGATATCTTTATCTTCACAATTCTCCCTGACTCTTAAGTTAAAAAAGTTAATTAATGCGGTTAGTTAAGAACCCAAAAAGGTGTGTAAGGCATATTATTGCCTCTAGGCTTGCCCAAAGAAATATTGGGTATTGGATTTCACCTGACACATTTCCTTAGGGTGAATTGGTGTCTGAAGTTCCTCCTCACCTTCTCTGTTCTTTGAGAATAATGGAAAGAAATTGATGTAATCTGTAACTGCTGCTCTCCTGTTGCTTATCCGCCTTTGCAGCTCATGAACATGCAGAAATTTTGCTGGTAGGATGAATCCTATATCTCTCTCCTCTCACCTATTTTGAAGATGACTGCTGTTTCGTAGAAGTTTGTTCTATGCTTAACACAAAGGAAAATTACACCTGCACAAAAATTCCAAGAGTTATCATTTTGCAGATTTGCTGATAAAAGTAGATTTTGGCTTTCCAGGAACATCTATGAGCTGTGGCAAAACTGCTAAATTAAACCAGGAGATGCTAATTAACCTTGGGAATCAGTGCCTGCCTCATAAACTGGTGATCTAAATGTTCTTACGGATTTGTTTTATCATTAGTCAGCATTCATGAAGATACCTTAAAATATTTTTGAAGCACCCTCATTATTTTATAAACTAAAAAAAAAAAAGTTTTTCCCTTATTAGCAACTGCTCTGTCTCAGTGTTTTTTCTTCTGAGTATGGATTGTAGTCTGTGACACTTAGACATTTTGGAGCTCACTGAGGAGAGGAGAATTACTAGAATTACTAGAGAAGGTGCTGTATATCGAGTTTAAGGGGGACAGCAGATGATGAATCAGGAATTTTAATTTTATCTGGATGTCTGACAAGCTCTTTTCTCCATGGCTTTGCTGAGGCGTTTTCAGATTGGAAGACAATAGCTCGGTCCCGGGCTGCTGTGCTAGAGTGTAGTTAGCGCAGGATGAAAACTGTTGTTCGTTCTTGAATATCGTGCATTTGGACACACTGTCCGCAATGTGACATTGATATCCCAGACACCATGGTTTGTGTATTTAGTACACAAATGAGGTCATGAGAAAGCCTGTCACAAAGGCTGGAGAGGATGAAAGAATAATTTTTATCACAAAATCCCAGTGAAGGTCGCCACCTCTCCTCTAGCACATACAATTGCATATTCTAGTCAGTGTCTGCAAGGATGGGGATGTTCAAGGTCTCCCTAAACTATCTTGACAGATGTGAAAGACTCAGGCACTTCTGTTGAGTGGCTGCTCTAACGGCCAACTTGCGCTGAAGAGCAGGAAACATTTCCGACATACTCCATCTGGCCTCCTTCATGACCACCCAAACTTGATGGCTGTTCAGGTTCCAGCTAGCCAGAAAGTAAAAGAATGGAGTATTGTCAGGATTCAGGAAATATTTTGCTTTAACTGTTGAGAGAGGATGAATTTATTCTTATTGACCTGAGTTGCCTGATAGGATTTATTTCTTTTTTCACTCTTTTCATCACTCTCATTCATCCTCTTTCTCTCCCTCCCCTCATCTCTTGTACTTTTAGCTATTTATTCTCCTGATTAAGATAAAATTAAATAGAATAGCAGTCTATCTGCTCTTTCTGCAATGTAGCCTTCATTTTTTGAATTATGCTCCTTTTTTCTCTGATAAATTTTTCACCTAGCTGTATTTAGTTCTTTTTAATAAATCTCCTTTCCCAACTTTTTATCAATTTACACTGTATCTGATCTGTGAGTTATTTCATCCTAGCTCAGCTCAGTACTTGCCACGTAGGAAAACAATTCCAACTACTGCTGGTAAATGTTAACACTGCTTACACCACTGTTGTCTTTAATAATTGGGGTGGCTTCCAAAGATCACATCCTCCAACATGGAGTGTTTGGAAAGGGTTCTCTCATAAAGGCAAGACCTACCTGAGTTGTTAGTGGCTGTAATCTCTTTCCTATAATGCAGATCAGGTGTAGCATTTGAGAGTCTAGCAAGGTGTCAGTGTAGTTCCCTGTGTTTGGCACAATGTGTCTGCTACTGCAGCAAAGACTACGCTCCCTGTGTTTTTAATAATTTTGTATCATTTGAAGAGCTTTACTTAAGACTTTAGTGCAATATAAATAATCTGCACTACATTGTTTCTTTTATCTAGCGATCTTTATGGGTGGCTAATCCTCGTATCACTCATTGGAGCTGAGGAAGTACAATTTAAAGAAAAGTAATAATTGAAAGTCAGAAAGGCTAAGTGATTTTCCAGGTATACACAGCATCAGTGGCAGGTCCAGGCACTCATCTAAGAGCTGTTGACTCTTGGCTTCATGATCTGATTAGTAGCTGCTGCTCCCTTCTTTCCTTGTCTGCAATTACAGCTGTCAGAATGTGATCATTTACTTTAAGGTGAGTGTCTGAACTATGGCCTTTAACTGGGGTCTTTGGTTTTGATTTTAGTAATATCAGTGGACTTAATACAGTGTTTGACACTGATTTACCTTGTGTCTTCTTAGGGAGCTTGGTGTCAAAACATAGGGCTGGACTTCTATTAATGAGCAGGTATATCCCGGTCCTTACTTTGGTGCTAGGAGCAGAAAACAACATGTGTTTTTTGAGCACTGCAGTGGCAGTTTTGATTCTTACCTGCAGAGAGGACAGCTTGCTCACAGTGTACTGCCAGGGCCAGGCTGACTGTGCTTTGTCAGGGTGACTTGGCTGCTGGCTGTGTCAAGGAGCTGATGGAGATGTCTGAATGAATTGCTCACCTGATAAGCAGCTGTTCATTGTTCAGACTGGGTCCTGCACTGACGAAAAGGATCACCTGTGGCCCAGTCCATTTTGCATGTTGGGCAATCTGCTTTTTCTGGGGTGCCCTCCCTCAATGTTGCCTTTGTGGAGCAAGAAAACGTCTGCTTCTAAAGAGCAGCTGGAGGGGACACAGGGGGAGAAGAAATGACTTGTTAGGACTGTGATTTTCTTTTGTTTGAAAGAGGCTGGTGTCTCCTGTTTTGGCATAACACTCGTGCTGTGTCTCCCTCCATAGGTTTCAGAATTCCCCATCTTTAATGTAACTCATTAGTTGTGCAGGCATGCAGCTAGCGTAATAATTAGTATTACAGGAGATAGAATAATAGGATCTGCTCAAACTAATTAGATACAAAAATGAGGGTTTTTCTCATATTAGGAAACTGCTGTGATAGTTAAACAAAAACCTGAAAGGCAAAACTGGGAGGTTTTTCTGTTGCTGTAAAGGATGAGGCAGGTTTATTGAAGAATGACCTCTGGCATTGACCAGGAGACTGCAGTGAAATACAGTGGTCTGAGCTCTGTGGGGCAGACACTGGCAGTGGATGCCCGGTAGGAACAGCATAGCTAGATGTTATTATTCTTGCTATCATCATGATTATTTCTATTGCATGAGTGCCCAGAGGCCCCAGCTGAAAAAGAGTGCCATTGTACTAAGTGCTGCATAAACATTGCGAGAGGCAGTTTTGCGATGAATAATTTATGCTTAGTGGAGCTCAGAAATGTGAAAACCAAGAGAAGAAATGGTCGAGAGGGGTGAGACTGGGTAATGAATGCTTGGTTGTGTTTCCCTGTGCCACTTGCTAGTCTGAGGACAGGGCTTGTTGTTTCAAGATGAAGTAAAATTCACTGGAAACTTTAGGCTCTGAGACACATCCCTCTGATTTGGGTCCTCCTGCCATAACATGAGGAAGTAAGATTTTTCTCAATTTAAGAGGGAACAAGGGTAAGCCATATAAGAAAAATAAACACAATGATGGTTACAGTGTGGACCAGCCTCAAGCTGCTAGTAAGCTGCCAGTGCAGCCCATAACTAATAAAGTTTGGATGTCTTTTAATATAATTTTTTTTTCTGCTTCTATTTTCTTATGTTTCTTGGAGGCTTTTGCACTGTAGTGCAGAGACTGCTTTTATACCTTTTGTACATTTGAAAAATTATACTGTTTGGATACGGCATTTGAATGCATTGTCAGATCATAACACAGTATCAATCTGATTGACACAGCCCTGATTGTGGGGAAAAGGAAAAGCTTGTAGGAGAGGGAGAAAGATAAATATTTCTTTTAAAAAGAAGTATTTTTCAATTTTCAGTTTTTTTCTGCAGCTTTTACAGGTGTATTTGAAAAGAGGGGAAATTTTCATGGGAAACCTAGATCCCCATGTTTCTCACCCCCTGGTTTGTAATTCAGGGTTTTTTTTTTTTGTTTTTTTTTTTTTTGTTTTTTTTTTTTGGTTTTTTTTGTGCTGCCCCAAAAGATGGAAAACTGGATGTGACAAATGTTTTGTTTAACCCTCTTGTGCCGGCAGGAGTTTCTTTTGGGGTTTAATACAGACCTTTGTGGGTGGAAGTTTAAATAGCCTTGTGTGTGCCAGTTCTGTTACATGCTCATTGTCTCACTTTCCTGGCTTGCAAGAGCAGTCCAGCCTCCTTGGCATTAGTTAGTGCCCATGAGCCGTGAAAATGCCTGACTTCCTATGATAAAAGATATGGCATCAGCAAATGTTGCTGTTCCCAGCAATGAAACAGAGAGAAAGCTCTGTTCCTTCATTTCTTCCCTTCCCTTCCCTTCCCTTCCCTTCCCTTCCCTTCCCTTCCCTTCCCTTCCCACTTCTTCACTTCCTTTCCTTTCAAGCTTTTTCCCCCTTCTTTATCCCTCCATCTAACTTTCCATGTCACCACCTCTCTATATTTTCTTCTATCTTTGCTTACTGTGAAAGTTTTGTAGGCAACTTTTCAGAGTGTGGAGCGCTGATCAAAGCAAAGCCCACGTCCCTTCCCCTGAGGATAGACTCTCTCTGGGGCAGATGCAGAAAGTACAACCAAGAAATGCGTGTGTCTGATTTTCAAAAATTAACTAAATAAAATGAAGTCTCTAGGGGGTCTACAGTAAATCCCAAATAACTTCCTGCTACACAGCTTTTGCTGATCTCAGTTTGACGTATAAACTAATTCAGTGTATGACCTTTTTGCTCTTCTGTGGATACAGGTGAACGCCAAACTCCAAATGGATTATTAATATTTTTTGTTTTCGGCAGTCTCCTACAGACATGTGTATGCAGAGGGTAAACTCTGAATGTATCAGCCTGTGGCTGCACCTGTCTCTCTGGCATTAAGAGGGATCTTGTGTACAGCATAGATGGCTGAAGAGACAGCTGGGACTGTCTCCCTCTTTTGCTGACTGTAGAACATGACAAAGAACAGTAAGAAAGTCTGTACCCTGCAGAATCAGCAGTACAAATGTACCAGAGGTAGATGAGAAGAAGCATCAGATGAAGAGCCAAGTGTGTTTCTTCTGGAAATGACTTTTCAGTTAGGCAGACCCCTTCAGCAGTCTCCAGTTGCAAAACAAGCTTCACTTGAAAATTTTATCCATTGAAATCTTCCAAATACTTACTCTTACAGCTCCGGCATCTTAGATACATGTGACCCAGACTTAAAGAAAATGAGATTAAACTTTCCTGATCTTTGGGTAATTAGGCCATCTAGCAAAATCCAAAAATGCATGTGTCTCTGTGTAGACAATTTTGAAACTTTTTCTCCTAAATTTTTTTGGGGGAAGTAAATCAGCAAGAATAAACTTTTCTGATTAAAATCCTTGGCTTCAAGAAATTACCTCTTAAAATAAACAAACTTCCTGTAATTCCTGATGAGTTTTATGTAGGGATGTTAAAAGTGAACATTTTTTAGGTCTTACATCCAAATATCAGGTTCAAGCAATGGCTTCTGACTGTCTAAGATTGTTTCAGAGCTTTGTGGGTGGTTTTAGAATTAATTGGATTAGTTTTTCCCTGCGTTTATTTCTTCTTGCAATTCCAGTGAGAAAGAAAATGAGTGAAACTTTCCATGAGGGATTCTTTGGTCCATTTCTTTGTCAGATATGTTAGTGTCTGTTACAGGCATAAATCTAGTTGTTTCCCATTCATAACACACATTGCAGCGTGCTTTCCTGGCTTATATGGTGCAGCTCCACCCTCTAGGTTTGAATTGGTTCCATCCTGTGTTCAGCTGGGAACAAATCCAAGTCTATCCAAAATGGAAATTTAGCAAAGTGAGAAGCAGAACAAATCGTACTGGAGAGGAGTGACTGGAAGAGTGGAGAAATTGAGAATCACTTACAGACAACTAGAGAAAGTCATTAAACAGCACAGAGCTAAAGTATAGGGGATATAATCAATTGTAATATATTAATGAAGTAAAAGTCACATCAAGGTAATTGATTCATTGGGGAGTTGCCTTCTACTGCTGTTTATCTAGTGGAGTATTGCTTTTTTTTCCATACAGATGAACTGTGTGTTTCTCAAATAGGCTTTTCAGAATAATTAATTTTGGAACAAAATTGCTATTCTAATATAGATTTTTTTCCCCTAAACTCATTCGGAATGCACAAATGCTTTATATAAAGCAGGAAAGTAGGAGGAAAAGGAATTAGGTGTCCCTGAAAGGTTCTCTCTCCCCAGAAGCAGAAGAAATACTGTATTTAAAAGGTATTTCAGACATCAAGAGATTTATTTCTACAATCATGGAAAACACAAGATAGCACAGTTTCTGTTACTAGAGAGCAGGGTGAAGCCCTTTAGGGTGGGATTTTCTTTTTTTTCACCAAGGGATAAAATCCTTGGCTTCATTAAAGTCAAGACTGCTCACTTCCACATGAGTTGGCATTTCATCCCCAAAATTCAGAAGTGCTCTGCACTCAACAGCACCATTGCCTTGCATCACCATAGCAACTAGGTGCTTTGGAAAATTTGCCCCAGTGAGAGATAGAGAGCCCTTTAGAAAACCTGCCTTCCTCTGTACTCAGTGGGACTGAGTGCTAGTTCCTGGGAAAACTGTGTCCTGAACATCTGGTGATGAAATTCTTTGCTGTAACCTTCCATCAGCACAGCTTTTGCTATTTCGAATTATTTATATTGCCTTTTGGGGACACTGCTTGACTTTAGGTGTTCAGCAGTGCCATGAGTGGACTATTACCTTCTTCTCAACAAATGAAAATAAATACCTGCAAATCGTGGCTTGCAAAGCTTGGCTTCCATTAAAATGTAATTACCTCCCTTTTGTGCCTTATGCATTAAAAGTGGCTTCAAATGCCATGTGGCTCCTGTTCGACATAATTACTTTCCTTTGCTGCTTACATAGTAAGAATGAGGTTCCAGAATAAAGAAGACTATTTAAAGAGGGCAGCTGCCATTCCAAATTGCATAAAGAAAATTCTGCTTATCAAATTGATTTGTTGACTTGGTAAGATCCTCACTGGAATTTTTGTTACCAGTCATCACGGACACCCAGAAGTGGGTCCAGTGCTAATCCATGACCACACAGTTTTTAATCCTGTGACTAATTCTTAGGCATACAATGATTCATAGAGTTATTCAGGTGGTGAATGATTAGATAATCCAGCGTGTGTACATTGACACAGTTCACTCTTGCTGGGCTATTTGTACAATGCTATGTGGGTGTTTTTATCTCACTGAGAGTGCTCTGGGAGTGGGATGGCTGTGCAGTGCTTGGTTGCTGTGTTCTGCAAGGACTGCCATGTGTTCTGAATCTGCTCTTTGGATGTGCCCTGCTGCAGGATCCCTCCCTCCCTCCGTCTGAACTGCTAGGCAGCCTGTCGCTGTGGGATGAGGGAAGGAGGAAAGTGTGCTGTAAAACAGACACAAACGTTGAGGACAGTTTTGTCATCCTTGTTAATATTCTGGAGCAGATGTAGCTCACTCTTCCAGTACTTTTGTTTTGCTGCAGGGATGCACAGGGATGCTAAAAATAGTTTCCTTGAGGTGAAGGAAGCCCGGTCCAGAGTGGAGAAGGCAGCTCCTGCTGCTGCTTTCCTCAGTGTGGCTATGTGCTGAGACCCTCTGGAAGTGGAAGGACAGTTTGCCTGGGGCAATAACACACACAGTGCACTTGGAGCAGTAGACAAACAGCTACCCTTGTCCATTCCTCTGCTCCACAGCCTCCTCACCTCAAGTGTTGAGAGACAGCAAGAGTTAGCCCCTACTCCCATCTCAGTGCTGACCCTGCTATTGGTGTCCATAGGAGAAACACCTTTGATAAGGCATATAATGTATTTAAATTAATGTGTTTAACTGTTAATATCAAACATATTTTCATACCTTTCATAAAGTTTTCTATTGAGATGTTCCAGTTTGTGGCCTGTGAGCCAGGTGTGGCCTGGAGGTTAGTTCTGTCTCAGCAAGGCATTTATCCCTGCTGAGCAGGTCCCTGAACTGGCTGAAGTCTGCTCTCCTGAAATCCAAGGTTCTCGTCCTGGTTTTTACTTTGCTCCTTCCTCTCCAGATCCTGAACTCCACTACAGGTATCTCATAAAGATACCTCCATCTGGTGTCTAGCTCAGCACTAAAAAGACTGGACCACATAGCTTTAAAGCAAATGGTGCAGTGAGTAGATTCAAATTAAAATTCTATCTGGGCTGGTGTGAACTTGGATTTAATCTGGTCATAACCTTGTCATAGTGGCTCTTGATATTATTGGTAGCACTTGTCTGCAGGAAACACATTCCCTGTAGCCACCTCACAGTTGATGCGCAGATTCGTGGCTCTGTCTTTGCAAATATCACACTGATCAGGTAGGTGAGTGACGGAGTCTGCTGTTAACCCCAAGTGCTTGCAGTTGGCAGTGTTCTGCTCGGGGCAGTCCCTGTTCACCGTGTTGCTTTTCTTACTTCCTTCTGGCTCAGCAGTGAGCATTGTCAAGATCGAGCTGCTTTGCAGAGCCAGTGAGATGTGGAGAGCAGCATAGTGGCTTCCCCATCATAAAGGCTGTTTTGGTGGACATTGCTTGATGGGTTACTATAATTTCTGATGGCAGACCGGGGCCATGGGAAGAGACCTGGTAGGAAGCAGCTGAACCGAAGGTGTTGCATCCAGTCTGTGCTAAACTGAATTGACTTTTGTTGTTTTTCGTGTATGGAACAGGAATCTGAATGGGATTATTTTTGACAGTGTATCTAGGGAATCCTCCCCTCACTTAACTAGTAAATTCCTACAGCTGGTGCTTGGGCATGGGACTGCTGAGCTTTTGGGGAACTGGCACTGTACTCTCAAGTAGTCAGGGATTTTGAGCATGGTGTCAGTGTTGGTACTGCTGGCATGGTGACCCTTTCAGTCCAGCCTGGCTACCCTGGAAAGGGAAGTTTTGGCAGACTAAGTGATCAGGGTGACATGGAACCCAGAACTGACTAAGATAACCTATCATAAAAGTTTAAATAGTAGTGTAGGGTGAACAGAGATGAAGACAATCAAAGCCTGAATGACACAGAGGCAAAGAGTATGTCTGAGCAATGAGAAAACATTAACAAAGTACATCTTAAAGCAACTTTATACTTACTTAGTCATGGATATACTGTAGTCTGTAGCCTGACCATAGTCAATACAGGTGGAGGGAAGCTGTGAACAGTCTTGTGCCTGAGAGTATGAACAGCAGCATTTTCATGGGTCAATACCTGGGTATTGGTGTCTCTGGTAGGATTTTTAAAAGAGCTGAAGGACATTTGAGCAGTTTTCTTTTTTTTTTTTTTTTTTTTTTTTTTTTTTTTTTTTTTTTTTTTTCTTTTTTCTTTTTTTTTTTTTTTTTTTTTTTTTTTTCTTTTTTTTTTTTTTTTTTTTTTCTTTTTCCTTTTTCCTTTTTTCTTTTTTTTTTTTTTTTTTTCTTTTTTCTTTTTTCTTTTCCCTTTTTCTCATTTTGTTTCTCATTTCTTTTATTCCTTTATTCTTTCTTCTTTTCTTCTTTTTTTCTTTATTTATATTGCCACAACCTTGGGGGTGCATGTAATTTCTTGGAGCAAATGTGCTTTGCATCAATACAGTTTACCTGTCTGAAAGATTAAGCTGTGGTGATTTTAATACCTTTAATGTGAGAGGAATTACATTCCACACATAAGGGTTTTACTCTGCTGAGGTGCAAAGCAGAATCACTTGTCTTTGTAGGTAGACTGGTTTGTTAGTTTGGATGATATGCAGATTATCACAAGGTAGACAACAGGGAGCATGGAGCTTTTGCTAACAGGAGCACATATAGACCCACAGGTGCCAGGTGCAGATGAATAAACAGTGGGTTGTGTGGTACCTCAAGTCAAGTGCAAGGCAGGTAGTCTTTGAGGATGGGGACCTGACACCATCACACAGTTCCAGACCAAAAACCTTCTCCTGGTGGAGACTTCACCCCTACCATGAACTGCACATACCCTTCAGTAAAGTCCTGTTAGTGGCTTGCTCTCATTCCTATGTCTCCTTTGCTTTTAGTAATTTTAGTTGAAGTCTGAGGAGTGCCCTTCTGCTTGTGCTGTGTCTAAATAGATTTTATAGATTCAAGTGCTGGTCTGATTGATAAAATGCCACTGTTTCTTTCAGAGAAAGTGGTGTAGGGGGCACGAGAGAGTGTGAGAGAGAGCGCAATCAATACAGAATCCAGGAGGGTCAGTGATACAGAGGGAAAATTAGAGGAAGTGGAGGACATGAGTAGAAAAGGACAGGAGGAGAAACAGAAAGATTATAGGGGAAAAAAAAGGTTTTATCTGAAAACAAATTAGTTATTAACATAATGAAAAAAGACATTTTGGAATGACAGGTTGTAAAATAGTGCCAGATACTGTGAATGGCTCTGGACTGCAGGTGTACTTGTCTTCTCATTCATGGTTATACCTGTTATTTAACCTGAGATGGTTTTCGTTGGTTTGTTTGGTTTTCTTTGTCTTTTTTTTTTTTGTGTGTCTGGGTTTTTTGTGGGCAGGCATTTTTTGAGAAGGAAGAAACAAAAGCAAAATTCAAGGGAGGAAAACGAAGTCTAGGTTAAGACAAATATGGTTCTACCTGCTTGCTGTTTTGGTTCCAGGAAAGATGGTTTGCAGGAACTCAGCTTCCATCAGTCTGTAGTACCTGATGTGCTGTGTTTTGTGGTGGTATCCACAAGGATTTATTCATGTTCCTACCAAGAGCTGTTATTTCCCCCATTACAAGTTGACATGTTATAAAAGATTATCTAATCCTCTTAATTTATGTTCATTTTTCAGACTCCTCTGTGAATTTCCTTACTTGTAGAACACTATAGTACCCTGTAGCACAGTGGAAGTTACCACAGGTGGTAGTACAACATAAAAACTTTAACTTGTACCTTCGCATATTGTTCCCCAAATTAGTCAGAGCAGCAGATGCTCCTTAATCCCCTCCCTACCCTATCGGTACCAGCTGGCTGGACAGACCGTGCTCTAATGACTCCAGGCCAGGCTTCAGTTGCCTCTCAAGTGTACGTAGGTGTTTGTCCTAGACAAAGGGGGAAGGCTTGGCAATGGAGAAGCTGAAGAAACAAGTGAGCTTTTTCACCGCGCTCTGGAGTTGCTCTCATATTCAGAGAAAGCCAAAGGCTAACAATGAAATAGAAAGGAAGCAAGGGAAGGGTATGTGTGCGGATAGTGTGTGCAAAGCTTTCTTCCAGCTCTCCACTGAGCCATGACCCCGTTTCTCCAGGAGCTGCCTGCTGTTTTCTTATTTTCGAAGCAAGTTCCTGAGACAATGCTTAGCATGCCAAACAGGGACAGCAGCTCAGAGAGGAAGGGTTCTGAACTGGACATGCAGCCTGCTTTCCATCTTCTCTAGTGCCTCAGCCATTCCTTTTTTTTTTTTCTTCTTTTCCTTCTGTTTTCCCTTCCCTTGGTCAGAATGATGAAACAAAATTAGTTCCTAAGTGCATAGAGAAAATGAGGGGAACTTTCAGGGGTATTGAAGGCAATTTATTGCGGTGACTGCTGAATGATAATTTTTTATGGTTATTGTTATCTTGACAGAATCCAAGAAGAAGAAAAAGGAAGGCAAGAAACAAGAGAAGATGCTGGATTAATGGAGCCAACTTGGGCAGTGTGAGAAAGGGACATCAGCAAACACGATCAGTTAACAGTTTCATTTATACCTAGGCATTTTATCCTAAAATTATTTATAGCTTAATGGTACAATAGAAGGAAACAAGCAAACACAGAAAAAAAAATCATTTTTTTATTACTTTAGTATTTTTAATGTGTAATCCTAACAACAATTTTTAGAGGCCTGTAATAAAGGACTCCAAACTCATTTAGAAAATTATGTCTATTGTATATTGAACAATGTAGAGGTTTTTAAAATATCTTTTTCTCAAGTCTTGCCATAGGTCTCAATCTGGTAGCTACTCCATGCAAGCAGTATCTGAACCTGTGTGGAGCTCCACTGAAGCCAGTGGTGCCCGGTGTGAACATAGGAGTCTGGCTGGATGCAATTATATTTAAGATTGGGACCTTATATCTGAAAAAACACAGACTTGTTTCTTAAGTTCTTATTACATCTGGATAATTGTATGAAATTATTTGTTTAAGGAAAGGATGGGGGCATTCTGTTGAGTATTTACATGCACAGAATTTTTTTAGATGTGTGACATTCCAAAATGCCACCATCTCCAGGTAAAAACCAGTAGCACTCCTATCCTTGGACATGTTTTAGATGTTGGCAGTAAAAATTCTGAAATCTTCCAATACTTGGACATAGAAGAGTCCTAATTTTTCATTATTTTTTAGCAATGATTTTTCCAGGTGGAATGAGAGCAAAACTTGAATTTTTTTTTTTTAGCATATCAATGCTAGTGAATGATAGCATCCTCTGATTTACCTATAAAAGCTGGAAATGCTTTCTTTTATTTGTTTATTTTGCCAGAAGGGAGAATATCCTTTTCACAAAAACCTAGATGAAATTTTTGGGATTCTCTGTGACCCAGCTCCCTTTTGTATCAGTGGGAATCTTCCTGTTGGTTTTAATTATAGCTGGTTAAAAAATAGTAAGAAATCTGTTTGGAAACGGCCTGACATAGTTCATAATTTTGACCAAAAAAGTGACAATTTGTCGGACTTGAAACCAACAGGAATGAAATTAATTTGTGTTTCTCTGTTATTAACACAGAAGAGAAATGCAAAGCCAGTACCTTTTGTTTTCTTCCATTTTTATAGAAGCAAAAAGACCTTGGAAAGCTCAGTCAACATATAAATAGTTCTGTGTTAGGTTGTTTTTTTTTTTTTTTTTT
>VZTO01005767.1:25313-63453 GCA_013400615.1 Syrrhaptes paradoxus | reverse complement strand
AGGATGTTTGGGGGGAAATTACCTATTTGAAATTATAAGAAGTTCTGAGAAAAGTCATAAAGTAGAAAAAAGATCTGACAAAGGGCTGGTCTGTCCCCAGGTAAAGAGTTGATTAACAAACAAAACAACCAGCAGACTAGACTTTTTAGAGATAACATAAGGGATTTCACTGCCCAAATTAATTTCAAAATCATTACTTTTAAATTCTGAATCTTAAAATTCAACAGCAAGAAATAAGCTTTCCCATTTGTGTAGGCTTGCAGGCTTGCCTGCTGGTCAAGAGGAATAGTCTCCCTCGTACTGCTGCGGGTACCCACTGACTTCAGTGAAGCTGCAGCAGAATGTTCATCTGAGTAAATCACATTGCTGTCTTGGGATTAGCTTGTAGACAAGCAGAGAGTCTTTCTCCAGACTAAACATCACTCCCTTCTTCTATGCAACAAATTTATAACAATTGTAGAGCTTGCCCTCTTTAATTCTCACATGGAGGGTATGGCTGTTCTGAACTCACAGTGAGATAAGTCCTGTAGACATTCTCAAACTGTACTGAAGACAGATGGACAAGGCTGCACATAGCTCAAGGTAGACTAGCCACACAATTATTTCCCAGACTCCTTGGGTGTGTTTTGCAGTCTGTGTTGATGTCCTTGTTATTTTGACTATACAGTTAGATATACCTGAGCCAGTGGTGTACCTAAAAATGTCCCCAACAAGTGGTGGATGTGCAATGACCAAATCCAAAATCATAATGGCTCATATTTGGGTGGTTCTGGGTGCTATTTGGCTTGTTCAGGGTCTAATCAGGTCTACTTGTGCTTGTGCCTCGGACTTAAACTAATGGATTGGTAGGTCTGATTAAAAGCAAAGGGAGAAAGAAGCTTTTTCACTCACCAAAGGTTTGTCTGTCTAAATGCTGCATCAGTTCACTTAAAGTGGTTCAGCTTTGAGTGCATACACTGTTGCACCATTGTCTTACACTGGTTAATCTAGTCCATGTTTCATAGGGAGCTGGCAGGGATTGGGAAAGATGCTGAGATCAACAGTTTGACTGTCCTTTAGCAAACCTTAGATGTGGCTTCTGATTTCCACTTCTGTGAGTAAGAAGAAAAATAAATTCCCCTGTGTTTCCTCTGACACCTTACGTTTCTTGTGATTAACTGCCCATCTGACTTGTTAAAGGAACATTCCTAATAGTTTTTGAAGGAGGCCAGTCAAGTTCCTATGGTGGTGTAGGGCCTCCATGAAGAGAGTTTACAAAAAACAAAGAATCAAACAAAAAATACCATGTTAGGACCAGAAGAAAGTGCAGCAGTCCTGGTAGCAAAAGGTGTGAAATGGGAGAACTCTTTCTCTGAACTGCTCAGCCACATATGTTTGGATCTATGTTGGCATCTTATTGTTAACAGTAATTGGAGTTGCATTGGTCATAGTTTATAGGCAACGAAGAAAATTTCCAAGAAACTAGAGAAAACATTCTGTGGAAACTCTGGCTATGAAGAAGGTGATAAAAGTAATTCATGACAGAACACAGAGGAAGGTTGAGTAGAATAAGTCAGTCAGGTCAGCTCTTAAATGAGGTACCTGGTACCTAACAGGAGCAGTTACATCACTACTGACATTACCAAGAAAGCAAGAAGCAAGTATTGGAACAAAACCTCTTCCCACCCCATCTTGCTCAGTTTCCACTTAAGTAATTCTGAAATTTCTCCTTATTTTCTTTCTAATCTTCTACTCTCCCTCCTTTGGGTGGGGAACCTTGTCTGACAGTGCTGTGAGGGCAGCTACTTCAGATAAGATATTTGTTTTGCCCTCTTGGTGCTATCCTGTTACAATGGAAAATGATTTAGCATAGATGTGTTGCTTAGCTAGTTTGACTGAAGCTTGTTTCATGAACATCCTGCCTGAGAAGTAGTTTCCATATTCATTTGCTATAGCTATAATATGGTATGGGGAGATGACAGAAATCCCCCAAATGACAGCCTTTTTCTGAGCACTCAAATCTATTAGAAAAGATAGGGGTGGGTTGCTGAACATCAGCTAAGGATGAATCTGCATCCAGACTCTGGATTCCAGCAAGTTTAAACTTAGGGGAATTTGGATATAGCACCCTTCTCTTCCTCTAAATAGGCTGAGCCATGCTTCTAAGCAATTAGACCTGTCTATATTCTGATTCAAAACAGTTTTTGAGGACTGGGGCATTTTCTGACTTTGACATGTCTCCTGGCAGAAAGTGCCTGTATTGAAAGAGAATAAGTTTTTCAGCCTGCCATATTTAACAGGCTATTAAGTGCAGCAAAGCTATAGGGCAGGGCTTCAGGAAGGGAAAACAATTGTACATGCAGGTAGATACTGAGTTGTAACGTAGTGATTCTAGTCTTCTAATTCCATAATGACATTCTTGACTGTACTGTTTTTCAAAGGAGAAAAATTATGAGAAATTAAAGAATATTGATTATAAAACGTATCAACAGACACTGTTGGAGACTTTGTCCAGAAGAGACAGATATGAGGTCAGGAGCATTTTATACAAAATTATTTTGCATGCTCCTTGAGTAGGGAAGGCAGGTTTACTGGCTGGCACATTTGTTTTTATGCTTTACTTGATTTGTGCCTTAATGAAAACTAATCAAATGTAAAATGTTAAACATTTGGAGAAGTAAGGTCCCTCCATCCTCAAAAGAATGAGTCCAACAGAAGGCAATATCAAAGAGAGACAATAGTACGTCTGTCTTTTCTGGTTTAGGAGTGCATGTTACGATGATGTTGATAGTAGAAAACATCTCTTTAACTTTGGTGTATATCCTTCACCACTTAGCATGTGGTAATGGACAATTCAAGTAAAACAATGGTGCATTAAGGTGAACTAAGAAGTGAATGCTTAATGGAGACTGTTTATGGAAACAGACCTGTAAAACCCCTGAAACGAACCATGTCGCTAGCAGGGAGCATCTGAAGATAAATGTATAGCATTCCCATTTGTTATATGGAATCCCTTAATAGATGATGAACTTTATATGAGTTTCCTCAGTCTAGTGTCAATGATGAGGCGGGACAAAAGCCAACGTGGCTTTCCCTCAGTCTAGGAATGGCAGCAACATTAAAAATGTAAACCTGCCACTGTTGTAAAGTAAAATCTCGGTGAGGTACAACATTTTGACACGACACAATAGTATCCCAAATTCTTATTGGAAGAGGAAGCAGTATGTGAATGAGGATAGGCATCTCATATTCAATCTTTTAAAACTCTCGGGGATGGCATCTTCTGTGAACTTATAACTGTCCTCTCCTTTGTGAGGACAGATTATACCTGTTGTCTGTCCTACCCACCTCATCCTTAACTTTATCGTATTTATAGATTTTCTGTCAGTTCTACTAAGGCACTCTACCTCTTAGACAGACTTCTATGAATGTTGATCTTTCTTCATTCTCAAGGTTGTATTCTCCAAATACAAAATAGCCCCAGCAAGCCCTTACTATCATGTACTTCTCATTGTGTGTCCTTCTAAGGTTAAAACTAAAAGACACAGTAAATCAGAAGATGACAATGAACAAGGAAATGTGAGAACGAGAAGAGAGATTCCCTGGCTTCGTTGGGAGGGTGGCTTGCTGGTAAAAACCTTTGTCATAGCTCAATCTGGGTGAGACTTCCTAGAGGACAGAAGTGCATTGTATCTGATGGAAAATTAAAGACAACAATGAAAGAGTTGCTGCCCTCAAACAGGAAAACACCTTAGCTTGATAAACAGTGGCAAAAAGCTGCATCCTTTCCCACTGTGTCCTCTTTTGCCACCAAATTAAAGGGCTCATAGAACTTCAGGGACAGTGAGACACTTTCCTGAGCATGGAGAGAACCTCTCCCACCCCATGGGTGTTTGCATTTGGAGAAGGTCTAGGTAGTCTTGTTCATAGCAGCAGTAAATTTTGTGTGCTATTGGACCAAAACTAAGTGATGCTGAAGTCCAGTCATTCTCCTAATGTTCTCTTTCTGCTACTCTTAAAAAAATGGCAGTCTGCCTCATCACTCTGACCTGAGCAGAAATGAGTTATTTTAAGGAAAACATGAAAATTCAACTATATTAAACTGTCATTATCTTACTGGTGGGGCTGTGCAACCCTTTTGCCTTTTCTGCAGTTTGCCATTTAAATGTGGAGAGTCTTGGTGTCCCAGATGGCTAAAAACTCAGTAAGTATCTCCTAGTCTTTAAATCACTCAGCTTTGAGTGAGTTGCCACTGAAAAAATCTGTCCTTGCTGTTCTTATTAATTTCTTTAAAAAAAACCACAATAACAAACAAAACCCACAACAAAAATGAAAGCATGTGTCCAATTAATGATTTTACTGATGAGATGAAACAGAGGCTCCCAAGTATTCCCGTTTCAGAATGTCATTCAAAGTTAAAGACTGTACAAAAGCTTTAGCCCTGGGTTCTGTGATGTAAAGCTAGGAAAATGTGTAGCCTCTGCAGGGCTGTCTTACCCATAGCCAATTTAATAGAATCATAGAATCGTTTGAGTTGGAAAGCACCTTAAAGATCAGCTAGTTCCAGCCCCCCTGTGATGGGCAGGGACACCTTCCACTACACCAGGTTGCCCAAAGCTTCATCCAGCCTGGCCTTGAAGACCTCCAGGGATGGGGCATCCACAGCTTCTCTGGGCAGCCTGTTCCAGTGTCTCACCACCCTCACAGTGAAATATTTGTTCCCAAATCTAATCTAAATCTCTCTTCTTACAGCTTAGAAGTGTTACCCTTCATCCTATCACTACATCCCTGATAAAGAGTGCCCCCTCATGTCTCCTGTAGGCCCCCTTTAAGTACTGGAAGGCTGCAATGAGGTCTCCCTGGAGCCTTCTCCTCTCTAGGCTGAACAACCCCAACTCCCTCAGCCTGTCCCTATATGGGGGGTTCTCCAGGCCTCTGACCATCTTTTGTGGCCCTCCTCTGGACTCATTCCAACAGGTCCATGTCTTTTGTGTGGTGAGGACTCCAGAACTGGATGCAGGACTCCAGGTGAGGTCTCATGAGAGTGGAATAGAGGGGTAGAATCACCTCCCTCCACCTGCTGGTGATGCTTCTATCGATGCAGCCCAGGACACGGTTGGCTTTCTGGGCTGCAAGCGCACATTACTGGGTCATGTTCAGCTTCTCATCTACCAGCACCCCCAAGTCCTTCTCTTCAGGGCTGCTCTCAATCCATTCCCCTCCCACCCTGTATTTGTCCTTGGAGTTGCCGTGACCCATGTGCAGGACATTGCACTTGGCCTTGTTGAACTTCATGAGGTTTGCACGGGCCCACTTCTCAAGCCTGTAGAGGTCCCTCTGGATGAAATCTCTTCCCTCCAGAATGTCGACCACACCACACAGCTTGGTGACCTTGGGAAACTTGCTGAGGGTGCACTTGATCCCACTGTCCATGGTTCTGACAAAGATGTTAACACTGGTCCCAATACCTACCCCTGTGGAATACCACTCATCACCAGTCGCCACTTGGACATTGAGCCATTGACTGCAACTCTCTGAGTGTGAGCATCCAGCCAATTCCCTATCCACTGAGTGGTCCTGACGTTGAATCCATGTCTCTCCAATTTAGAGACTAGGATGTCAAAGGCTTTGCCCAAGTCCAGGTAGATGATGTCAGTTGCTCTTCTCTTATCTACCAACACTGTAACCCTATCACAGAAGGCCACCAAATTTGTCAGGCATGATTTGCCCTTAGTGAAACCATGTTGGCTGTCACCAATCATCTCTTTATTTTCCATGTGCCTTAGTACAGTTTCCGGGAGGATCTGTTCCATGATCTTGCCAGGCACAGAGGTGAGATTAACTGGCCTGTAGTTTCCTGGGTCTTCCTTAATTCTTTTTTAAGAATGGGGGTTATGTTTCCCCTTTTCCAGTCAGTGGGAACTTTATTGGACTGCCATGACTTCTCACATATGATGGATAGTGACTTAGCAACTTTGTCTGCCAGTTCCCTCAGGACCTGCGGATGCATCTCATCAGGTCTCATGGACTTGCAGACTTTCAGGTTCCTCACATGGTCTCAAACCTGGTCTTCTCCTACAGTGGGCGGTTATTCATTCTCCCAGTCCCTTCTCATATTATGATTATGTAGTTCATCTAGATTTTTACAGCTGTAGGAAATGGCTCTGATAATCCAGAGTGTGTTGTGGTTGCTGAGGGGACCTAAGGCAGATGCAGGCTAGCACTGATGCAGTTTGGATCTAGAAAACACCTAATGAAGATGTCAGCATCAGACTCAGCAACCCTCTAAATATACATGCATACATACGGCATATATATCCATGGGAATGCAAAACTGTAAAAATGCATCCATAACTCAAAATGTTTCTCACAACTAATGCTGCCATGTTTTCAAGCTAAAGTATAACTGAAAGCTTTTTGTTGTCATTTACATGAGGATGCAAGAGTAGTATAAAGGATGAAAACCCAGGTTTCTTCCCACTCCCCAGCATATCAGTTTAAGGATAGCTGAGTCCAAGGAAAATACAAAACATATGCCAATGAAATGACCAATAAGACTTAGTATCAGAGTGATGTTCTCTTCTGTCACACCAAGTACATGGAAGGGCTTTGTTCAGATCTCCAAAGTGGACAAAGTGCTTCAGTTAGGTGCGAACATAGAAGCCCAGGCAGAAAAAGGCTTTTTCTCTGCCAGTAAAAAGTGAGGAGAAAAAGGTGGGGGGGGAAAAAAAAGTAAAACAGAACTAATCTTGTTACTTGTAGTTTGGGTGTTAAACAGAAAGAAGAAATGAAAGTCAAAATAACAAGTTAAAGCCTGAATATGGTGTTAAATGGATTTCTAATTCTGTGTATATATATTAAACCAGTGCTATATGGTATCTTTTAATCGGTTGCTCTCTTTTTCCTGTTTCATTTCTTTTTTTTTCAGTTTGTATATTGATTTTGTAAGCTAGCAGTGTGTTACTTTTTTTTTGTTTTTTTTTTTTTTTAAACTTGTATGAAAGCCATATATCCATATTGTAGTACGAAAGCATTAATCCTATAATATCCCTTAATGTTTCCCTTAGCTCTGTGGGATTGTGGGAGGCTGTAGTGAATGTATATGTTTACCAATTGTATCAACATAATTTACTTGCTCTTAGTGGCGATAAAGAATTAAATAAACTAATACACAGAGGTGTGCTGTTCTTATTTGGTTGTGGAAACTGTAGGGGACTTCTGAGGTTTCTTGAATTAATTCCAAGTATTCTTAGTGATGTTCTTTATTGTACTAATTTCCCATCATCTAGAGGTGTTGCTTGCCACAGAAATACTTTTCTTTTTTAAATTCAGAAAAAGAAATTCAGAAAGAAATCTGACAGATTATTCTAGCAGAAAATACTGAAGTCTGACTGCCCCAAATTCCTGACATTTATCAGTTTTGTAAAGAAGCTTGTTTCACTATGCAGTTATTTCAACCTATGTAATATTGACACAATGATGGATTACAGATGAAGAGTTTGATTTTTTTTTAAATTACATTACTTTATCAGCTAAGCAGTGGGAAAACCTTGTTCCCAGCCCTGTCATGTTCAACTTTTACTTTCACAGTGATTTAAATGAGTGTGTGTATTCAAGAGAGGTGATTAAGCCTGAAGAGTAGAGCAAACAACTTAAATTACAGTAATGAACTAAGTAGAATTATGTAGTAGTTCAGGTAATGCTCATTAAATGTTAATTTTCTCTCCTTTCTTTTTGTTCTTTCATTATCCTTTTTTTTTTCCTAAATCTGCTTTGTTTTCCAAATACTTTTCCTGGCTTAGTTTCTGTGTACAACTATTAGTTAAAATGTTAGAATAATTAATTACACCATACAAGCCATTCCATCGCTCACTGCCAAAAGAGGGAGATGCTTCACACTGTTTACAAGTCCAGGAGATGTATAAAGGCCTCTGAATTTGAAGAAAGTGAAGTATTACAAGGCAGGAAAACTGACAGTGCATTCTTCAAATCAGTAATGGACTCAGAAACCTAAATCCTATCATTGGAAAGGAGACCAAGTACTTGCTATTGTTCAATTACAAAAGAAAAAATTATTGCCTTTTTAATATGCTACTTAGTTATATTTGTAGGTTACTGAGTTATGAGAGAGTTTTAAGATGCCCTTGTTCTTCCATGGGAGATATCTGATCTCATCAGTAAGCCTGAGCTGCTTGAGGATTGTCTCAAGTCAAGGTAAGTTCCCCAAAGCTCCATCTTGCAGGGCACACAGGTCTCTGATTTCTCCTGTCCTTCCCACCTCTGTCCCCAAATGCTGACTAAGCTATGAACAGTCCTGGCAAAGAGCTTTTAGATCAACTGTTTTCTGGTGGGTTCCTTTCATGGAATAGGGTCTTGGAAGGCCATCTCTGTCTTTACATAGAATCTTTTTGTTATATATGGAATATATGAATGGAGACCACTTCATGCAGAAGAGACCCAAGTTCTGCCACCACTCTGTGCTCCTAATTTCTGGGAGTTCTGGTTCATTAAGTGTGTCTGTGGATGCACGGAGGACTGCCAATGGTAAGTGGGACAAGATGTCCATGCAAAAGTAACCACTAGCAGTGCAAATGACACTTTGAGAAATGTTGAGACCTCAGAGCTCAACATGTGTGCTGCTACAGCTGAAGTTAAATAACTGTTTGTACTTCATCATCCCTCTGGTCTTGCAAAGGGTAGAATTGTAATTAATATGCAAATGCATGATAGTTGCACTTGCACACACACTCACTTCATCCATTGCCTTGTAGGTGACAGAGCAACACCTGATTTCCACTGAGAACAAAGAATTTGCACAAACGTTTGCATTCAGGATCAAGCATTCTGACAAAGTAATAATACACCTCTTTGTCCATTGTCATCTTTTATGGTGATGTGGGAAGTCACTTACAACAGAGATCTTCTCTTAGTTTATTGTACTTAGCCTGTACTAATCGTCTCTAGAGAAACCCAAATGGAAGAAAAAACCTGTAATCTTATAGTAAAACACAAGTCTATTATAAAATCTTCTCTGTTTACTGAGAGCATTTCTTAAGACAGACCATTACACTTGACTTGTGGTCAAATGAGATTTGACATTAAATATAAATACACATATACAGACACACACGGTGTCTTTTACAGAAAAATATCTCCATCCCTTCTGGGTACCCTGAGTTACAGAAGGCTCTATTGCTACACAATCAATGTTGAAACTTGTCTCCATTGCCAAAGACTCTTTTTTATTTGTATTATTCAGTCTCTGCTCTCTTAGTTACACGGTAGTCCATTTAATTTGCTACTTCCCTCCATTCCTACCTCAGGAACAAAAGACGAGAGCTTGGATCTGAAAAGATCAGTAATTATTTTTTGTCCTGCTTAGTAGATAAAACCTCTCAAGACCAGAAGAAAGAATTCTGCTTTAAAAAAAAAATAAATAATGATGTATATAACGATAAATATTTTCAGTTAATTGATAGTTATTTAGCCACTGCTAAGTGTTTGTTACTGGAGGTTCTGAAGGCAGAGTAGAAGAAAAATGCAATATGCTGGAGATGGAGGAACGGAAAAGGTCTTTTTATAAAAGAGTTATAATTGCATTTTGAACTACTGGCTGCTATTTTGTTTTGTTTTGTTTTGTTTTTTGCTCTGATTACCAACTTCAAAAACCTACTGTTTATAATAAGAGTTCTGCACCCAGGTAATTAATTTTTTTTGTCTGAAAAACTTTAGCTTTTTAATTATGTTAAATCTTGTATTTCTATTATTCATTACATACCGCTACAGATGCTTATGGGACCTAGACACTCAACCTCGGTCAACTGCAGTTGGTGTTGCTCCAGGGTGTACAGTGGGCTTCAGTCTGATGAAGTGGCTGCTTGGGGATGTGCTTGATCCAAAGGGAATCTCCAGCTGCAAAAATGGACTGACTTCCACTTTCTCCTCAAAGCATTTATGGTGAAGGTAGTGGCCAAAGAGATGTGACACAGGGCAATATTATCCCTGCTGGCCTTTCTCCCTCTCTTTTTTCTTTCTTCCTTGCTTGGTTGCTTTCTTCCACTCACTGCTTGGGCTTAGGCCACATACTGCTGACCCAGAACTCGGGGAGTAAGTGAATACCTGGGAAGGGCCGTGTCCATGATGTCTACAATTGCATGGAGTCACTGTTGTAAATAGTCCCCAAGCTTTTGTGGGGCTGGGAGTTTTGGGAAGAAATGTTGAGGAGGAGAGGTGATTTTGGAAGGTGGGAATAGAATCCCTGATGTAAAGATCAACACAAAAAACCCTAGATACACACGTCAGAGAAAGATAAAAAAGGGCCCAGACTGAGGTGCTGAAGAGTCCCGTCCCAAAAATAGGATTACCTGTCCGGTTGATGGAACTGGCTGCAAGGAAAGACAGAGATTTCTCCTCTTGTCTTCTGATAAGATATAGTAAAAAAAGATTTATGTTGAATTCAGGATGTGATTCTGGATGTATTCTGAATGTGAAGTGGCCCATTTTCAGCCTGGTGAAATGTCTTGAGACTCTTGGTATAATGTATAAAGATCCTAAAATATGTAATATTTCAATCCTGTAACAATTGACACGAGTGATGTGCTTTATGTGCTGCAGATAGTCCTACTGGTTCAACAGGAATCGGTGCAAAAAGCCAAGGAGCGGCAGGACCAGGTCTCCATTTATGCTTAATTGGGAGTGGAGTACAAGATTTGTTCTCTTTGCTATTGACCTCCTTTGATGACAGGGATCCATCAAGATGCCTGCACAACTTGAGTGTTGCCAAGACAAAACATACGCTCCCTGTGATAAAGACCGTTTTGTAAGTAGTTGAATGTGAACTAAGCCTGTGTATCATCACTGCTACTTGAGGTCTTATCAGCAAAGTTCCCTAAATAAGCCACTGCTCTGTCTACCAGCATGGGAAGAAAAATACTCGAAGATTTTCTTTCAGTGCAGTATGTACCCAAAAGAGTAATCATTCTGCAACCTTAATGTAAGGGTCACAATAAAGTGGTACAACAAAGGCAGAACTACAAGCTCTTAGAGGAAGAAAAAACGGTGGAAAAGGCAGCCACCTTCTTATTTTGCAGCATTTATGCTATGGGTCCCTGGAGTAGATGGATTTCATCAAGAGAGATGAAAAACACTCTAATCTTAAACCCAGAAATGCACTTTATTTGCTGTTGTTATTAGTAGCAATGACAACATCCATTTAATAGCCATTATTGTGATTTGTACTGTAGTTAGTAATACACTCTCCGTTAACACCTTTGATTCGAAAACTTATGCAGTGTGTCAATGCTAAGTACCCACCCGTCCCTATGTGTGAGGTGGAAGGTTAATCTCAGAGGTCATCCTTAAGCTCCCTCTGTAGTCAATGGAGCATGACGAGTGTATTCATAAGGTGATTCAGAGTGGAGGGCTAATTTAGCAAATCTGAAAGATGTCATGAAGGGCCTTTCTCTTCACTAGCTGTGGAGGGAGCTTAGGGAAATGAAGTGTATTAGGGTGACCTGAGTTTTGCCTGGTAGTTTGCCCTCCCATTAAAATAGCAAGCTGCAACTCAGAAGGCCAGCACTTCAAAGTTATTTAGGAATTTTAAGAGTAAGGGGTCTTCAGAGCTTTGATGACAGGGACCAAAAAAAAATAAAAGGCAAGTGGGTTGAGGGCATTGATTGTGGCTGCGAGAGATCGGACTGAAGTCCCAGTGCAAATTTTTCTTATCAGAGGGGAGGGAGGGCTGCCCACATAGCACAGCCCGAGCAGAACTGGAGAGCAGGAGAGCGGAGAAAGAGGAGAGCTCACTGCCTCCTTCTTGGCCCTGACATAGGTATTGAAGGCAGAGGGGAGAAAAAGTCCTTGCTTTTGTTTTCTTGTTTGCCTCAGCTGAGGGAGGGAGGGAGGCCGAGCAAGGGGCTGTGTCCCCTGCTGGGCTCCTGGTTCTTTGTGCCACACAGCAGGTGTGAGGGGAAGCTCCTCTCCTCGGATGAATGCGCATGTGGATGCGGATGCCCCTGCTTCTTTCATGGTGGTGCTGGGAACCAGAGCAAAGCCACATTTCTCAACAGCAGGCCAGTAATTCCTGGAAACAAGCGAGCACAGGAAGGGGCTGGGGAGCAAGAATGGGGATGGTTTAGGAATAGCTCTGCAGGACCACTCCTTATCTAACATTGTCCATTGACAGATTTAGGGCTTCATTCCACGAGGTGTTCAGCATCTCCCGAGAGACCTAGAACTGGTATCTTAACTACTTTTCTCTGTGAAAAGCTGATCTGTCAAAAAAAAAATCTCTCTAAAGTCTTCAGTTGAAAGGGGCTACATAAACTTTA
Organism: Syrrhaptes paradoxus; assembly: GCA_013400615.1. Lineage (NCBI taxonomy): Eukaryota > Metazoa > Chordata > Aves > Pterocliformes > Pteroclidae > Syrrhaptes > Syrrhaptes paradoxus. Next base: position 51,145 of record VZTO01005767.1, on the reverse strand, counting down.
AAAAAATTATCACAGTACTCACAGGCCCCTCTTGTTCACATCCCAGTTCCTCGCTTGCTCTCTGTTTGGCACAGGGGAGTTCTCGCCAGCCCAACGCTCTTCCCCCTGCATCCATATCAGCGGCTGCAATGACAAGAGCTCCACGCCAAATGCCTGGCACGCGGGAGCCTCTGCCAGGACAAAACTGCACATTTAGATCTGTGCTTTCTGTGCCAGGTGGGAGGTGTGAACGTCAAAGAAAGGAGGCCTGAGGCTGCAGCTGGCAGGCTGTGCTGTTGATCCGGGGGCCCAGCCACTGTCAGGGAGCTTCAGAAAAACAGAATTAAGCACATGAGTCAGAGATGATGAGTTGGGGCACTGGATTTGCCACATGGTTACCAATGTTTTATGTTGGTGCTGATTTTTTGCCTCAAAGTCAAATCATGTCATCTCTGAAAAGAAAGGCTGAACTTTCTTTTAAATTTAACTTGTTGAGTATGGTTTTAGCAGTCTAGGCAAATAAAAAAGTAACCAGTCTTCTTTTCTGTAGCAGATACAGTAGGCTGGGCTGTGAAAATTACTGCCTTTAAGGACTGAACCTTCAACCTTTGGAGCTAAAGAATGTGTTGAATTAAGACCCCCATCCCCCAGGTTTGTTGAAGCACCAAGAATTATGTCCAGATAGCCTTAACTCTCCATGTGTCCCCAAGAACAGTATTCCCTGCTAGCTGGGCTCACCTGGAGATGTAGAACAAACCAGCATGAAATATGCAGTCCAGGATCTTAAGAAGGAACTAGTCCAGGTGATCTGGACCGTTAATACAAAGCCCTGAGCAGCCAGCATCTTCAGAGTGCGAAGGATCACAGATAACTTCTAGGTTTACTGTTTCCTAGATCTAACTTCTGCCCATGATGTGAGGATTTTAGTCACTGTATTTATTTTTTTCTGAATCACCTGCTGAAACATTGCAAGCCTTTAATTAGATGCCTAAAAATACCTTTGAGGATCTAAGTCAAAACCTGGAAATCAGAACGGACTTGTGCTTTTCATAGATTAAATGCAACTGAAGATACCAATCTCTCCCATCACAAACTTCTCCAACCTTTTGCTTTGCAGATACCTGAGAACTGTGCCAGAGAGATCAGGCATTTTGACTGCCGTGATCATTATCAACTAGTGCCAAAAGTGCTTGAAATTTCTAAGATGGTCAAGAAGCTGAAGAGAGATAACCTTTTCAATAGTATGCCTTTAAAGCTCTGTAGTAGGTTGATTGAACATAATATTGCATTTGATGTGGAGATCGTGAGTGACTGGGACAAGAGCAGGCTGCCTCAAGCAGTAGTTTCCTGCTGGGAGAAGTGGAGAGGTCTGTGCATTTGCCAAACCTTCTGACAGCATGTCCTTCATTTTTCTTTCCTCATGCCTTTAAAGGTAACTCACTTTGAAATGGGCTATGGTAAAAGGGTTTCAATTCTCCGGTGTGAATTACTTGTCCTGCTATCACTAATTCTCATGCACTCCTGTAATCTCTGCTGGTGCAGCTTTTGCTTTTCTGATATAGTACTTCCACCTATGGAGAGATTTTTTTTCTGAAGGAAATCAGATGAGACCTTCCAGAAACTGTGAAACAAAGATTCTGCAACCAAATGCCTCATTGAAATATGAAACATGAGAAGTGAGACGGTGAGGTTAAGCCAAAACAAAATGGGAAATCATAAAGCAAACATGTTTTCCATCATAGTAATGTGTTTTGGAAAAATCACCTAATTTTTAGCATATGTAAATTGGTCTGAATCAATCAGTGGTGGAAGAAGTTTGTTATTGAGCATAACTGAAGCCTTCAAACTGTGATGGGAGAGAACCAGGGAAAACAAGAGAAACATGCTGTATCCTTAAAGGCAGTAGCAGAAGTGGTAGGCATAGAGATTACTTTGTGCACATGTGAGCAGGAAAATCGAAACGAAATTACATACACAGATTAATTCAAGCAGTTCAAAGAAAAGTCATCACAATCCAAAGTGTAGAGAATGCACCTGGAGCACTATAGTAACATGGTCACTGTCTTTTAGAGCTGCTTTCCTCAGAGGTTACACGCCTGATGACTAGCATGCTAACTAAACATACCTCTATAAGGTAACTGTTACCTCAGCAAAGGACTTCCATCTGGAAAGCAACAACAACAAATCAAGGCTTTAATAAGCTTCCTATACTTTATTCCTTATATAACATTCCTCCAAACTCTTGTGTAGGAACAAGAAAGACCAGCCACACTAGTCTTGGTGCTAATATTTTTGTACATAGTGCAAGAAAAATATCCTCCGTTTTGGCTTTGGTTTACCTTCCTGTGAGATGTCTGAATTTGAGCTGTCACCTACTCAGCTGTGCAAAGCTGGCCTACTGTCTGACCTGTGAAATCAACGGGTCCTACAGATGTCTAGACAGGACTAGACAGTCCAGACTTTCAGGGAGATGGGAGATAGAAAAAGGGATAGAAAAAAGACAACACACACAAATTCCCACACGGAAGAAGCAGAAGAAGCTGCCTTTAGACCTGAAGATCACTTTATACATATCCATGGAAAAAAAGAAACAATCGCCTGTGTAAGAATCTGAATTTTTATATTGCCAACCAGCACGTAATGTTGAAGTACTAAACTGACCTTCCTAGAAATCACAGCTTTCTATTTCCAAAAAAAAAACCCCAAACATTGAACCTCATCCGTGCTGTGGTAACAGAGCTGGCCAATTTATAGATGCGGTTGGTTGTTTGCAGTCATTCCATCCCAGTGATAAAAGGGATATCTGCTATTTACACCAGAAAGTCAGCTTGTGCTGACAAAAAAAAGCTTGTGCACAAAGAAAATGAGCTAAAAGAAAATTAAACTTTCAAGCTTGGTCTGCAGTTTTGAGGAGGTTTCGCCTGGCAAGTTGTAGTGATGGCAGGATAGGTTTCCTTCCTACATGTATTGAGTGCTTGCAGTGCACACCCTGGCCTCCTGCCAGAGAAAACATCTTTTCCTGGGAAGTTTGTTTTCATAGTCTGTCAGGTAGGCTTGCAAAACAGCACTCCTAAAATTAGACAGACTACTGCTCAAAACAGTTAACAGCTCTGCATCAAGAGAATTGAACAGGGAACAGAATGAATTACAGGTAAATTTTGACTTGGAACAAAAAGCTGAAATAAACTCTTCTTCCTTAGCATCATTTCTCCCTGTAAACATCCATCAAGACTTAAGCATGCCAGGCTCATACCATACCAAGAGCTCAGGGAGTTTAACTCAATGTTCTTTGGTGAGAGACATCTTCTCGGATACTCTGCTCTCTGTCATTGTACCTTGTGCCTCTTCAAGCTACTTGGTTTCTAGTCATCCCCTCATCAGAAGAGGCTGCTCCATGAAGCATATTCAACAGCCATAGCATGAAGCTAAAGGCTTTTCTCTAGTCACTGTCTTTTTCTGTGTGACTTATTTAAATTAAAACCTTCCATATGCCTTTTTAACTGCTTGCATGTTGAAAAATTTTAGAAGGAAATCTCAACTTTTTTTCCATGCAACTGAAAGAAAACATGACCCCAGAATGAAGAGCTAACACTAGCTGCTTTTGTAAAAAAATGGTCTGGAAGAGCCCTGCTTCAGATAGCTTCCCCCATCAAGACTCTTGGCCTTCTGGGGAATCCTTTATGTTAATGATGTCCTGCAGAGCCCGTTTGCTGTCTGGCACAGGTAGAGAATGCACTGGAGATTCCTGTTTTAACTAATGTTTATTCAGGCTATATTTTCTTTTTTTTCATAATATAGAAATGTAGAATGCTGCTATTAGTTTCCAAAAATGCCCAATACATGCAACTGCCACCTAGACCAGGAGGCCAGCTGGAAGTATACCTCACTAGCTCCAGGCAGGGAATCTGTTGGGTAGATACAAGGAAAAAAACTAAAATATATGAGTCATCAGCACTGCTTTCATGTACACAGAAGCAGGAGACAAAAGTCTAGGTGACATGAGGAACAGCAAGAAGCCGGTTTACCCAGGGCAAAGGTTAATGGGTGAGTAGTAGGAGAGCCATACATCAGCTGGGACTTCTGTCCTACAAGCTGATGTATATACATATATAGATTTTGCTGTATAGCCTGTATCTGTTTGTATATAACCTATATGTGCCTTTTGTGGTTTCTTTTTTGAAAACTTATTGTGTGCTTAAGTTGTGGAACTGTTTCTGGTGGGCTGTTATGATAGCTAAAAATTTAAACAGGTTCAAAGAATGATTGAGCAAATGCATAGGAAAAAAAAAGATTCTATTCAGGACTGCTAAATGCAAAGTTACCCTCTGTAATTTAGGAAGCCTCCAAGACAGAACTGTTGAGTTGTCAGTAGACATGAATTAGGAGTTGAGAGATTGTCTTACTTACCCTGACTCTATTCTTTCCCCTGATGCCACTGGTCACTGTATTGACAATTCCTGTGGCTGGACTGATGCTTGACCTCTAAAACTACTTCACAGTACCATCTCCACAAGACAGAAAAAAACAAAAAAATAGCAGATAAACCAAAAGTGTTGAGAGGCAATAACCAAAAAAAGAGAGAGGGAAGAGACCACAAAATATTTTGGCTATGTGGATGCAGCACATAGAGCAACCAGTTCTTACCTGGTTGTCTGTCCTCATGTTTTTTCCAATGTTTCCAATGTTTAACTGTAAGCCATTGAGTCCCTTACTGCAGTCTTTATTAAACAAGCTTTTGTTCTGTTTCCCTGCGACAGCAATCTGGTGTGAACAAGCACAGTGAAACAGAGTTCAAGGAGAGCAAAGAGAGCAGACAGTCCAGAGGGACCAGTGGCTGGAGATATTCCCAGGGAGTTTGGCAGTGCATCCTGCTGCTGCAGAGCACGAAGGTGAGGGCTGCTGCCACCTTTTCACATCTTCTGCCCTCCTTTCCTCTGAGCATGAGGGAGAGCATTGCCGCAGGCTTGGGTGAAGCCTGAGATGTCGTGTATAGCACTATGTTAGTGTTTTTTAAGCTGTCATATTTATCCCACATTCACTAAGAGTTTTTAAATGAGCAAATGATTCTCACATGATTTTCCCTTTTGGTTCCACTCTTCTATACCTCTGTTGATCCTGAACAGCTTCTGCATGCTGTTCTACATGGGAGGGATTCATTATTGGAAGTTAATTGCAGCCATCTTACTGCAGGGATTTGCAATGTGAAATCTTGTGATGTGTTGGTTATTTTTTATCTGGACACACACAGTATGGAATTGGCTGTGTCTCTGTCTCAGACTAAGTGAGTCTGCAAAACTATTAGAATTGTCTCAGTGACAGGAATTATAGCATTTTCAGATTCAAAAATTGACATAAATGAGCTATTTATTCTGACTTTTTTTTTTCCAGCAAACCTCACCACTGGATTCTTTCCAGAAAGCAAACAGAAAAAGGGCATCTGTGCATTCAGAGTGAACCCATTTGTAATCTGAATTAGTATTAGTGAAAGACATTTTACACTTGATTTACTGAGGGGTTTTGGTTTTATCTGGGGCTTCCTGACTTTTTGCTTTTGACTAAATTTCCACTGAGCTACATGGGCGCCTGACAATCAGAAGAATTCAATCATCATGCCCTCATTTTCATCAGTTATGAAATGCCTTCTTTTGGTTCTAGTAAACTGTGAAGTTTCAGTAACAGGTGAACACCCCCAAATAGTTAATTATTTTGCCTACTCTGAAATATAAACTGCAAGGCTGTCTTTCTACCTAGGGAATGTTCTTTTCTATTTTTTTTTTCCTGTAGTGTAGCTATAATTTGAACTTGGGCTGATTTTTTAAAGTGCTGGTGTTTACTCTGAATGCAAACCAGCCATTGCTGACAGGAGCTGGCATATACTGTGACCCCATGAGTAAACTATAAGATTTTACATCTGTGTCAGTATATTGCTGAGGAGAACATGAGGTTTCTGGGAAAGTGGAAAAATCCAGGTGTTTCAGTGGGACTAGTAATAACTTGAAGCATTTCTCTTCAGTCATTGCTAGCAAAATATAGCTGGCCTGTCATGCAACTGAATTCGATCAAAGGACAGATCATTAGCTTATACTGAAACTATTTGGTTTCCACCTATTTCTGCCTTGAATACATCATTACTGATTTTCTTTTTTCATTACTCCCATTCTTTACATTGGCATGTAATTTTCAAGGCAGAGTGCACTGTGTGAATTTATCCCCTCTGACTATCATAGCTGTGAAAACACATTTTCAACATTTAGCCATCTTTGCCATTTGAGATGGCCTCCTTCTGCAAACACACTGACACAAAGTCAATCTGCTGTTATTTCCCAGGCTTCCAGCAGGGACCCCCAAGGGCTGACCAGCTCTCCCAGCAAAACCATCGTCTCCTCCTCATAAGGAATAGACTAGAAAAATTGTCATTTGCTAGGTGGACAAGAGAAGATATTCTGGTTCCAGCCAGGCTGTGCCTGTTGTGTAGGCTCAAGACCTTTATTTTTATTTTCCAAAGGGGCTCTGGCACATGGTGCAGTGTTTTGCAGAGTCACTGCTCAGGACAGTCTCTGCTTGGGACACCATCATGTTTGCTTTTGTACTTTCTGGTGCTCCCTGATCCAGCAGCACTTGTGGCTGAGCTCTTGCTTTTTGGACACCTCCAGGAATTCCCCATTGCACTTGCCATCAGGTAATGTGGTCCCTCCCATCCCATTTTTGCATCTGGCACAGTCTTATCCCTTGCCATCTTTACTGGAAAATCAAGTAAGAATTGAGACAGTGTTGGGAGAAAAACATGACTGCAAGTCATAGTATTGTTCTTATAAAATCTTAGGTAAGTGAGGGCAAAGCTAGCTTATGGTCTAATTAAAAAAAGCACTGTACCATCCTAGGCATTTTGTTTTATTCAATGTCCTTTTCCCATCCCAATGTAATTTGATTCTGATATTTATATTAGCAGAATAACCAAAAAAACTTTCTCTGTATATATTCCTCCATAAACTAACATCCTGTATGGGCAGCTACGTATAAAACCAGACAGATTGCCCTGGAACACTAATTAATGCAGAGCATTTACTGACATTACATCACATTAAAATCAATTACACTTCCATTACACTCGTCTACTTTACCCCTTCCTGCTTATGTGCCTGTTGAATCCAGTCCATATTTAATTTGGGACTGGATTAACTAATGAGATGCTAGAATAAGTTACTAGCTTGGCAGCAAGGCAATGAAAGCCATCCAGCAAACATTTTCTGATTTGAAAGCTTTCTCTGAAGGGTAGCAAAGAAAAAATAAACTGGAGCAGGCCCTCTTCATTAATCCAGCTTACATTAGGAATGGTCTGACCACAGTTCCCTCATGCTGTGAATTTCTTCCCTTTCTTCTATTTTAAGGTAGTGTGGGGTGATTGAAAGAACGGCTCTTGAGCAAAAAGCATCTGGGCAATAACTATTCCAGAAGAGAGGAGAGGTTTACATCTGCACAAACTGACTCCAGAAAAATCTGCTTTGGTCAAACAGCAAATATTCTGAGATCAAAGTGATATTCCAGAAGTACTCATCAGTGGAATTATTCTGGAATAATTCTAATGCTGTACCTCTCTTTCCAGATCTACTAATATCTGCATCAAGCAGATCTGTGCCCCACTGGCTGGAAAAGAGCACACCGAGGCAATTAAAAGTGAAGCTTTTGGCAAAACTTGTGTAATTCAATACCAATATGACAGTTTCTGAGTTATAACAAGGTACAAAATTATTAGTCCCTGAATACTAATTTTGTGTGTCTTCCAGTGATTTCATCACTGAAGTCTGAACTCTATCACTGTCCCAAGAGGGAGAGGAATAGGGAATCTGTTAGGGAAGCTCAGTGCTACCAGGGAGAGAACAGAAATGAGCCTGGGTCCAGCTGGGACAAACAGAGCAGAAGGGATGGTGGCTCTGAAGGCCACAGAGTGCCTCAAGTATGTGAATGAACTTGGTCTGAAGAGGAGCTCCGTGTGAAGGACCAGCAGAGGATGCAGCTGCAGCACTGTCAGAGCTCACTCACTGAGCCGTGTTGAGGGTGAGGAGGATAGCAGAGCTGTGGAAAGCTGCAGCATGGGCCAACTTTTTTGGTGATTTATGCTGGCATTGCTTCATGAGAGTGAAAAGAACCAAGCAGGCTTGCAGGAGCTGGGCATATTTGTGTCAGCAAGTACTGTAGGACTTTTCTATTATAAAGCTGTGTTGCATTAAGAAGTGATTTTTGAAAATACTTTAAAAGTGACAAGACTAGGAAGTCTGTGTTTTGCAGCAATACTGTGAATTCCACAGACTGAGAGGAGGGAGAAAAAAGGGTGGTGTGGCTGCTGTTACTTTAGCAGTATTTTATTTGCTGCTTAGTGTTACTCTTATACACTTCTTTTGCCAGGCTGATGTTCGTACCTGGTTTTTTGAACAGTGACAACTGTTAGGTACAGCTGTATTTAAAAGTACAGCCAAGAGATTAGTTGATACTCTGCTTTTTTAAAATGACAGCTGATGTTAATAGCTTGTAGCTTTCAATCATGAATGGAGGAGCAAACAAAGCCTTTTCTGCTAATAATGTTTACATGAGTCCTAAGGCAGGCTATTTTATCCTTTCCTACAGTAAAGATAAAATAAACCAAAGCAGACTGTCCAAAGAAGGGAAAAATGAAAGAGTTTTTTTTTATCCAGGCTCTTCCCTCCTGTTCTCCACCCCCTATTCTCTGGAACAAAAATTGATTGAATCATGAAAGATGGGAAATCCAGCATCACAGATTACAAGGAAATGCAGCACGTCCACTTTCTTTGTCAGGAGACAGAAGTGCCTTCTAGTCACAGCTCCAGCTAGCCCTTTCAGAGCCCTGTTAGCAGCAGCCTGCCTGAGCATGGCAGTTTGACAGGGTTAGGCTGATCCTTTTTGTTTTAATATGGCTTTTCACTCAAGCTGCCGTTGTTCTGCTATTTGGCTGATTTTAGTGGCAGTATGCAAGGGCCAGGTTTTCAACTTGAGGACTTTTTCACGGTGAAGTTGCACGCAGCTTCACAGAAGAGGATTTAAATGAGTGGAAGTCACAAAATTAAGATATTGGAATTACACACACTAGTGTGAAGTCAGTCACAAATTCAAAACATGGCAAGAAGTGGTGGGAAGAGGAAAATGAGAGGCATGTCAGCACAGAGTTTAGTCCCATGTATTTTTCATGACACAAAATCTATATTTTGTTTTATAAATGAACACAGCTTGCTGAGGGTTGAGTATCATCTCTTTTTGATTTAATGTCCTTAGCTCTTCATCTCTAGCATTGTACTAAATTTTTGTTTTATTTCAATGTAGGGTGCATAGGAAGGAGCAGATATGTGTGTGTGTGGTGCTCCCCAGTAAACTAAGGTTATATTCATTTTGCACTTTCCCAGTATCATAGGGATAACTGAGGCATTTTCAATCATGGTATCTCATGGACTGGCCACAGAATCATGCAGTTTTTCAGCTGCATTCCTGCATGGATTCATTTAATGTGTGTCTCAGTTTATAACAGCTAGACTGCTGCCAGTAACTGGGCTAAATGGTTTAGAGGTCATCTGAAATGCAATAGTCCATGCCAGTGTAGGTGTGTACCAAATGGTAGATGACTGAATCACAGTGCAGTATCAGCCAACAAAAGCAGTAATAAAGGGGTTTGGCAGAAGGAATAGAAAAGGCAACGTGAGTTTTAGATACTGCAAAGATTTCTAAGATGCTGGAGAAACAACAGCCACAGCTATTAGCAACAATCTAAATAAAAGACTGTAGGAGTGAGACAAGAGAAGACAGCACAGAAGCTTGTGCTATTATTAATCATTATAGAGATGGAGCAGGGAACTCAGGGAATTCAGGACCTAGCTTGTCAGATATGAGTACATGGAGGAACTTGGAGCTGTGACAGTCTAGGAGGGCACCCTGCCACAGAGTGCCTTGTATTTTGCCCTTCCAAGGTCATATTTAAAACTCTAGTGGATGCATGCACTTGCTAGGAAGCCAATGAGATTTAAAGGCAACCTAAAAACATTCAAGCTGTCTCAGCCTTACTTCAGAATGGCCAGCGTGCCCAGCACGTCACCCAGAGACTCAGGGAGCAGGGGAGGGGTACACAGGGCTTTTTAATGCAAGACATTTTAGCACAGTCCAAAGAGGCTGTCATGACACATACCAGCAGTGATTCACTGCCTCTCAGCTATCATGATTAACCCCCCTCTCATTCAGTCTTTCTAATTATTACTTCTTTTTAAAGAAATCATTGAATTCTCATCTTTTCCCATATAAAACCATCAACTTGTCAAAAACAAGAGGAGCTGGAAAAAATTCCTCTCCTTTTCACCTTGTCTGGCTTCTTTCAAACTGAGCTATGCAAAGCTCTAGTGCAGCATGACAGGTTCTAACTGCTGAGATTTCACAGATGCTGGGGGAATGGTGGTGGGAGGGGATGGGGGAATTGTTCCTCTAAGCGCTTTGCTTCAAGCTACTGTGTTCTGCAGGGGCTCTTGCAGACACCTTGGGATTGAAGGAGGGCAGCTAAAATGGATCAGAGGGAGGCACATTCAATAGGAAAGCAATGGATGTAGGAATAGAATAATATGATGATAAATCTTCTATTTCAATGTAATAAAATCTGCTGATTTAAGCAGCCAGGAAAAGTGGAAACTTATTTCTGTAATGGGATTTGCCCCTGGAAAGGAAGCAGAGGGTCTTGAGTCATTATTTGTTATGTTTTATTTTGAGGCGGAGGCCTTATTTTGCAGACTGAAACTGGATTGAAGGATTACTGTGCTACAAGCAGGCCATCTGTCCATAACTGTATTAGACATGATAATGTTCTTTTCTTCACAGCTATTAATACCATGGCTCCAGTTGGCCTGCTCCTCTTCACTGTCTGCCTGGATCTGCCTGGTAAACAGGCGGTGGAAGAGATTGCTGTATTCCTAAGACAAAAATGTTGGTTTTAGTCTAAAAACTTGCACTGCAGAATTAGTGAAGTGAATGGAGCTTCTCTATTCTCTCTTCTGCTATGTAGTATGCAAAATCTTGGTAGCTGGAAAGTTTGGTAGGTCAGTGTTCAACAGCAGATCTTTACACCTGTGGTGTCATTCTGATGTTAACTGTATGATGATGGTAGTAGACCAGGACAGTGCCTTCTTCTCTACTTTACCCTTTCGTATCATTTAGTGGGGATATTTGGAGAGACATTCTTGATTTGTTACTTTCTTGTGCAGGTCTCTAGTTCCCTGCCAGGTGCAATTATAACTGTTAGCATATATAGGAAGAAAGGTAATATTTTATGGATTATATGAGCAGAATGGGGAGCAGAGTCAAGATGAAAAGTGAGATCTGCAGAAAGCAACTTGCTTTTTTAACAGCAAATTTCAGCTTATTTGTCTCTTTGATTGTAACATCTTTTGTTTTTGCAGAAGGAGGCAAGTTGAAAACAGCATTTAATCACCAGAATACACAGGTATGCAAATACTCTGCGAGTGTACTGTGACTTTCTTCTGCCACCGTCTGGAACAACAATTGAGTTCATGGCTGGAAAAATATCTCTCTCCTTGTCTTTTTTCTCAGTTGTTACCTCTCTTGATGGCAGAGAGGAGCCAAGTTTCTCTTCAGTGGTCATCAAGCCCTATTTCTAAATCAGAAGGTGCTGTAGGAGCTCCTCTTTCTCCTAAATTGTACCAGACTCAATGTCTTTCAGGAGACAGGTATTCACTCAGGAACCATCTTGGTCCAGAGATCCTTTGCAGTTTTCTGACTAACATGTACCAAATCTTTACATCACTGGATGAGCAGCCATCAGGGACTGTGGTTAGGACTCTTCATCAGCTACAGTTCCTTCTTCTTCAGGTTTGTCTTCCCAGATGGACACAACCTTCCATTTCTTTGTCATTCAGTATGCTTGTCTCCAGGTCCTGAGCTTTGGTTTTCGTCTGCCAGGAGCTCAGAGCTTTTGGAGCTACTGGTGTCAGGGCAGGACTTGTGGAAGAAACACTTCTTCCATTGTCTTCCCAGAGCAAGTGAGATTTCTTCTGGCAGCCATCCAGATCCTGCAAGCTGAATATGCCAGAAAGGTCACAGTTTCAGGCTCTTCAGAAAGCCTTTCTTCTCTTTCCATTTGAACCATTCACCTTTGAATAACAGAGCTCTGAGCTGAAAAAACAACTTGTCATAAAGTGATCTGCAGCAGCATCACCCTTGGCCCTCTTTGCAGACTGTGAGGAGCAGTGGGAGGCTTTGAGTACGCTGTACCTCATCCAAAAGGAGCCACTGAAAGGTTTCAGAGGATGGCTCCTCTAGAAGTGCCAATGCTTTCTCTACTGGTTTCAGAGTGAGCCTGATGTACCTAGCTCATCTCCAGATGTCCATGTTGTAGCCAGCTGCAATTATGTGACAAAAAGTCAGTCTCTCTTCTAGTCTAGACACTGGTTCGTCATATTATGTCTATAGTATATTCTTCAGTGCTAGCCCTGCATTTCATACAGTTCTTGTTAATCTTTATTCAAGATCATAATCGTAACCTCCTGTGTTAATCTCATAGGTCTGGAGAAATGTAAGCCTGTGTTGAGGGAAGATTGCCCTAACTGCAGCAAAATGTGTCCTTGTCCCTGGCACTACCTGGGGGAACACTGAGTGGAGGCAGGGGGAGCTGAGCCTGGCTGCTGATTTTCAGGGAAGGGGCCAGGGCTTGATGGGAGCAGTGGCTAAAAGGAGCCTACTGGGAGCAACTACGGGGACAGGGAGAGGAGCTTGTGCTTTGAGGAGGCATTTGGTAGAGAGGAGGCATTTGAGGAGACATACAGTACCATGAGGATGGGAACATCAAGAAAGAGCACACTAGAGCAAATAGTTGTAGGTAATTTATGTCTTCTTGCTCCCTTCTGTCTGGCCATTGTCTTCAGTTGTGACACTCTCATCACTTCAGTTCTTAAATTGTGAGGCTTCCCACAGTGCAGGTTGTCTCAGCCCAGAGGAAGTGTATTTACACAATTACAGTGTCATTATAACAAATTTGAAAGAATGTTCCTTGGGCATAATGTCATCATTTTGCCAATAATCCGTAACTCAATAAACAAGCAGTAGAGCACTGATTCATAGGCAGTGGAAAAAAGGAATCACAATTCTCACTAATAACATTTCTCATTTCTGATTTGACAATAGCTGATGGCAGCTTTTATAGACCGACCTCTGCTGAGCATACACCTACAAGGAAATGAACCTGTGAGTTAATGTATTGTATTGACTTAGCTCAGGTACAATTTGTACAAATTGATGATAAAAGCCAAATCAAACAAAAGAAGCCCGCTATGGCAACAGCTAGCAAGGGACAGACCAACATGGGTAGGTGACTTCCCCATGCACTTCGGTCAGAGTCCACAAGGTGCCCTGCTCTTCCAGCTGAGCCTAGATCCAACGCCAACCCTTTGCAACAGCTGCTTTTGGTAGCAAGTTCTCCCTTGTATGTGTGATTCCCATCTAGATAAACTGCAAGCAAAGATTGAATGGTTTAGCACCAGGTTGAGAGAGGAGAAGAAGAAAAATGAGTAGAGGTACCATATGTGGGGAAAGCAAGTGGCAGCATATTCCTAGGGCCAAAAGAGAGTTTCTCAGATTCTCCTTGGCTCAGCATTTTGGGGCAAATAATCACCCTGAGAAGAGCTACTTCTTGCTGGGGCTGCTCTTTGTGGTAAAATTCTTTCGCAGTTCTGTTTCTGATGGAGGATGTGTGAGGCTCTAGGCTAATTGATGCTTTGTATTGAAGGCCATAGTTTACTGTAAAAGGCTAAGTTACTGTCGTGCTTCAGTCTGTATTAAGCTTCAAATGAAAAGCAGTCTTGATCACTTCATGCTTCTTGTCTCTTCAGGTGCTCCCTGGGCCTTTTAGCCTAGCCTGAGTGGAGATGCTTCACAAAATGTGTTTCAGGTTTGTCTCCGGTAATCAACCAAAAGCAGTTCTAAGGAAAATAAATGTTTTTCCCTGAAAATCATTGTCAGGTGATTTATAATACTAATATGTGTAATCCTAAATCAGCTTGATTATGAGCAGAGATTGAATTGTTTTTCTGCATGCGTCAGATTATTTGAATAGAGACACAGTCTCAAGAGAACTTTCTGTAGCTGTTCCACTTCTATAGTTTAACAGTTTACTAGTGCAAGGAAGACTATGCCGTGGCTTTGACCACACAAATGAAGTGTGGATGGCCTACATTGATGGCCCCATGCAAACAGTAACATGTGGCAAAAGGTGTGTTGTGTCACCAGAGGAACAGACAACCTTTCTTCAGCACTCCTTCATAGATAAGGGCTAACATGTAGTGTGAAGCAAAGTTATTTTCAAGTTGTAGGAACTGTTAAGGGATGCATGGGAGCCTCTTGGTGGTAAAACCGTACAAGTGTATCTTCTGGCAGAGTTAGGCTGCCACAGGATAGGCTTTCTGTGTCTAGAATGGAGTCAGGGTCAACATGCTCCCTGAAAAAACTGGTTACTCACCTAGTCCTGATTCACACTTGAGAGATCTGTTTCGTAGGTTTTCTTCCTTCTTTCAGGAGAAAAACTGCAAGAGATTTGGTTTTGGAGACATGTTAAGTCTCCGATTCCATCAGAAGAAACTACTCTCCCATGGGTCTCAAATGTTCCTTTCCCTGGCCATGACCAATCTGCGATAAAGATATGGTATGGTGTTGAACACTGAAGCTCTCTTGTCCTGAGGAAAGATGATACGTGAAAGGTAAGGTCAAGCAAAACGGAGATGTCTTCTAACCTAATGAAATGTAATGCTTTGTGCTAAGTGAAAATAGCCTGATTGATACCTTTTCTGGAGAAGAAAAGAAGAGTGAATCAGGTAAGTTGCTTTACTAAATCATTAGCGCAGCAGAAAAGGTGGTTCACTTTCTTTTTCTGCTGTGTGCAGATTGAGCCTGGCTCCTAGAAAACTACTTTATCCCATATGATACCCTCAACCCTTACTCAGCTGGGGAAATATTCTCCTGGTAGAGAAAAACTGATTCCTTACATGTATGGAGAAACCTATGGCTAAAACACTAGAGACTACAAAGTTTTGTTTTCAGTGTCTACTTCTGAAGTACCTCAGTGGTATGTTGTTCATTGGGGAGGATGAATTCCCAGTGAAGAACTCAGCTAGAATACAAATGCTACAGACAAAATAAAAATGGCAAATACTGTCCACCCTGCCAGTTCTCATTCACATTTTATTAGCAAGTTTATCTGTTCTGCTCTCATTAATTCTTTTTGAACACGTCTTTTTCTCTCCTCATTTTGCACTCATCCTGAATACACTGTGCTGCAACAAGCAAGAACTATTCAGCAGATGTTTCTGCTTTGCGGACTCTGACATTCCATACTTGGTTGTTTCTTGACAACTAGAAATCCTGACTGGGATGTTTCATTTTTCTCACATGAGCTTTGGGAGCACCACAGAATAACATCTAATCAGTACTAATTCCTGTAGCTTGTATTAACATTAATTACTTAACTTTGGGGACAGAACGTACCCTTAGCAAATTTGCAGATGATGGTAAATTGGAGGAACGTTTAACATGCTGAACAGCAGAGTTACAATCCAAAGAAACTTGAGTATTGGGCCAACAGGAACGTCATGAAGTGCAGGAAGGGGCGTGCAAAGTTCTGCACCTGGGAAGGAATAACACCAGGCATCAGCACAGGCTGGGAACAGCCTGACTGAAAAGGGCCTTGGAGTTACAGTGGCCGAGCTGTGAGCTAGCAGTGCACTCTCATTGCGAACAACACAAATTGCGTAGCAGGCAATGTCAGGGGCGGTGTGGTCAGCAGTCCAAGGGGAGGTGATAATTTGACACTGGTGAAGCTGCACTTGAAGTAGTTTCAAATTCATGGACTCTGCATCCCAAGAGGGAATGGGAGAGACTAGAATGGGTTGAGTAGAGGACTAATAGGATGATCAGGGACCTGGATCACAGACCTACAAAGAGAGGCTGGGGAGCTGGGCCAGCCTAGCCTGATGAAGAGACTTTGGGTCAAACTGGTAGCAGCATACAGCTACTTAGTTGGGAGCCACAGAGATGCCCGAGGCAAACCCTTCTGAACAGTGGCAGATGGTATAACGAGGTGCAACAGTCATATGTTGCAGCTTTGGAGGTTCAGGTTAGATATTAGGAAAAAATTCTTCACTGGGAGGGTGGTGCAGCACTGGAACAGGTTATGCAGAGACGTCAGGGGCTCTCTGTCCTTGGAGGTTCTCGGGACTCAGCTAGGCAAAGCAACAGCTAATCTGACCTAGTGTTGGCAACATCCTTGATTCTTATGGGAGGTAGGACCGGAGGCATGCAGAGAGCCCTTTCAGCCAGCAATCCAATGATTCTATGAATTTGAGGGATGCAGTAAGCCAATGTAAAATAATCCTGTTGCACTCAACTTGAACAGCCTGTGCTTATGAGGTGTTACTGAGAAGCAAACTATCTTCATGTACAATGGGGAACCTATTCTCCCAAATCGCAATTCACATGTTATAAAGCTGCAACAGAGTGCATGACTCCCAAATGAGATTAACATGGGGCAACTTTTCTTACTGTCTTGTGCCTCAGTTCTGGAAGACTTGTAGTACATGCCAATGTTTAAGTATGGACTTTGTTTTAAGCCTTTGCATCTATCTGTTGTTTGGTTAAAGTCCAAAAGTATGTGCATAATTCTTTGATGAATCAAAGCATTTGCAAGTCCTTAGCTGGATCCTGGTGGTTGTTCTATTCCTGAGGTACCTCAGCTGTGGTTAACTCTGAAGAATTAAGTCAGACAAATTGAATGCAGATTTTACATTGTGCACATCTGTGTCCCATATTCAGGTTATCGGTTCACAAAATAGCATCGCTGTCTTACAAGTGAAACTTCCATGAAAACACAAGCTGCTCCCATGTCCTCATCAGTGCAGTCCTTCCCAGAAGGAAATCCCCTCAACATCTGCAGAAGCAATAACTATTTCAGCAAGAGCATTTGTTGTCACTTTCAAAATCCATCCAAAATATCTGAGGAGTATTTTAAAAAGTAAAGTAGAACTTACAAGAAGTCCATGACATTCTTTAGTGCTTCATCAGATTCTTGCCTTGTTGCTCTAAAGACAAGAATATTATCACTCTGGTTGACTCATTATTCATAGAACTGATTAATTTGCTGTCACACAGCCAAAGATATTTTTTCACAGCATCTCATGTCAGTATGAGGAAAACTGTAGAGCCTGAATTCAACGTGTGTTTCAGGCCTGTGGAAACCTTTGCTAAGGCTCTTTTTTGAGTAACCCCATACAAAGCTTGGATGGAGGGCATTATACGTTGAGACATTCTCATTTGACTGCAGCATTTGGATGATACACATATCTGTAAGAGTCTATGGCTATGTGAGTTTAAACCTCTTAAATCTCTCGATTCCCACTGGGAAGTTCAATGTACTTTTTCAGAATTGTGTTGTGTTTCTATTCTTATTTTAATAAATAATTTTCGTGTACTTTTCTGGTACTCTTCTGCCATGGAGACAGTGGTTCTATCTAGCTTAGAACAATTCTTTGCAATATTGAAGCTCCATTATGTGACCAATGCTTTCTGACAGGCTTGAAAGGGTTGCAAGATGTCATTTGCAGCTAACAACAAGTAAGTTAGTGAATCACCCATTTGATAAAGGCTTCTCCTCAGTAGGGAGATAAGAGCTGTAATAAACATTAGATGAGTGTAACACGAAGGGAACTTATAGGGTCCTCCTGACAGCTCTTGTCTTTTGTCTCCTTTCAAAAACATAGTACTTTGAGGTTAAGAGGCTTCCTGGTTTGAACTTTGGCTTCAGAAATATGTAAAGTTATAAATTTTATTAACCAAAAAATCTCCTACAGATCTTCCAGCCAGCATCTTTTTGTCCAGTATTGTGTCTTTGGTTTCAGACATTGTGTGACTGAGTTTGCATTACTGTAATACAAATTACTTCATCCAGGAAAGGAAGAATAACAAAATTCAAGTACTGTGACTTTTTGTTTGATCTTCACTCATGCTTTAATTTCCATATCAGTTATGTATTATAGGAAGCCAGAGACAGAATTAGTGTCAAGAAAAACCAGAAAGAAAAAATTGCTTGAACACACAAGATTCTCCAGAGTCAGCTCATTCAGCCATTATACTAAATACATTTGTACAAGGTTCTTTTTTGTCTCATCATTTTATTCTGAAGCTGTGATTTAGTCAAACAAAAGAATGGAAAAGTACCACATGCTATGGTGGATATGTGTACAGAACACTCATTTGTACATTTTCTGAATCTGTTACATTGTCCTATTCTCAATTCACTGGACAAGGTATGGGGCTTGGAGTCTGTTTTGTACATCTCTCTATATATGATATAAAACCACATCCATACATAATTAGGAGACTGCTATGTGAAATACAGCTTTTCTTAAACAATCATTTATTATTGACATGAATCTTGGTGTGTGGCTAAGTGTCATGGTTTGAACCTAGTCAGTGGGAAATACCACACAGCTGCTTGCTCCCCCTCCTGGGGATGGGGAGGAGAATTAAGGTGGTGAAGAGCAGATGAGAGTCCCAGAGCAGACAAGAGTCCTGAAACTGCAATCCCAGAAAAGATAAGAGCCCGAGTGTCTGAGAGAGAGAGAGACAACTAAGAGAGTGAGAGATGACACAGAGAGAGAGTGAAAAGCGATCCTGAGGGAGAATGAACTTCCAGACAGTTCCTTATAATATACTGGGCATGACATGTATGGTATGGAATATATCATTGGCCAATTTGAGTCTCAATCCTAAACTTAAGTTTGAATCCTAAGCCAGTAATTGTGGGCTGTGCTCCCTCCCAGCTTCCCCTGCACATGCAGACACTGGCACAGCAGAAAAGTTAAAAAGTCCTTGGCTGTCCTGGCAGCAACTATAAACATCAGTATGTTATCAGCCATCTTCTCACCACAAATCCAAAGCATAGTCTCTTTTTTTTTACTAGCTAGTATGAAGTAAATTAACTCTGTCCTAGACAAAACCAGGACACTGAGCATAAAGACCCATAAGCAAGTATCCAGGTTTAGAAAAAGAGGCTGGAAGTGAGGATGAGATTCATCTTCAGATTCTGGACACCCACATTTGGAATCTGAAAGAGGTATCTCCATACAGGTTGGGTGCATTGGTACCATTCTAATCAGTGTTTTATTTTATTTATTTAGAAATTCTTTTAAGGTATGTGAAGTATCTTTTTTGAATTGACAAATATGACACAAGGGAATTCTGTGCTCTTCTGCACATAAATGAAAGTTGGGAAAGATACCATTGGATAACTGAAACAATACTATGGGCCTATATACAGACAAATGAATGACCCTTGGATCTCCAGTGACTATATTAGGAGTTCAGACATCCAAACCACAGGTAAATATATACAGATAGTCCTCCAGATTTCAGAATTTGAGTGGAATGAATAATCAATCTTCGCTGAAGTTGGGAGGAAGGACAAAGCCATTTTAAATGTATGCCTGAAGATCCACAGAAAACTGTTCCCTAATTGTTGGACTTGTTGTAAGTGAGGCTTTAATTAATAGTTATAGTGATCCAAAATCTGAGCCTACCTTCTGGGCTAACAGGTGTGCAACAGTAGCCCTTCTGGGCAATGAGAGAGCTCAGAGGGTCCATTCATGAAAGTCCTCAGCTTTTGTTTGGTGACTCCTTAATGGACCTCTCATATTTGGTGACTTACTAGGCTGTTCTGGCTTGTATGGGAATCAGCCTAAAGGTTTATAAGGTTTTTTGATCTTTAACTGTAAGTTACAGTGTTTTCTTCTTTGACATCTCTTGTAAATGCCCTGAGTGTAGACTCCCTTCAGAGAAGCAAGCTCCTGAGATGCAATTATGTTCTACGTGGATGCAGACATACCAGGTTCACCAGTTGTTTGCCGTTTCCCAGAGCACAATAGCTTTAGTCAGTCTGTGTAAAAGTTGGTTTTCCCAGAAACCCAGTATTAGAATATTCTTCCATCCTGACAAGGTTTTCACTTCCAACTGTACAAGAGACTCATGGACCTAGACAAAACAATGAAGCATCTGAGTTTCTACCCTTTCACATGCTCTTTGGACTTAGGCCAGGTGCTTCAGGATGCCTATAATTCCTCCTATGCATGCCTTCTGTACAGCCTATTTTTCTCTTCCTTGAGTATCCCCCAGTGTATAAACGAAATTCCTTTTCAGTTGAAACTGGTGAATTGACTTCCATGAGATTTTGTTCACATACCTCTAGGATTTTTAAAACAGCCTCTGAAAAGGCTTCTTATCTGTCAGATCCCAAAGTAAATCAGTCTGCAATCAGGCACATTTGTCCTTTCAGAGGTGTAAACCTCCTTGTTATTGCCTCCTGAACTGTTCATTCCCTTTCTCACTTGGTGTGACCATGACATTCTGGTATTTGCAACTCTTATTCAAATGTCAACTGTACTCAAAGAGCTAGTGAGGAAGACAACAGACTCACACTGAGAAAATATACATGAGTCACTAGGTATAATTCAGCCTGTCCCTTGTTCCTAATCTGTATCTGCTCATTGAAGAGTACTGCATTAAATCTCCAGTATAGAGAAGCCTTTAGTATTACACTGGTTTCATCAAAGCAATGGCAATTTATACAAGCTGAGGGCCTAGTTCTGTTCAGGTTTTTAAAAATAGCCCAGCAGACAAGTGTAGTGGATGTGAAGGATTATCAAATAAGCCTTATTTGTTGTTCATTCTATTACATATCTCACTGGTGTCCAAAGTGTTTGTGTGGTTATCTTTGAGGGAGTGACTCTCCCATTTCAATTTTGATTTCTTCATCCTACCTTCTGGGTTATGAGTTTTTTTTCCAGAAAATTACCTTGCAGCAGAAGACCATTGTATCTTGGGTAAAACAGTCAATGGGAAGAAACTGCAATCTGGACATTTTCAAGGGGAGATCACGTTACGCAGCTTGCTGTAGAAAGTGCAAACAAATTTTAGTTTGGTTGGTGCTTATCTATTTTTGCAAGTACATCATTTTGGAAAGTGACTTGCTCAGCTAATCTATAGCTGTCAAAGAAATGTAATTTTTTCTTCCTCCAAACCAATAACAGGCACCTGGCCAACTTGCTTGTGCACCCATGCATTCAAGTCTAGCAGTTTCCATGGAAACCCATCAAACTGTCGCACTAGTTTTCTAACATGCTGCCACTTCACAAACACAGGACAAGCTGTTTTGCACAAAATTCCTGCATAATCCTATTTTGTTTTCTCTCTGAAGACAATTTAGTAAGACTAAATGTTTGCAGACTGCAAGAACTGCTTTCTATTCTAACTAAACCACCTCGTATATATGAGAACATGCAGGATGAGGCTTTCACAAACTCACTGAAAAATACAGTTTAAGATATGGAACTCCCCATCTTTAGATGAGAAAAACAAAAAGTTGCTTTAAAAATATATTTATACTGTGATTTCATTAGTACATTACTATGTCTTTAACTCCCTTCCAGGAAGATATTTAAATTTCAAACTCAAGATGTCAGACATTGCATGGGCAAGACTCCCATGCTAACTTTTAAGTTAGTTTGATAAGTTTGTTTAAGGAGTTTAAGAACATGATCTCTGTGAGAATAGGAGATGCAAGTCAAAGATCTAAGAGGTCTTGTCCACTCTATGGTTTCAGGCCCATCTGGTGACTGAAAAAAACAAGGCTTCTTTGATTATGAACAATTCAGGTTTCAAGCTATATCCTAACATACCCAACAAACAAGGTTTCAGAGGAGCTTGAGAATCTCAGAGGTACAGAGGAGTTTGGTACTCTCTCATCAAGTCTATCTAAACATGTAGGTTTCAAATATCGTCCAACATACATATACTCTTAGGTTTCCTGCTTGAGTAAAACTCATGGCATGTGCGCTCCCCCTCATGCAACTCAATATCTATTTGTCATTCAGCCAGTAGCAAGGTTTTCCAGCGAAAAAATATCCTGATATTGTCATTTTTTGATTCACATAGTTCTAATTTTGAAAAATGATTCCTGAATCTTAGAAGCTGCTGGCTTCTGTAAGTGAGAAGTATGTTATAGGACTAGTTGTTGTTTTTTTTTTCAATAACATCAAGCCTTTTTCTGCATTTGTTTCTTCCCTATGCAGTGCTGTTTTATTGATATTAGCAGTTGACCCTCATTTAAATTGGAGAAGCATCAAACACTATGAACTCATCCTGTAGAACAGCAAAAAATGTTTAATGTTACATGTGAGATGAAGCTCAAAGAAAAGGTTCAAAGAAAAGGACAATTAGTTGTCAGGAGCCATAGAATTAATGCACAGCAAAATTTACGAGAATATCTTATCCAGTGAATATTTATAGTGGAGATCAAATGGAGCTGGTAGCTAAAGGGACATAAATGGGATAAATGCCCTTTTATCAAGAAGCATCTTTCAGATGAGGAAACCTGAGACTGAATAGTGCATACTGTAAAAGATTGAATACACTTAATATTGGCTTGCTTAATGGAAAAGCTTGTCTATGCTATCTAGCATTAATTTAATGCTAATGCAGCCGTTTAATAACAATTGATATTAAACGGTTTCTTATTGAATGTTAATTGAATATCACTGGTCTCCAGTTCCAGAGGGTATTTAATGTCACTTACTTCAACTAGTTACAAAAAATGCATTTTTATTTTGACCCCAAAACTTTGTAGGAAACCTAAAACACAAGTAGCACAGATCAGTCACTGGAACTGCAAAATTTACTTTAATTATATTATTGTTGAAAAAAATTACCATCAAAGTCCTAAAAACATAACTAAATGCCTCAAAACACAAAGAATACACTGAGATACTACTGCAGTGTCTGTAAACTGAGTCATACTTTTATTTTTCCTTTATTTTTTTTTTCTTTCTGGTTGAGCATGGACAGAAAGTCATTGCAGTAAGGAAAGAGAGTCTGGTTTGACCACCACAGATCAAAACCTGTACTCATGTTGTGTCTTCCCAGTGCAGATGCCAGTGGCCTGCCAACAAAAAGTGGTGGTATAACCCCCTAATTCACATTCCCCATTTGGCTATCTATGAATACGCACTCAAAAATATACTTTTTGGGTTCCAGACTGTCTGTGAACTGTACAAAGATCCTCAGCACCCAACAGCTTCTCCCTACAGGTATATTTGATGCTCAGTGCTCGGTGCTCTAGGATGTAAGCTTCTTTTTAGAGCCAGCATCTAACTCTTTTTGGAAATTATATTCTGTCTCCACTGCAGGTGTGTTGCTTGGATCACATGGACTGTGACCTGTTCATAAATTATCTTTGTCCCTTCCCTCATGCATGTACATGTACGGAGTAAAAAGAATATGTAACACCTGAGGATATGTTCATAAAGTGAAACATTTCCACATGCTATGTTGAGTAGAGTTGCATCATTATGTAGAAGTGGACTGCCAGTCTAGCTGTCTAATCTGCTGCTGACCTAAGGGTCTTCTTACTGCCCTCATTCTTGCTGTATTTCTTTGCTATCGTTTTGTTCTTCAAGACTTGTGACTCCCATTTGACACAAGGTGTTATGTTTTCTGTGCATTGTCTGACTGGTTTATTTAAAAAAATACAATGAGTCAATTATACTGTTGCCTGTTCTCTAAGTGCTGGAGAGAAGCTCTAATTGCTTTCTGTCAGTTGATTCGGGCATGGCTATTTCCCAAGTAATTTCACCAGCAGAATAGCCTCCCACTGAGAATACTCCCTCCTTATTGTGGAAATTTGTATTTTGGTGGGTCGTAATTCATAACAGTGATGTTATTAATCTTCACTGCATTTTCTACCCTTTAAAGCAAAGAAAAAGCATAATTTATAAAGTTAAGGAATAAAATTAAAGCCCACTCCTTCCCTGAGGGGAAACAGGCTTCCTGCACAATTCAGAATTCTTTCCCACAGTGAATATAGCCCGTAGCAGGCTTTTAAAAAAAGAAAGCTAATTGCAGAAGAGTGGGAGGCAATACGGATGGCATTACTTTGCTGTTTGCCTGATTGCTCTTGCACATAGAAAGTGAAGAATGACTTCAAGGATATGCTAATGTTAATGGGTCAATTTTTGATGGGAGCTAGGCACATCCACTGACAGATCATCCTGCTTCTAATTCTGACACACAAATGTTTGTATATTTGAATCAGTCTGAGGCATTGAACACGTCAAACTGTTGCTTTCCCAATGCTTGCACTGATAATTCATCTTCTGCACTAAAATCTGACAAGCATAAAATTTTGAAAAGGCCAAGTTTGGGGTCTCTTGAGATTATATTTGACCTCAGCTTTGACAGTGAATGAGGGAAATCACTATCTGTGTGCATTTTGCAAGTCCATTAAGCAACTGAGGCCTGGCAAGTTGCTGTTATTAGCAGAATTAGTGATAGCAAGCTTTCCATAGCTAGTGGAGGTCATTGTTGACATTAGAGGCTTTGCAAAAACAGAAAAGCTTGCATCACCAGTAGGGTAGAATAAATAAATGCAACAATCCATTGAGGTACTGTGTGGACAAGCAGGGGCTTTCCAGACTAGAAATCCTATTGTTTTGAAACCATGAGGCCAAATCTTGGTGGAGGCCTTGATCCCTGAGGTGTCAGAATTTCAGATGGAGACACTAAGGGTTTAATTAGGTTTGTTGTATGTTCTTCTTCTTCATGGCAACCTAAAATCTCTGAAATCTGAATTGCTGGTCTGATGACTGTGGTGTCTTATCCAGCCAGAACAGGAAAGTAATTCCCACCTGAACATGATTTTTCAGGGTCAGATTGGAAGGTTCAAGGAAATATTCCAGACCAACTTTTACCTGAGGAGTGCCATCTCCAAAGACAACAGTAGGGAAAGAAATACTCCTCCAGAGGGGAAATCTGTGGGCTCACCTTCCTTGTGTCTCTCTGCTATTTGCGGAAAGGCACACCTTTCTTAAGCCAACATTTTCCTGCGCAAAATGCTCTCCTCTTTCCGATTTGGTGTCTCTGTCACTCCACCTTCATTCAAAAAAATTCTTATCCAAAGATCTATATTTTATCATTTCTATCAGCAATAAAGTACACCTACGGTACTCTTACTCAGACTAACAGGTGACTTACTCTGAGAAGAGCCAGTGTCAGCATCTCATGGCTCACAGAGTGTAGTGATAAATCTTTCATACCTTCAAAGTCATATCCTTGTTCTGTATTGTCATCAAATCCTCTAGAATTAATCAGCACTGAGGGTGGCCTATGATTTGAAGAAATGAATGAAAGCAGGTAGGAAAGAAGGACAGAGGTTAACTTTCACAGTAGCGGCATCTGAGAAACAATCAGGACCAGATTGAGAGTTTATGGGTTAAAATCAAGGACCGGTCCAGCAAAGGACATCTAGTGGTTGGGGTCTACTACAGGCCACCTGATCAGGGAGAACCTGTTGACAAGGTCTTCTTGCTTCAGCTGCAAGAGATCTCATGCTCGCAGGCTCTTCTCCTGATGGGGGATTTCAACCACCTGGATATCTGCTGGGATAACAACACTGCAGGCTACAAACAATCCAGGAGACTCCTGGACTCTATTGAGGATAACTTCCTGGTCCAGATATTAGATGGACTGATCCAAGGAGAAGCTTTACTAGACCTGGTGCTCACCAATGTAGAAGAGAGCATTGGAGAGGTTAAGATTGGGGGCATCCTGGGCTGTAGAGGCCATGCCCTGGTGGAGTTTGTGACGTTGAGGAATATGGGCCTGGCAAAAAGCAGAGTCAAGACCCTGAACTTCAGGAGAGCAAACTTCCAGCTGTTCAAGGAATTACTGGATGGGATCCCCTGGGAAACTGTCCTTAAGGGCAT
>VZTO01005767.1:0-24790 GCA_013400615.1 Syrrhaptes paradoxus | reverse complement strand
ATTCTATGATTCTATGATTCTATGATGCAAAGAAAATATGTCGTTTAGGGAAGAAAAAGAGCCAATTATATTTACTGAGAAAAAATGATGAAAGAAGCAGCGTCTTAGGTGGTGAAATAAAATCTTAGTCCAGTCTTGAATTCACTGTGATTATTTAATCCTTTAGAGTATTCCTTTATGTAAGGGTAATCTGATGACATCAGCTGTTCAAGGAGCTTTGTCAGTTTACATAAAGGTTATGGAAGAGTGTAAGACAGGAGAGTTCTGAAAATGAGGCGTGAATTGGGCGACATTGGGCTTCAGCACAGTTAACATCCTGAGATGTTGATTAGGTCCATTTGGAAACTCTTTTGAGAGTATGCTGTATTTTCTTAAAATCTTGTCTTTAACATGATCCTTCTAGTGCATCCGTTTTGGTCTGATCTCAGGCTGTTTGTAGTCATTTGTACTTAACCACTCTACTATTTGCTAACATTTTATACTCACTTTATTTACAGGACGACAGTGGGGCAAACACACTTGTGAACTTCCTCTCTGACTTGTGGGCATGTGGAGAAATGCCTTGTGCTGAGCCATTAAGAGTGAGACGAATTATGTCGGTGATGTAAAAATGTTGTAAGTACATGGTGTAACATTTTAGCTCTGGGAGTTTGAAGCAATGCAGCATCTGTGATGGATGATTTCATAGTTGTTAGTAACAACTGCCAACGACAGTGGGAGGTGGCAGAGGAAAAGCATGGATTTGATTTACACAGAATTTGCCTGACTTGCAAAAAATTCCTATCTCCTGTCTGAAGGGTTTCCCAAAAATTACTAGTACTTTGCATTGGAGACAAACATTTTTCCTCTTCTGTAAAGAAGAGGGACTGCATCTTATCTCCAGGCCTTGTGCTGACAAGGGCAGTTTTAGAGAAGCATCAGTTGTCATTTTGCTGTAAATGAATGGCTCTGGAGCCCGGGTGACACTGGCCTCCTGGCAGACATCTCAGCACTCAGTTACATTTCAGTTGGAGACGCTTTCTCCCAGGATTCTCTGCTGAACCATAGCTGAGCAACAACCAGTTACTTCTCTTACCTCTTTGAAGTTATATGTTGTCAATATCCTGCTGGCTCACTGGTGTAGGTAAATTTTTCAGTATTAGAAGCTGCTGGGAAAGACAAGTCTATTTAGTGCAAATGTCTTGCAAAAGCTAAAGATATTTGTCATTGCCACAGGTGAAGCTATTTCTTTCGTATTTAAAATATTTACAAAACCTTTATTTTTCACCTTTTTCATACTGAAAAAAACAATTTTTTTTTGTAGTTGGAGAAGAAATATGCCCAAACTTCCCATTAAAGGGACTTTTGAAGGCATAAGCATTAAACTGGAAAAAAACCCATTTTGCAATGCAAAAAAATGTGGGATTTTCTCCTTAGTTTGGAAATCAAAATATGAGAAAAATAATTGTCTTTTTTCTTTGAATTTTATCTGAAATACATAAAAAGTGTAGCAGTTTCTGATTCACATTTTTCAGTGAATAGAAAATTCAATAAAACTATTGCCATTGATTCAATTTAGTATACTCGTTACAGAGTATGTGAATGTAAGATATGTAAAAATGCTAGTTCCTTCTAATATGTTGTGTTGTTACATTAACTTATGACATACATAAGGAGTAAAAAAGTGTATATCTGTGCCAGACAGTAGGATCAAGGGCCACATTAGAAACTGAAATCTTAGCAGTTTTTCATTCATAAGTCATAAACCATTTAATCTCTCACAAATTTTATAGATATTTGCAATTAAATTGCATCTTGCCTTCTCTGAACCCATCTTCTTTGACTGCATTTGAGCTTCTAGTGAAGGAAAATTATGCTGATCTTGTGACATCCATAGCAATATATTATCTTGACATCAAATGCAGGGTCAGACAAGGGTAGGTGCCTTATTGCAAGAAGAATAAACTTTTACAGGAAGCCTGTCCAGTGCAGTAAACACTCTCATCACTCCAAGTTCTTCAAGGGAGTGTTAGCCAGAATACATATGTTGTTCCAAGTTGTGCAAAGGTTAAAGGAAAAGCCAAGGGCCTATATGCTTCTACAACACGCCTCAAATACATAGACGGAAAGTCAGGAAGATGTGTCAGTTTGAGAGTTATATTTTTAAAACATTTAAAAACCAAAACAATAAATGAGAAGTATTCTGGGAAAGCAATACCTTCTGTCCTGCCGAAAGCTTATTTGCATTTTTTCTGAACTTGAAACTATCGAATAACCTGCGCATTTCAAATTACATTCCTTAAAATGTGAAGAACATTTAAAACTATGGATCTAGTTAAGCCTGGAAAAATGTCTACTGAATTGTGATGGATTCTTCATTCTTGACAACTGCGACTTTAAAAATGGTCATTCTTCCACAGGCGACACACTTGTCCAAACAGAAATAATTCAATAATTCACTCCTGAAAGCTGCATGACCTGTGTTGTGCTGTTGGCCAGACTAGACTGTCCCAGTGATACCCTGGGATTATTTATGGGTGTATCTGTGAGGCATTGCTTACTGAAGAATCAGTGACTTATTTTTGTTCAAGAATTTTTCATGGATTACTGGCTTTGTTTTAACTCATTTTTTTTTCTCAGTAACTGTGCACTAAAGAGGAACGATTATTACCAATTTCTAGGGAAAAAGTGGGAAAATGTTTGTCTTAATTTCCTCATGCAGCTGTTTAATCTGAAAACCAGAAAATTATGAGAAAGCCAGAAAGCTGTAGGCAAGGGCTATGCCAGCCTGTTAGGCATGATTGGGAGATGGATGCCGCTTGATGCTGACTGTGCTGGAAGCCTTAGCAGCTCCCATCTCAGAAAATCACAGGCACAGACAAAAGCAGCACACACATCTTATTTAAAGGATGAAGGAATACTTCTGCTGCTGCTTCAGCTTTGGGAAGTGCTTCGTTCCTTTGTTCTCCGGAGAAAGCAACTGTTGAGGGAAGCGAGGGCTAGGCTGCAAGCAAAGCAAGGGCTAGGAAGGAAAGTGCAGTGCTAAGTAGCTTCAAATTCTCTTCCTGCCACCAGCAACAAACTGAAATGGTGCAAGAACATAGTTTTGGTCCTGCTACCTCACCTGCTGCAGTTTGAGAAGAGCCATTACCCTGCAAGCAGCTTTTCCCCGCTCCGGCTGCGAGCAGAAACACACAGCCCCTTTGCTGATATATAAGTGCTTGTGTAGACTCCAGAGACAGTTCTTGCTTTTAAACTACTGCTAAGTGCATCTGGGATGGTCTGAAATTTGGCTTTTCATATTTGAGAGCTCAGATGGATCAGTGAAATCCTTCTGTTCTTTCTTGTACCCCAAAGTTTTGCCTGGGATAGTTCTCTTGAATGCTTGGAGTATTTTTGTTTGAGGAATGATCACAATGAAAGCCTAACTTATCTGTTAGTGTTAATTTATAGGCTCTTATGACCAGAGCAATTAAACTGTTGCTGTTAAAAGTGAATATATGTGCCAGGAATTTGTTTATACATAAAAGAAAAAGCTTGAGGATGAGCCTAGTGGAAAAATAAACACTGGCAATGTTCCAAAATCTCGAAGTGAAAAGCGCCGTGACTAAACCAATGATGATGCTGGTTTATGTAATGTTTCCTTTAGTGAAAAGAAAGCAGGCCACATATTCACATTACATTATTTTCACCTCCCCAGATGGCCTGGAAAATATGCTTTTGCTAGAAATTATTGCTGGGTTTCTGTTTTGGAATTTCTTTTTAATTTTCAGTGTTGTGGAGAAATGCGAAAATTCACTGTGAATATTTCCATCTCTGATGCACAAATATTCATTCTTTTTTTCTCACCCACCTACAACTTTTTCCTCCCCCCAAAAAGGTGAAGAATTTGAATTACCAAGAAATATAAGAGAATATTTTGAAGATTTTGTCGAACAAACATCTTCTTCAGTGATTTGATCTCAAATTTAACTAAGGCACAGGAGGAGAAAGAGAAAGCAAAAAGCTGTAAGATAGAAAGAGAGCAAAACCTAACTATCCATCATCTATATTAGCCTAGCTTTTTTTACAACTCTTCTAGTTTAAATTAACCTCTGCATTGACTTCAAGTTTCTGATTTCATAAATTCTCTTAGTCTTGGCACAACTGTACTCACTAATTGTGATCTTTTACAAGGCATTATGGCATGTCATTACACTGAAAGTACACTTAACAGAGCTACTGTGGGATGTGTCACAACATCTTAAAAGATGTCTGTCTGTCTGTGTCTTTGGAAATCTACTTCCAAAACTGCTATATGGCAGCACTGGTGAGGAAAGACTGTGACAAGTCAAAGATGCTTCTCAAATGTCAGCCTTGTTGTATCCTGATGGAGTGATACCTCCTGAACTCTAGTTTCCGCACTGAGAAAATTCTTCTTTAATTTGACTGAGAATCAGCATAATTCAGAGGTGATGCAAGGAGACTGTGAAGATGAAGATGAATTTTGAGAACACTGTATGGTTTTACCTGATAATATTCAAATATTTCCACCTTATTATTTTCTGCATCTCTCAAAGAAATTTCAGTTCCCTGAAGCTCTAGCAGTAGGCAAGAATGAATACAGTTCATTTGCCAATGTGTTATTGACCTATTTCAGAATAACCTATAGAGTAGCTACAAGTTCTATATTTGTTTCTCTGGTGAGGCAGTGAAAACTGTTTTATTGCAGATAAACTGACACTGGAAATAAGCTCTCCCCTTCCCTTGCAGCATTCTTATGGGCAGAAAGTGTTTGCCTGCAAAAAAAAAACTACAGACAAGGCCGTGGGAGCTTTTGAAGGACTGTGTATGGGTGAAAGTTGCAGTGCACAACAAATAAACATGCATAAACTATCAGAGGCCATCAGATATTCTGCTGGAAAAGAAAGCCACAAAAAGAGATGCACACTCACACACTTACACAAGCATTAGCCTGTGTCTACATATATGCGTATATACAAAATATGTATTGGTACATATTCATGTACCCCCAAGTGAATGTAAGATGAAGCAAAGGTTTTTCTGTTCCACTGTAACCAAAAATGTACAAAAGCTTACTACTTTCTCACCTTCAGAACTTAATATCCACACAGGGAAGAACAATTAGGCAAGTGTTAGCCTCCTACATTTATCATGTCAGTATTAAGGGCAACTTATTAACCTGACAGAGGATTAAAAAGGGGGTTATTGCATTCTATGGACTTGGCAATACCCTAAAGAGAGAGGGAAAGTGAGTAAGGGCTTAACAGTAGGTTCCTGTAATTTACAGTCTCCAGGAATGTAGAAGGGAGGTGGGAACGAGCTGGGACTTTTGGATCTCTTTCTTTTCCCCTGTGGCACATGCCATCCCCAAGACAAGTGTAACCGTGATTATCTCACTTGCTTCAGGTCCAGCACTGTTTATCAGGAAAAACCTGTTTCCCATCCTCCCTGCATTTGGTGGGAATAAAATAGTCCTAGTAGCATCATGAAATGTAACACACTCGATTTAAAAGATATCTTTTATTTTATTCTTAAGGACCTTCTCTGTTAGCCCTGTACTTTTGAGACTATCCACAGAGTAAGAGCATAGTGATTGTTTTCTAAAATCCTCTTTGCTGGATCGTGTAGTATGCTATGACCAATTCTTTGAGACCCATGAACAGAACTACATTTATTTTGCTAAACTTTATTTTGCTCTCCTCTGTTGCCTGGGGCTAATATTTATTTTGTGTGACACCTTGTAAAAGTATTAGAAGACTGTGGACATACATAGAGGGAGGTGACTGCATTTAATTAGTGACTCTCTACGTGTAAAAACATTATTCAATTTCTCCTTGATATCATTGGTAAAGCAAAAAAGAAAGGTAGGGAGGAGGTGGTGGTGGTGGTTTCAGTCATCCTCTTTAAAACTTGCAAAGAATTATCAATTACATCATCCTCAATGTTGACAGATTAGATGAGCTGAAGCATAAGCAGCCAGCCCAACCCCTCTGGTGGTCTCTGGCTTGTACTGGGGCAGCTGAACATGGAAAGGACTCAAATGAAGGAATTGTGGAGGGTAGTCTGAGTGGCTCAAACCTGCATGTTTCTTGGCTTCACAAAACCATCTACTCGCAACGCTTTCCTAAGACATGCCTGCATCTCCAATGGCAAATCATTCATGTTTATAATCTCAGTTTCTCTATCTTCCTCCTACAGGTGTAAAGCGAAAATTCAAGGCAAGGCAGAATCAGGCACTATGCTTGGGATCCAGAGCATAAAATTAAACCTTTAAATCAAAGTTTCTATTCCTGTATGTTCCAATTACGTTAGTAGGCTTGAAAAGACATAGAGATAGTTATTTTTCTTTATAGTAGCTTGTACCATGCTAAATTTTGCATCTGTGATGAAAATGGTATTGAGAACATAGGGATAACATCAAAGCCTTCTCTGCCTCTCATGTTGCCCCACCAGTGAGCAGAGTGGGAGTGCACAAGAAGTTGGTAGGGGACACAGATGGGACAAGTGACCCCAATGGACCAAAGGAATATTCCATACTATATGATGTTGTGCTCAGCAATAAAAGCTGGGGGAAGAAGAAGTAAGAGGGACATTCAGAGATATGGCATTTTGTCTTCCCAAATAACTGGAATGTGTGATGGAGCCATGCTTTCCTGGAAATAACTAAACATCTGCCTGCCTATGGGAAGTAGTGAATGAATTTCTTATTTTGCTCTGCTTGTGTGTGCAACTTTTGTGTTACCTATTAAACTGTCTTTATCTCAATCCATGAGTTTTCTCACGTTTACCCTTCTGATTTTATCCCCCATCCCATTGGGGGAGTGAGCTACCAGCTGTGAGGCTGAGCTACCAACTGGGGTTAACACACAACAGTCTTCTTTGGTGCTCAACTTGGGGTACAACCCACAACCCTGGCAATAATAGTCCCACTCTCCCATTCCAGTAAAATCTGTCTCTGAGATTAGTGTTTTTGTTTTGCAGCATCATTTGTCTACAGCAGTTCAAAAGGGACACAAAAAGGACCCTGTTTAGACATGGCAGTAATTATATCTACCTAGTATAGACTTGAGTGAAAGTTCATTGTAAAACAGAGGTGAGCAACTCCTTTTTTCAGGGAAATGAGTCCTTGTTCTATAGAGGAAAATGGAAGCTAGACCCTTCTCTGCCCTTGCACTGAATTAACTGGGAATCTAGCCCGTGGTGATGTAAGGGCATGTTTTCTTCAGAGGGGTTACATATGTACCTTGGCGATTCACTATCAGTTCATTAATCAATAAAGAGCTGACTTCTTATGCAAAACTGAGCTTCTAAAATTTTCATGATTGCTTAATGGAGGGGACTAAAGAAAAGCCAGACAGAGCCTCTTGGCTATTTGGGATTCAAATATGCATAAATTTCCATTCACAATTAATGCAGCGGTGCACTCTGCATGAAGAGCAAAATCACAGGTTGTCCCTGAAATGATTTTTAGATGACTTGGAGGCACCCAGTTTTGTTCTTTGATTGTGTACTTAGGACAACAAAAGCCCTGAGAAATCCTCGAGTGGACATGTCTCGGATCCTTTGTGCCAACTAATTCAAAGTGAAATGTCCTAGGTGATGGATTGCAAGAATTCATTAAGTTAGTAATTTGTTTTGAAAACTTTGTGCTGTCTTTTGTTAGGTCTAAGTGTGAGATTTTGTATAAGACAGTGTAAGAAACAAGGTAAAAAAAGGGATAGTAATTTTGCATAAATAAGTAACAGCAACAACTCATACAAGTTTA
Source organism: Syrrhaptes paradoxus (assembly GCA_013400615.1). Taxonomy (NCBI): domain Eukaryota; kingdom Metazoa; phylum Chordata; class Aves; order Pterocliformes; family Pteroclidae; genus Syrrhaptes; species Syrrhaptes paradoxus. The sequence continues at coordinate 17,043 of VZTO01005767.1, read as the reverse complement.
ACTTAAGTTAGTATATTAGGAAGATAGATAACTGGGAAACTTTAGAGATACAGGTCAGAAGAGCTTGGTCTGATCACAAAGCAGCTGAAAAACTTATTTTATAATTTTCTTCAACTAAGATAAAGCAGTATTGTAATATTTTCTTACCTTGTATAAGGCATATACTGAGATAACTTTATGCAAATAACTAAAATAAAGGAAAGACCACCATGGAGAAGGTGCTTTCTTTCTGTTAAGCCTGTGCTCATGTAGACATCTCCATCTATTGATACTTTAAAAATACCTGTATGACTTGGGTAAGATTTCTGCCTTAGTGAGTTAATTTATTTTGAAATCTTTACATTTGCTTCATGTGGCCCTTCATATCATATGCACTTTCCAGTGTAATTGTTGGCTGTGTACCCTTTATATCTCTCTGTGACAGGATATGTATTAAACACTATTTACTTATTTAGTCATTGCATTGCAATTTCAAACAAAAATTATTTTTATGCCTTACAGTTCCTTGGAGTGTGTTACTTGAACTCTCTTGATTCTCAGCTAATGTCAACATGTGAGAGTGACAGAACCTGTCTGGTTCACGTTCTCTTTTACTCAAAACTTATTTGTTGCATGTGCAAGGAATGTGCAGCATTGCCAAATGGATAACCCCATGGAGAATGACATTATAGCTTGCTGTGGGGGGACTTGTGCTTGGGATCAAGCAAATTCCAGAGCAGCAGGGACCTGAACTTGGGTGCTTTCCATCCTGCACTGATCTTTGAGCACAATCTGTCTGATTTTACTGAGTATCTCAAAGATGTCTAGCTTTTAATCCAGTACAGAAGGAAAACAAGCAGTAAAGCTTCTGGTATTTTCTCAAAATGCAATCTAGTCCCACATATTCTAATGATCAGGAGAGCATTGCTGGAGAAAATGAACTGCTGCCAGCCCAGATTTCACCCCCTTCCTTAGCTCATTCTGCCCAATAATTTATATAATGCTTAAAAACAACAGCCAAGAGTTGTTTTAAATGGAGGGAGACCTGTTCTCAGATTCCTACTAAAAATCCATCATGTTTCTCCCTAAGCCAGCACCTGTTTTCTGTGAAAACTTGAAACAAGCTGTCTGAAGCAGGCAAGAGTTCTTTAATTCACCTCAGCTGGAGATGAACCAAATGCTCTTCAAGTGCTGTTCTCCACAGACACCACAACAACTGCAAACGGGTAAGCTAGCAGCTCTGTGTGACTGTTTCCACTGTTCTGTTGTCATCTCACCTTTCACAGGGTTGCCAGTATTTTACCCATGTTCTGTATTCACCCTGACTTACACATTTTTCATTTTCTGCAGCATCATCCATACTAGTTTGGGGTCTTGTTTGTAAAGTGTTGCGGAATGGAATCCAGAAGCAGTACCCCAGGAAAAAAAGAAAAAAAAGCCCCTCAGTTTATGTTCTTAGCCAGTATAGAAGCTGAAAATCAAGGAAAGAAGGTGTTAAACTGGAGGGGGACACACACTTTGCTTTTGCCCAGAGTAGTCTTCATGCTACCCTTTGAAGATTTATTTCATTCGAGGATTGTTTCTCCCCCTTTCTCAAGAGCCTGGATCAGAGCTGTTTGCCCTTGAAGGCTGCTTCTGGTTAGCAGGAGTTGTCCTCCCACTCTCCTTATAACTGCTCCTGGTGAGCATGAGTGAATTAAAAAACCAAAAGCACTGGAAATGTCAGAAATATGCTTTTTCTTGTGATATTTTAATGAGGTTGCAGCTTATGGTAATCAAGAAATTCCCCACTTTGGAGAAGGAAAGGGGTTTATGTTAATCTGCTGTGGCACTGATTGTTTTCCTAGTGTGAAATGATGTTGTGCCTGTGTAGCTGGGCAACAGCAGCTGCAGCTCATGCCACCTCGCTGCTGGGCCTGGAGGCTCAGAGACAAGTTTTTGAAATGGGTGATAGAGGGCTACTCTTGTTTGGCATGAGCTGTCTAGGTGTCTTTTACAGACATCATATTAAAGGCTCTCCCTCTGACCAGTGCCTCAGGGAAGGTAAAGCTCTCTGTGTTTTCTTTTTGCACATGCAGTGGTTTGTGAGACCGAGAACATATTACACCTTTTAAAACATGCAATTACAGTTAATGAGAATCTTCCTGTTGACATAGAATTTTATGGCTATGTTAGCTCTCTCCCTTAGACATTGCTTTCATAAAAGCTGTCTGTTTTCCATGGGAATTCTATTGGCTCTTTAAAAACTCTAAAAACCAGCAGACTGGGCTTTCACAACAGCTAAAGGGTGAGAATGTCAGGCAGCTTTGGCTAGAAATAATTTAATGGGATTTAAAAAAATATTTCCCTAAGATTATAACTTTGAAATTCAGACTGTATAACTAACCAGGAATGTGTTTCAGTGAGAATTGGATCTGTTTTACCAGTAGAGACTGGGAGAGCCTGGATTAACCTGTAGTCACAACACTTGTATATATTAAACACATTGTCTTGTTTACCTACACTATGATTTTCCATGCAGGGACATACCCTGCTGCTTCAGGGTGTGCTCTGTGGGGCCTGGAAGTCCATTGGCTTTGGGAAGATGAATGAAAGGCAGAGGAGAAGAAAAAAAAAGCTTATTGCTAGTTGGCAAAATTGAGCTTTGAAGGAGACTGCAGTTCCGAGAAAAACTTGTTGGGTATCTGCACATCAAAAAAAGACAGAAAGTTACTGTCTTCTGAAATGGACGGATAATTCAGGAGACTCAACAGCACACTAAAGGCTTCAGGGATCGCACTCTTGAGAAGATGGAGTTAGTTGTCTTGGGAAAAAAAGCTGGGGTGAATAAATCCCTTGTATTTATTCAGAGATAAATAGGAAAAACAGATACTAATGAGAGGAGTCCATTCAATCTGATGAATTACAAATAATCTACTATATGTGAGTATGTTGAAAAGACAAACTCCACAGGCAAACTTGCATGTATAAGGTGTAGTCCTGCAAGAGTGCTCATGCACATCTTTGGGAAGCTAGACTTTATATAGAGGGAGTTGGGAACAGAGTTCCATAAAGTACAGGTCAAACAGAAAAGACTCCTTTGTGCACCCATGTTGCCTGAGGCAGATACAGTCACTTCACTAGTTCCTACCATTCTTCTGGGAAAGTTGCTCTGTATTAGGAGGCTGCAACAGGTACCAAAATACACAGCACAAGTTGCATAGTCATTAAAAAAAGCCCCACACCAAACATTAAATGCCACCCCGTGCTTTGGAAAAATAGAGAGCTTGGCTCCCATGTATTTTTTGGCCTGCAAAAATTCAGCTGAACAGAACCTTTACCTGAAACTGTTGTGTGGGTCCTATTTAAGTTGTGAAGCTGGGTGCCTTTAGGCGCACATTCTTTCTCTATCTCTCTTTTCTCTTTGCCTGAGGCCCAGTAATTATAACTGTATTTTGGGAAAACACACACAGACCCCCACACAGACATACCTCATCTGGATGGCTTTTTATTTCTTGTCACAGAGAGATGGAGAAGGGCATGATTAGCTTTCAAAACTGCTTGCCTGTATGGGGGATGAACAGTATTAATGCAAATTCGCAGAGTGGGAAAAGAGAAGGTGTGAGATGCTCCACATTTCTCAATGGTTTTCCTGGATCGGAAAGATAGCTGATAGGTGGTTAAGAACTAGAAATCTTTCCACTGAAACTTTTGGAGTTGCCTTTCTATATGCCAGTAAGGGCAAATCTCCCTAGCTTTCTTTTTTTTCATCCTCTTTGTCCTGATCCCTCTCCCTTTGATCAGTTCCCTCAGTCACATCTGCAGTGGAAATCTTGTCTCCAGCTGGATGCATAGAAACTTTCCAAAGCTGTATGTTGATGAAAGGATAGGGGGCTCAGCTGGACAACAAACATCCTTTTTTTTTTTTTTTAATGTAGCTAGATGCACAGTTATTCATCTACAAATGAAAATTGTAGGCCATATTTATATGAGATGAAGGCTGTGTCTTAAAAAGTATGATTGAGATAAAGGACTGAAGGGTCAGAGTGGATCGCCATTGCAACATGAGCTCAAAGGATGATGTAGTAGCAAGATAAGTGTCCTTGCAGTCTTTGATTGTGTAAATCAATCAGAAGCAGTGGTGCTGTTACCACTATAACTGGCGAGACTGTACACAGTTTTTGTATTTAAACCAAGATTATCTGAAAAGCAGGAATTCTGTTTTGCAAAGTTTTTCAAGACATAGTCATTGTTTTTAGCCCTGCAAACTAAAATTGTTAGATTTTTGTTGTGTGAAAGCTAGAGAACACAAAGAAAGTCAATCTAGCCTGTGAAAAGTAGTGGTACTGCTCTCCTGGGCCATTGCGGGCCAGGTTCAAGTGTCTGGACTGAGTGACCCACAGGGTGCCTTGGAGTCTGTGTATATCTCGGCATCTAGTGCATTTGAGTCTCCTTGGTGGTCTCAAGTTGCAGCTGCTTCCTTTCCCTGCCACCACAGAGTTCCCATACCATGGGAGTGCTGCAGGAGGACCTGGGCATGTTTGCCCTTTTGGACAGTCCCTCAGGAGGGCACACGGGATGGTCGTGCTTCCTACCAGGTCATGGATCAAGCTTTGTAGATGTCTGCTTTCCTGAGTTTGGGTCAGGGATGTGAACCTGAGATTTTCAGGCCAGGAGAGGTCTTTCATGACACATTATGAATTACTGTTTGGGTCCACTGAGCTTCAGTGTGTTATAAAAGCTGCAATACTTCCACCTGGAGACAATCAACATAGAGCACTGCTGTCTTAGTGATTAGGTCACTTCCTGGGATTATGGGAGTTAAAGGTTCAAGATCCCTGCTTTGAACTGGTATGATTTGAACATGTGTCAGACACATCCCTGGAAAATGTTTTCGTTGTTGGTCTAATTCTGAGGCCATTTAGAAATCTCCTGGAAATCCGTATGTTTCCATGGAAAGCTTTGGTTTTTATTGAGAAAAGGTGTTTCAAATAAAACAGTATTCACAATCAGCTCTATTTCATATTTTAAAAAGCATATTGGCAAACTGAAATATCTAGAAAAGAGCTACAAGAGAGTCCTGGAAAATCTTCTTTACTACAAAAACTCATGACATTCAGTCTTTTTCATTTATCTTTAAAGGTAAGTGGTGCCTGTTCACAGTAGATAAGTGCCCATAAGAGTAGCAGATTTACTAGGGGACAACATTTTAGCCTTCTGAAGTCATAAAAAACTGCAAAATTTTTCTCATGGCTGGGAGTAGAAACTACTCAAATTCAGAACAGAAATCAATGGCAAATGCTTATGATAAGGATAATCAATCACTGAAGCACCTTTTAGAGAAATGGATTATATCTGCCACAACTGTTGCCATTAAACCAGGATTATTTTAAAACTGTCTCAAGATTCAGCAGAAAGTTTTTCTATAATTTTTAATTCAAGTGGAATTTCTGAACTTGCTGTAGGAATCAGTTGATGGTATCCCATGGTCTGTCTTGTGCAGAAGGCTAGGTCAGACTAGGTGATCATATTGATCTTTTCTAGATAAAGTTTTGCAATTACTCTTTCTGTCTCATAAGTTACAGTGAAAATAATAAAAAATATTAGGTCAAACAAAATGATTTATCACTAGACATCATGTCAAGTCTATTTAAATGAAACAAAGCTTGTTTTTCCATTCCTTTCCTTAAATTTTCCACTTACTAAAATATAATTTAGGTGATTTTTCAAAAATATTGCTTTCCTTTGACATTTTCATGAAAACATTTCAATTATTCATTCTAAAACTTCATCTTTCTTCTTTCCCAGGGATAATTTTTGAGAAACTTTAGACAAATAGCTTTGCTTGACTCAAATATGTATTTTTCATTCCAACACTGAAAGAATCTGTACCTTGTCATCTGGGCTCAAATGACAGGATTTTGAGAAAAGAATCTGAGCTCACTCTTTGGTGCTTTTCCCCATACTGAAGGTCACACAGGCACTGGGCTTTCATGACTGCTTTCTCCCTCGGAGATTTGTTAAGAGGTGAGACCAAGAGCTTAATTTTAGTTCAAAAGAAGAGCTCTGAGCAATGAAACCTCAGTTGATTTGTCATCTCAGCTACCAGGCCTGTTTCTGTGTGTAATTCTTACTAGCCTACTTTGTGTTTGTGATTGGCTGACAAATGAGGTTACAGAGCTGCATATGAAACATCCTGCTTCTAGATCTGGAGAGAAGAAAACTCTTTGGATCCTGATTTGAAGAGCCTGCAGCATTGGACAGGTGGCAATGCATCCAAGGTGGCAGCCTGAGGTCCCCAGCTGGGAGAGCCACCCTCCAGGGGAAAGATTTATCATTGCAATGCCTTTGGTTCTGGTTAAACAGCAGGCAACAATCATCTTCAGCTGCAGACAAATTTATGATGTTGAATGTGTCATGAGGAATATACTGTCTTCTCAGAGCAGCAAAAGAAAGCATAATGTTTTTCTAGGCTACTGCTGTAGTTATTCTGTTGGGTTTGAATTGCTCACAATATATGTCATGGATAGGAACGGACCTTCTGGGATGTGTTCAGATGCAGACCTTCAAAACATCCATGTACCTCATTAATGAACTCAGAGCCACATAAGGAGCTGAGCACTGCAATGCCAGACCTTTTGGTACACTTCCCTTCAGTGACAGGGCCCTGAAAATCTCCCTTTGTCAGGAGATAGGTGGTTTGGAGAAGGTGGTCTGTAAGCTGCCTTGCTGGGAAGGAGTCACTTTTTTTTTATTAACTAGAGGCAGTGAGGAAAAATAGAAGGCTTAATAAAATTGAACACTTTCTTCTGCTTTGTATTCCTAGATGCAACTTTGCCCCAGATTGCTGCCTCTTTCTTAGACTTGAAGCAATACTTCAATGCCCCAAGAATGCTTGCCTAACTCTAGAAAACCTTGGTTCACTTCCCTGTCTGTCATGTCCAAGAAGATTCAAGCATCCATCTTTCATTTGAATTTGTAAGGGCAATGGATCCAGCTAAAACTCTTCTGTTTATTGGGCTGAACAGAGCGACCACCTAACCTTGTGGTTGGAACACTGATAGAAAAAGGGGCAAAGTCAGTGCTGGTAGCTGGTCCAGCTAACATCTACGCATCCACAGGTATCTGCTGCCCCAGTTGAGTATCCTAATCCCAAGTATTCAGTGGATGAGTCATTCCTTTGCTCCAGACTGATTTCACTAGCTCTTGAAAAGTAGGAAAAGTTCATCCAGGAGATATAAGGAGACACTGCTGACAGCTCAGTCTCACTGTCATCATGGAACATGTCTGGGAGCCACTGTCCTATACGACTCCAGGAGCACAGGAGCCTAGGCTGGCATGCCCTGCCTAAGCGCTGTGGCCATGCGGGAGGACTGCTAAAGGTGGGTTGTGCTGCCCTGTTGGCAGTGTGGGTGGTGTGAGCTGGCAGGTTTACTCTGATAATGTGTATTGCCACAGGCCAGACAGGCAGAGGAATACTTGTTTATAAATTTTTGAATCCCAGCAGAGCTTGGGGATGAACCGAGAGTCTTCCTGGTCAGCACTCAGCAGGTAGAGGCAGCTCCAGCAATGCAGCTGCAAATATATAGGCACTAGGGATGTTTTACTAGCTTTCTACTTATTCCTCTACCTGTGGTCTATTACTGCACAGGGAGACTGTGCCCAATAATTGCATACACAAAGTCCTTGCTCAGCTACAATGTAAGTTATTCTTGTTTCCTTGAAGTAGAATATTTTTTTCTGTCATTTTGTATGGCTGCTTCTCTGTCCTTATGGCAGAAAGTATGGATATTTGGGTATGTTTTGTTGTCATCCTGTATTATAACTCTTGTGAAATTTCTGGACTATTTGTTTCTTATGTCAGAAGTGAGGGCACAGGGGAAATGAGACTTATTCAGTAGTGTTGACTCCTGCTGAAGATGGTGGCTTGCTTTTTTCCCTTGCTGTGGACTAGTTACCTGAAGTTAATCACCTTTCCTTTCTGTTCTGCTCATTACAATCTCAGTATGAGAAATGTGATAAAGGCAGGATGGAAGTTGCTTTACACTACATAATGTAGCTGGGGCTTCTTAAAATAACTTGTCTATTACTAAGGAAAACAACCAGGAAAAGAAACCTTGTCTTGCTTTTTCCTTGCCTTAAAATCAGGTGAATTTGCTCTGTGTTTCAGTAACCTTGCCTTTTTCACAGGATTCAGTTCCATACAATAAGGTATTAAATGAACCAGTGAAAATGGGATAGCACACATGTTCTCATACTTCCTTTGGAAGGCACACAACATTTGGGGGCTTTTTGGTCAGCAAAAAAGGTTTCACCCCTTACTGGAAGCCAGCTGTAGATCATTTATTTCTGTGTGTTGTTCTCCCTGCTCCTTTCAGGCTGTTTGATTTTTCTCTCTTGCTCTTCAAGACCACACAACAGTCAATTGAGGTTGCTAAATAAGAAGTGACCTGGGGAGCTGTTGGCTCTACCCGCACCAGACAGTGTCCACAAGGGGATCTGTGGTCCTGCTGGAACCTCCTGACTAAGACACAACAGCAGTTGACATCTAATTGCTTTGTGTGGGAGTTTTCAGTGAAACATCCTGAGAGTGTAATAACTTTTGCAATTGATGGCACTTCTTTGAGCCCTTCTTGTTATTTAATTGATTCCAGGCTGGTGCTTGCTAAGAAAAATGCTGTTTGAGGGTGCTTGAGTTGTTTATTATCCATTAATAACCACGTGGGTGGACAGCTGTATTGTGCTGATCAATACACAGAGTTGTGCTCTTGAAACAGGGGCATGCAGGGATTTAGCACCCGGGTGTGCAGAGAGAGGAGATCTTCCTTCTTGCCTTACAAGGGTCCTTCCTGCCCTTGCTCAGGTGGCATAAACCCTTACAGGGGTCCATTGCTCCCAGGCGTCTGGAGAGGTGTGTTTGCACCAGGCATAAAGGATAGGCTGTGTGTCGGTGCTGAGCCACCTCCTCCCTGTTGAGGAACAGAACAAAAATGGGACAGCAAACATGTGTGCTCTAGACTGGGAAAGAAGTATTGTTTTTCAGTATTTTCCTAAGGTTTAAAATAGCAGATTTCTTTTTTGGTCTGCTCGAACCATACTCAGTGTGCAACCACATTGAATACAAATTGTAATATAAATCTTGAAATAAATGTTTGTACTAAGGAAGTGGTAGTTATTTATACCTCAGCTTCTGTGCTTGCTTTTGTATAATGTCCAGCATGTCAACATCCAGGTTTCAGCTTTTTCAATGAGACTGAAAAATATTTTCAGTTGTACACATATCTGTGTATATGCATATGAAGAAGACATGCAAATATTAGAGACACTGAAATATAGTTTTCCAATTAATGGAAAACTAGGAAATTATTATTTTGTTTCATTTTGTTTAGGCTTGGAACAAAAACTTGTTTCTACAACTATGAAATCAACATTCCTGAAAAAATCTGTTTTCAAAATTGTGTGTTATATGGCATGTGACTTCCACTGATTTGTCATAACACCATATAGAAATATATACAAAAAAGCAATTAATAAATGATGGAATTGTGTTAAATGAAATTTTCATTTTTAATTAATTTTTCATTCCTTGTTTTGAATTGCTTTTCTAATGCTTATGTCACTACAGGTGTGATACTGAAAAAAAAATCAGTTTCATAGAACCGCAGAATCACAGAATAGAATCATAGAATAGTTTGAGTTGGAAGGGACCACGGAGGTCATCTAGTCCAACCCCCGTTGTAGTAAGCAGGGACATCTTCCACTAGATTGGGTTGCCCAGAGCCCCATCCAACCTGACCTTGAATATTTCCAGGGATGGGGCATCTACCACCTCCCTGGGAAACCTGTTCCAGTGTTTCACCATCCTAAGTGTAAAATATTTCTTCCTTATATCTAGTCTAAACCTCTTCTCTTTTAGTTTAAAACCATTACCCCTTGTCCTATTGCTACAGGCCCAGTTAAAAAGTTTAAAACCATTTTTCTTATAAGTCCCCTTTGGTACTGAAAGGCTGCAGTCAGGTCTCCTCAGAATCTTCTCATCACCAAGCTGAACAACCCCAAATCTCTTAGCCTCTTCTCACAGGGGAGGTGTTCCAGGCCTTTGATCATTTTTGTGGCACTCTGCTGGATGTGCTCCAGCAGATCCTTGTCCTTCCTGCACTGAGGGCTCCAGAGTTGGACACAGTGTTCCATGTGTGGTCTCACGAGAGTGGAGTAGAAGGGCAGAATCACCTTCCTCGACCTGCTGACCATGTTTCACGCTAATAAAATTTCCTGACAAAGGTATGGGTGAGATGTATCTATAAATTGTTACTGGGCTCATGTTTGCTCTGAGTTAAAGGTTAGTTTTGAATTTGTTTCAGATGAGCTGCTGAACTGATGAAATCCAGCAGAAATTAAAGATAAAAATTACTGTACTCCCTACCTAAGTTCTACATTTTCATCTAGGTTCCTCCTTTAAGTGCTTTTCTTTGAGGTAGCAGTAGCCACAACCTTTAACATATTTTGTCATCAACAGATTGTGATCACTTTTAGCCACTGAGGAGATAGAGATGATTTCAAGGCAGTGTCCTAGAGATGAGAAGTTCTTTATCTCGTTAGAACATAATCAGCACTACTTGGGCCCCTGAGGAATTACTGTTTCATTATTAGGTCCATAACCTAATGGAAAATAAGCCACTTGGAAGAGGTAACTTTGAACAGTAGGCAAAAAGTAATACAGCAAGGAGATGGGCTGTGCAACTGAAATTACTTTAAACCAGACTCTCAGGGCTTCTTCTGGCAAATGAACAACAAAGGGTAGATTTCTTTTATTCAATATATTCATTGCTTTATCCATCACAAACACAATCCAAGCGTCCAGCAAAACATGAAGAACAGAGACTTGTATGGAATTGAATCCAAATCTGTTATATTTTTGTCCCTTCTGCATAAAATGCAAAGTAGGAGAGAGAGGGGAGGATGGAAATGGAAAAAATGCATGGAAACTACTGCCTGTCCCTTCCTTGCCCTTTGAGGCTTTGTCACATTAGGCCTTTGCAATCAGATTAGCAGTTTCCTTTGTAAGGCTCCTCTCATTTCAGGTTAGTATTCATATGTGGTAACGTCATTGCAAAGTGACTTTCCTAGCATGTTCGGTAAGATGCATGCTAATAGGGAGTGATGGAGAGGAGCTAACATGATGGGGATGTCAGACAGTGTTAGCCGAGCAGTGCTGCTCTGCCCCTTCCAGTTTGCATTGCACCAAGCCAGAGCACCAGGGATCAGAGCATATTTCTTTGTCCACTTCACATGAAGAGCCTTTGTGGCGGATGAGGAGAGCAGCTCTATGCCAGCCATGACCACTGCAATCAGAGCAGGGGACAAAGGCTGTACTCCTACACCCTTGGGAAATTTATCTCAAAGGTGGCTCTGCTGCATTCAAAGACATGCAAAACTGTACATCACAGCAACAGCAGTAGCTGCTGTAAGAACCAAATGCTCTCCAGAAGGGCAGTAGACTAAAGACACTCCTGGATGCAGAACAAAGCCATAAGGACCAACTAATTTTGCTCTCTTCCACCATACAGTTTGCAACTTTGCATAGTGGATTTCTCTCCTTTCCTCCCTTCCCTACCTTTTATTTCATGTCTTGCCCAACCCATGTCAGAAGGAGTTCATCTGAGATTGTGACTCTGACTGTGAGCACAAGCAACTAATTAATCATTAAGCAATACTATTATTTTTCCCCCAGCATAATACCAGTTGCTATAATTACTGTTACAGGTGCATCTATAAAATCTAACAGAGACTGAAACCCTGGAGCTGTGCACACCTCGGCTGGGAAGAATCTCATTCAACTGTAACTCTTCAAAAGAAGATCTGAGGTAGTCCCCCTGGCTCTCCCTATCATCAGGATAGGCAGAAGCAACTGTATCCAAAGAGGCCTTCAATCCATTTAAATAAGGGTACTGTTCGAGAGAAAATTATGTTTCTGCATTGCCCCTAGGGGGGTGGCCTACTTTTGACAGATGAAGCACGATGTGTGCTTCATCTTAATTTTTTTCCTGTGGCTTCACGGTTCTTTGCAAACACCATTGGCTTTCACTTTTCAACCCTTTCCACTCTGAAGTGTGTCTGCCCAGGGATTAACACATATTTTAGCATTTGTCTTTTGAAATATATATTCCTCCTTTTATAAATAGTTCTTATTGCAGGGTTCAAAGTATTAGAGTAGCATTTACCTAAGTGTTCCTAAAAACATAACCATGCTGATTGTCTGCTTTGGAGTATGACACAAACATTCCCAGAAGAAAAAACATCATCATTTCTGTCATCTGTGAAGTGCTATGGAAATCCATTTATGCTTATTTTAGTATTGTGCATCTCTTTGATGTCCTCTGCTCACTTCTGTGCATAAGTCATACAGCCTCTCCCTGTGCAAATTTACAATGAGGTGTTTGATTAGCAGCACTCAGCTGTCTTTGTCACCAATACCTGTTTGTAGCACTGTCATATGCAGTTTCTCCAAGAGTTGCCCAAGCAGAACCTATTCCAGTGCACTGCCCTGATGTGTAACCCCCCCTGATGTCCTGCGCTTGGCCACCCAAAATATCTCCTCAAACAACCTAGCAATGTGGGAAAACAAGGTTTGGAGAGGACTTTAGATCTATGTGGAGACAGATCTGTTGCAAGCACATGCCTGAGAGGTGTTTTCAATAGCAAATGGCTCCCAGACCACGTTGTACAGGCACTGTTGCACACCCAGTAATGGCAGATCACTGCACAAGTTAAACTGGTAATGGGCAGCTGAATGAGAGAGAATTTTTCCTGTTCCCCTCCAAAATCTTGGGAGACAGTCAATCCTTGAAGGGTTTTATGTCCTCTTTCTTTCTGCCCAGGTGAGACTGGATAAACTAATGCACATTTTTCAAAAAGCCTTTTCTTTTTTGCACATTGACTTTTTTAGGTATTTAAGGTTTCTGAATGAAAGGTGGTTGAATCAAAAAATGAACTTATTAAAAATCGTGTTACAATAGTTTCTCAAGACAAGTTTGATTTTTTTTCCTAGAATATGTCTGTCCTGGGTTCAGGTGGGATAGGGTTAATTTTTCACAGAATCTGGGAGGTGGGCATAGCCAAAGGGATATTTGATACCATGCTGACTTCATGCCCAGGATATAAGGGGAAGCTAGCCAGGAGAGGGGTGGGGGTCTTTGTGAAGCTCTTGGTGGTGAGGTTTCCACTGTACCAGTGTTTTCATTGTATTCTATATCTTGTCTTATTATTATATTCTCATTTTTCTCATGTTGTATTATTAAAATTTGTCATTACCTCAACTCACCAGGTTCCACCTTTTTTTTTAATCCTTTCTCCCATCTTACCGGGAGCGGGAAAGGCAGGCAGGGGAGGGTGGTGGCCCTGACCCAAGACAAAGTCAAAGCCAGGCAATACGTTGAAATTGACTCCTCCCCATTAAAAAAAAAAAAAAATCATCATCATTTTGTAGTGGAAAAAAGGTTTACTGGAAAGTTCCCCACCAACTCCATTATTTTGTAATTGTCTTGCTCATGTCTTCTCAGCACGATGTCAAATACACCAGACAGAAGACATTCCCCCCCTTGTATAAAATGACAGAGTATTTTTCCATAAGAGCAATGGAAAATATATTAAAACCATTGAAAACTTTTAGTTTCTTTATTTTCCGTTTTAGGAAGACAGCATAACAAAATTCAGTTTTTGATGTCCATATTTGAAATGTCTCTTTTATATTTTCAGTAGAACATCCACTATTTTGACAACTAAGCTTGTGTACACTGAATTCTGCTCTCATCCTTACCTGTTGGCTCCTGGCAGGAAAGCTGAAGTCTAACCCTCCTCTTGTAAGACACACAATCGTTGGCAGTAGCCTAGCCCTTGTTACCCAAATGACAGACTGGTCAGACAACCCAGGAATATCTTGATTTGTGCCAAATAATGTGACTTTTACAGAGCAAAGTACTTGTTCATTTGGGCTACTGGCACTTCTTAGTCTTCCCATTTGTAAGGGGAGCTGAGCTATACCTTCTATACTGGAGGGATTTAATTGCTTTGACCTTGCTGTCTCTTCTTTTTTAGGATGCAGTTTTATCAGGAAGAATTTTATTATGCCACAGATCTGTTTTGCCCATACGCCCAAAAAATTATTTGGTGCAGGCTGCCACCAGTAGCAGTTCCATTTGGAAATATCACTCCTGGGCCATATGGATGCAATCACCCCTTCTCAGACCTGCTCCTCGGTGTATTTCAACCAGAGGCAAAATAATAGTAACAATTATGGTGGGAGTCAAGAAAAGCCTTTGGTCTCTAAACTTAAATGAATTAACTCATGAGATTTTTTTTGAGGCATTCCTCCTTGTCTCCTTCCCCTATCCATTGCTTCACATTTTTAAGCCAAAGGCTTTGCTTTTGCAGCACCTTTAGCAAGCTATTAATGAGCAAGTGAAACCTGGAGAGCTATCTGAGACATTTCAGAGACAAGAGAGGAAGAATGGGACAGCAGGAGGGAGGAAGGAGCAAGGGAGGGAAGAATCCAGGCACAGCAATGATTGAGGGCAGAAAGAAAGGGATATTTTGGTCTCTCCACATCTTTTATGTCATTCTTACTGGTTTTATTATTCTCCCTGGTTCTGTGTGTTGGTAGAAATGAAGTTGGCAAGCTCCATTGAGAAGAAGGTAGCAAAGTCAATTTCCTAAAGCTGCCAAGTAGGTTGCCATGTCTAGACAGTGTGGACACTGGTTGGCAAAAGGCCAGAAATAGAGTTAATGGATTCACAAAATAGCAACATTTCTCTGCATTGATTTTCTCAGGGTGTTTCCAGAACTGAGGGAGAAGTAGATAGTTACTCTTTAGAATTTGTTAATAAAAGCCCTCTGAGGGAAACGATGTTGTCTAAAGATGTGTCTTCAGAGGGGAGAGGGACAACATTATTATATATTACATTAACTCTAAATATTACTGGCTGTATGTAAAGGTTGAGGTAGCAATTTTTTTTTATTGTGCTTTAGTGTGATTCTATTATTTTAAAGAAGAAGGTAACCTTGTTCACAGCCTAGTGGTGAAACTAGGAATCCAAGTGAATGGCTTAGGCAGGGAGATGAGTAGTTTGGCACCCGCCCTGTCCTTTTTCCCCTGTGTGTGTGATCAACCTGGCAACAAAGTTTTCAAAATATGTGTGGCTAATACAATGTGTCTAAACCTCCTGTGGGAAGACAAACAAAAGTTTAGCTTCAGTGCTCTGAATTTACAAATACCCTTACCTGTAGGCTTTCTGTAATGTTACATGAACAGAAATAGATGTAAAAATACAAAAATGTACATGCNGACTGTGGCTTGGGAGTTCAGGTACCTCTTTGTGTCTCTATTGTGATCTTGACAAGTGTCTTTTGACCATCAGGATCATGCTGTAAAAGAGACTTAATAGTCTTCTTTTTTTTTTTTGGAGCCTACTTTCCAAAACATATAAAGCAGGGGATCAAATCTTGGCATGCTGCACTGTGATTCAAATAAGATTGGCAACTCCACCCATTTGGAATTTAACCCTCGTATTTGCAGAAACCTCTTCCATCTGTTAAAACTCTCACCATTGGCATCTTGAGGCCCCCCTGAAGCCATATGTTGGCAGTTATAGGATGGTATAGTGTGTGTGTGTGAGATAATTACTTGGGCTGTAGGAGTGTACTGACAACTTGAGTTATGCATATGGTCTGTGGTGTGATGGTTAGCATAGCAGGGTCTGAGACCAGTAATCTGTTCTTTGAAGGGAAGAGATGGATCAGAAGAAAGGAGACTGTGGCTTGGGAGTTCAGGTACCTCTTTGTGTCTCTATTGTGATCTTGACAAGTGTCTTTTGACCATCAGGATCATGCTGTAAAAGAGACTTAATAGTCTTCTTTTTTTTTTTTTTTTTTTTTTTTTTTTTCATTTTTCATTTTTTTTTTTTTTTTTAATAGTCTTTTTCCACCTTACAACCTATCAGTAGAGTGTATGCTTTGCAGTAAACAAGGGGCTTCATCACAGGGCAAGCGAAGGAATATATTCAAACACATTTATCTGATTGTTTTGAGAAGAAGGCAGATGAAAAAGTGACTTTTCTGGCTTTCATTGTGGAAAGCTTATGGACAGGAAGGTGGTGAAATGGCTGAAGGTGAGCTTGGGCTGAAGAAACAACAGAGCAAATGGCAGTGGTGGGAAATCTTAGGCAGAGAGACAAAGACAGGTTCAAAGTCCTGACTGAAAAGGTGAAAACAGAGAAAATCCTAAAATATTAAAAAAGTAAAAATTTAGAAAGAAGTTAATATAGACCACCTTATTAAAATTACTTCTTTCCATTCTGGAGTAGCTGTGCTGAAGCATCTTGATCCTGACAGAGCTGATTCATGCACTATGCCCACTTTTCGATCACTTGTCAAATTCCTAGACTGACTCTGCACCAAAAACCAGATTTACCTCAGGGAAGTTTCCCAGTCACTACCACTGGCTTCCTTTGCTGCATGTGAGCCCTGTCTGCTCCTGAAGTGGAGGTGAGACCTTAAGGAGTTAAAGATCTGCTACTTATGTAATTTTTTTCCTACTCCCAGGTACTTTCTAGGTATGCCATGCAGGTAGGTTTGCATTCATAAGGCAAAGGGAGCTGATAATACATTTTGTTGTTAGTGATGCCATCTCCCCCCATAGTTAACTAAATTTTTTTTTTTTGCTTTGATATAACAGAGTCTTACCTATTCCCTTTTAACACTTGGATGACAGAACTATATGGAGGAATGTCTTATTGGAGGCCCTTGTCAGATTGCTGAAGGGACCTTGACGTCAAAGGCAAAACCTTCTGAAGGAAACAGAATTGCCAGAGGAGATGAACTGAGGGAGGAACACAGACACGGACAAGACGAGGATGAATAAAGTGGTACTCCAGACTCTCTTGAACTTCAAACTTGCCAAGAAGGCTGAGGAAAAGAAAGGTATCATTTTTCTCTTAATTACTACAGACAGTCTCACAGCCCTGTGGCTATGGTAAGGAAACTGTCTTTCTCCACTTATTATCCCAGTTCCACATTTCACAGGGTAGTTCA
>VZTO01005766.1:14085-57136 GCA_013400615.1 Syrrhaptes paradoxus | reverse complement strand
GAACAACTACTACGTTCAAATCCAAAGCCTACTTTTCCTATCATCAGCTGTGATTTTTTTTTTTCCCTCCCCGCTTCTTTACCTCTCCCCTCCTCCACCCATGACTTTTTTCAAATGTGAGCAATTGTGTATCTCTGCACTGACTGGCAACAAATCCTTTTACCGAGTGCATTTTAATGCGCAGCATGCTTCACTTAAGTCACCAGAACCTTAACTGTATAATATTCAATTTTTTACCAGCCCAGAACCAAAGCTTTTTCTTGAGAGTGATGTTCATAAGAGTAGTGGAAGAATTAGTATTACAGAACTAAACCAGATTAAGAGGGAATGTGAATTAGATTTGGTAACAGATGGTGCCGTGGAAATTAAAGGTGCTTTGCGAATGGAAGCGACAGCAGCTTGCCTCTTTTCCTCTCCTGTCTCTCTCTTTCATGCGCTTGATAGACGGGTATAAATCACAACAATCCCGTCTTGACAGCCAATTTCGAGAATTTGATCTGGTTAAAGACATGGCTTTCCTGCTCCACTCACTGAAACCGGCTGCTATTTTATTTTTATACAGCACCTTGTCATATTTAGGAAAGTGGAATCACCTGCCTCCCTTTAATGAAATTTTCTTTAATTACAGTTTTAGCTCTTTAGTGTTAATTACTTTTCTATTCAGCCTGAGTTCTCAGGCTGTCTCATAGGAATTTATTTCTCTCCCCCCACCCCACCTCCCTGCACTATTCACGCATATGCTTTAATTTTTCTAAAGATGCTTTTTGTTGTTGGAAGTTATTGTCAGATCCACTATAATTAAATCCTAATTATCAAAATAATCATTATTGTGTAGGAAGAGGAAGCACTGTAAAAAAACTGTTAAAGTTACAGTTGACAGATGAGAAACCTTTCAGGGTATACATGAATAATAAACAAGCAAACCAAAATCCATACTCAAAACTCTATCTGGGAAACATATAAAGATCTGGATAGCAAATGCTTTCCCTGGAAGGAAAATCCACCCAGGTTCTCTCTCCATACCTATTCCTCCAGTTTCTAATCCCACATTTTTTGGAAAAGATCAGAATAAAATTCCCCTGCTTCAGTTTGCTTGTGTAAATATTCATTTTTGCACCTCTCATTCAGGTGTTCAGATATAAAAATCACTTATCTGGTGTGTGTCAGGATTGTCTTATAGTTGCCTTAATGCAATTGCTTTTCTGGTTTGAGGCAGCAAGTATGAGTGAAGAGACTGCTGTGATGCACGGAGTCTTGGAGATGCTTCTGCCGTCCGCTCTAAGTCCTCAGAGTGAAAGAGGAAAATAATGATGGACTATATCTGAAAAAAAAAAAAAACAAAACACAAAAAACTCACCTCTCAAAGTAAGAAAGATCCTTAGAGCTGGCAACTAACAGTTGGTAGAAATAAAGCTTCCTACTGGCAGTCAAATCAAATGTAGTAACAACTCAACGGCTCCCTGCTGTTAGCTGACAGCATGGTGTAACACACTGGGACAAACATTCACTTAAACACTGATTGCAGGAAAACGTCATTTTCCAACTCACCAAGTAGCTTTGTAGTTCCGTGTGCGCGTGTACGTGTAGGGGGGATTTAAAAGTGGTGGCGTGTGGCTGGGAGGACAGGACACACTCAGGAGCCAGCTGAGTGAGGGGGTGGGAGAAGGATCACTTGCTTTATAAGTTTTAGTCCTGAGTCTTTTAAGATGCTCACTCTGTGATACTATTTCTGGTATGTTCTTTCTAATCACTTCTCCAATTTAACAGAGCTTGGCGGGCAAATTATAATTCTTCTGTTATAAATCTGTAGAAAATCAGTGAGGGAGCTGGGTGGGGAGACAGGTACACGATGTGAACACACCTACACTCTGCCTTTGAGCAATGGGAGGAAATCGCTGCTAGAAATTGTGAAAAATCTGATGATGCAAACTTTGCCTCTGTCTTGAGACTGAAGGTATTTTTTTGTCTTCTTTTTCGTTTTGGAAAGTGATGAATGACAGTCATGTCTCTCTGATCCCTAGTACTGTCTTTCTGACTGGTGCAAGTAACTGCTTTTGATGCTGCGATCATTTAAAAATAATCCCTCTTTGGAAAGCCTGTTATGTTCTTGAATAAATCTTTACTTATTTTTGTAGTTTTGTATTTTTCTCCCTTGAAGTAGCTGAAATTAGCATTTTATTTTATTTTGCTATGTCAGTTGATTTCTCTTAATAAAAAGAATCCTCACAATTAATAATTAGACAGCTCCTTGTAGCTTTACCATGTCCTCTGGGGCCGAGAGACATCAGGTGGACTCCACCTGAGACCACTGGAGTGTAACTGCAAGTAAAATGGTGTTCCATCACAGAAAAACACCTAACTTCTTAACCAGAGTTTTTGCTGTCTTCCAAATTATGACATGAATTAAAAGTGTTAGTCTGCAGTTTGAAAATAGAGTAATAAAATTTTATTCTTCCTGATCAATATACTGGTTTTCATATGATGAGGCTTGACCATCGTTCTGGGAGTCGCATCGCAGCCTTTTTGTTGAAACTGTTGGGGCGTGGGAAGGCTCTTACTGTGAGTTTGTGCAGCTTACCACTCTTCTCACTGCAGAGCTGACTCATTTGTGGCATGTTAAGTACTGTAGCAACAAAAAATATGTAACATTAGGCTAGAAGCCAGTAAAGGAGAGAAGGTAAGTCTGGAGTATTCTAATGATCTGATTGTAACTTCAAGCCACAGCCGTGTTCTAGCTGTGTAAAAATGTTAGAGAGACAGTAGAAAAAGTATTTTTAGTATCTGAAAACTGAATCATCAGAGCATACCAAAAAAGTGTCTTTTTCTGCTTGAAATACATTAAATCTGTAGAAGTAGGCAAGTCTTTTCTGCAGGAAAATTTCTGTGGTGATGGCCTGCTAGTAGTAGCACGTAACACAGTTTATAGGATACTTGTTGCGTCCACACATGCAAAAGTGAAGGTCAGTTTTGGTTTTTTTTTTTAATATCAACTTTATTTTTTGGCTTTTAGTTGGAGGTTTATTGTTTGTTTGTTTGTTTTTGTAAGTGTGTTGCGGTGACATATATTGGATATGTTGTACAACTGTGTCACTGAGGGCTGGCACCTCTTCAGATGTCTGGTGTTCTGGCTCAAAGGTGCAAGGTCTTTGAGTATTCATCTCTATTTACTTTTTATTCCCCAAAGAGTACCTGATGTAAAGAATAACCATTTTACAGTCTGAAAGGATTTAAATTCTGTTGGCTCTAAGTGCCTCAGCTTTTAAATTCAGAAGAGTAATGCTATAGTCAGACCATAGGATCTGTATGCTCTAGAGCTTGTGCATGTCTAAGGATACATTTAATTAAACCAGCATTAGTGCATCTATACAGACTTATTAAAACACTTAGTTTGTCTCAATAATATTGATTAAATAGCAGTAGTTTGTTTAATCTAAGTGTATTTTTGCTATTACTATATTACTTCCAAGTAATCAGGTTAATAGTAATCATCAGTGAAATATCACGTTAGTTATGAAGTAATACCATAAGAATTGATTTAGACTTGGCAGGAAAGGAAGACTTTCTGTCATATAGTGCCAAACCCTTATTTGGATTATTAGAATGAGAGTTTTAAACATAATTTCTGTTCATATAAACAGGGTGTGTTTTATAGGCTTATAGGTTATTCCATACTCTGAGTATCCATTATATCAAGGAATACCTCAGACAGTTAATTATGAAAAACATCATGTAAGTAATTACACAGTATTATTATGCATTTAACAGTTTTATTGATTTGCCAGTTGCTCACAGTATTTAGAGCTATAAACAAGAGATGCTCACCCTCAGTTGAAATAGGTCCAAGGAAACGAGCTAAAGATAAATGGCACTAGTACACATTGTTGCATCATATGTAATCCTTAAACATAGAAACCGTCAACAGTGATAATTTGCAACACATTGGGGTATCTCAGGATCATTCCCTCCTTCTTAACAACATTTATCAACCAGGAAGCAAAGGGAATCAACTTGAAATAGAAAGAGAAGCGATAATGAATATTTATATATGGTGGAGGGTGAGGTTAAAATAACTCCCCCTCATTTTGGAGGGTCTGCAGTAGTTGCAAGTCAGCCACTTGAAAATTTTGCTTTTTTAAAAAGCAGCACAGAAAACAAAGTGCTGCCTCTCAGATTCAGTGCAGATGTGAAGGGCCTCAGGTAATGGCTTGTTTTGTTCAACTAAAAATGACCATGCAGTAGGGTAGTCTTCCACTGCCTTGTGTGTAGGAAGTGCTTTCGCAGAGCTTAGTAGATTGCATACAGAGCAATAATAACTGTTTGGGAAGCAGGACCCTCTGTCAGCAATCATCAGCTAACTTGGGTCGTTGCTGGAAACAACATGATGGCTTCAAGCATTGCTGCTTCTATTCCGTCTGCTAGCGGCTATGACAGCTGCTCTGGAAGAGGTTGTTGGCTTGCTTTGCTTTCCCTTACCAAGGTGAAGGTGGTGAAGGTTTAAGGAAAACACAAAAGAAAGAAGAAAATACAAAAAACAGTTAAGCAATCAACATTTGTTTGTTTTTTGTAAAAAAAACCAACCCAAACAAAAAACCCCACTGAAGGCATTCTGTTTTCCTCGGGATACTCTTTACTACATGGTTGTACATGTATGTTCATTAATAAAGACCTAATGCATAATAACAGTTTTGTTTCTGCCTGCATGGGACAAGATTAGCAATATTTTGCAATTAATGATCTCATCCACTAGGTTAACCAAGCAGGCCTTATGATATTTCTTATTAAAAGAAGAAATCCTTTCTTTTTCTTCCCCCATCTAAGCCAGTGCACCTTAATGCAATGATGATATGTTAGACCCAGCAGTTGTCAAAGCACCGTATTACTGTGATGCCATAATGACACCCTGTCTCTGTAAAGTAGTCATGTTTTCTCAAATCACACGTTGCACCGTTGATTTCTGACATGACACTTCATTCAGTCACTTTCCTTTTCTTTGGCATCTCCATTCTCTGACAATAGCAGCTGGTGCCCATTTTCCTACTAAGTGATTCACATTTTGCCACTTTACTGGAGTGCAATTAGCTGAAGCAAAAAAAAAAAAAAAATGCTCAATGTAAAGCAGTTCGGCTGAAATTGTTACTCAGCTCTTTAGCAGGACCCAGCAGTGAAGTCTTTAGGTGGTGTTGTGGGTGTTGGTGCAAGAAGCAACATTTTCATCTCTTCTGTACAAACATTTTTTTCCTCTTACATTCAGAGAAGCAAATTATGGGAAATCACTGGAACATGCCTCCCTGTTTTCTCTCTATTGATTTTTGGTACAGACCTGTGAAATGAAACAGAAAGTAAGCGCAGTATTTGAGAGGAAATGTGGTCTTTAGGTTGAAAGGAAGGAGCTGGCTTCCATTCCTGACTCTGCTACAGACTTACTGTGTCACCTAGACCAAGACTTTCTTGCATGCACTTGTTTTCATAGTTAAAGTATGAGGAAAACAGGTTAAGACCTGTCTGGTTGGCGTCTGTGTGAGTTAGAGGAATGTATTGGAGGAACATCAGAGAGATTGCACTGTTAGCATAAAAAGTACCTAGGTGTGCATAATAACACCTGCCTTGCTGATGCTCCCACGTAGTAGCTGTTGTTAAAAATGTCAACTGGTAACAACTTATTCTGACATTTATGGAAATAAGATAATTCTCTCTTCAAGAAAATAAAAACTTCATGTGCAGGTAAAAGCGGACTTTTGTGTTGGTCTATAATAAAAGTGCTCACTCTAATTATTGTGACTAATTACTACTCTAACTGAAACCACCAGCAAATGATGCTGTAAGGCAGAGCTTTTCCTACTTGAAAAGCAAGCATGAACTGTGTTCACGGATTATGAAGTATTGGTATGTTGTTTTGACCTCCTTTAGATATTGGTGCTAAGGGAGATGAAGGAAAAGTAACTTTCTGAACCCAGTGGATGGAATATAAAGAGCTCCCAGTGGCTTGAGTGGGGAGGCTTTCTTTTTTAAGGCTATATATTGTAATCAAATGCAGTTAATTTTTGCACTCCACTTGTACAGTGATACTGATTTAGCCAGTGTCAGCACTGTCAATATCATTAGTAATGTGGCAGGCAGATGGAAATATGAATGTGATTGCATTAATAAATTCTTAATATATTCAACCTTTCATAAGCTCACGGTGTTACAATTTATTCACTATTGTTTAAGACCATTTTAAAGCAGGAGTTGCATTTTGAAGTGCTCTGTCATTGTACCTTTCTGCCAGCAGTGACTGGCTTCAGGTCTTACTTGAACGAAGAAGTTGTAAAGTAAATTTAGTAGAAATGTGAAGAGTCATGCTGTATATTGCATATTACTGGAGGCTTCTAGCACCCTATGTAGTTTCTCTTGTATATGGGCATAGAAATTATTCTAGAACCAATTAGTTACTTTCCCTGTAGTTACTGAAAGGGAAGTTTACCCAAGAGCTACCAGTTATTAGAAAACATATCTGAGAACAGCCCACCACAAATGGAGCTGCCATTTGTTTGACTTAAAATCTAGTAAAGAAAAAAAACAACCCCACCAAGGCTTTAAAATAAATACTGTACGTTTTTATGTGACACATGTTATTTCTATTCATAAACCTTAACTAAATTTAGATTTTTATTAATCCAATGTGACCTAAAATTTTTGCATTAACAGCACAATGTGGAATTGGGCTTATTCTCTTTGAATGCAGATAAAGCCATCATCTTGAAAATAGCTCTTTCTGACAAAAAGGTGTTCTTTTGAAATAAAGTCTTATTCACTACATTCCTCTTAGAGTTAATGTGAATTTTAGTACCTCTAATTTTAGATTGAAGTGAGGTCTAGAATAAAACCCACCAGCTGACAATTGAATTTATAGATAGTTGTGAATATTTCAGGCTTGAATAATAGAGCTGTAGAATTTCAGACACAGAGAGGAAGAGAGAATTAAGCTCCAACTGTAGTTTTAGACCGTAATGCAATGGTGTCTAGGAATTTTTCAGTGTAACGAGCTAAGTAGTAATTAGGAGGGAACTGAGGGAGGGATTTTTACAGAGATCTAGCTTAGGCATTATTCCAAATGTTCAGCATGATAATTTGATGGTGGTCCCACCTGCCATCCATATAAGATGGCTCTTGAGTTACTTTCATTCAGATGTGGTACAGTAATGAAGGAGTGAAAACAGTAGGTGTCTGTTGCCCACCCACAGCTAGTACCCAGCCTTGTCTCTAGTTCTTCAGGGGATTGAGAAGGTTTTTGTTGTCGGAGTCGGGCACTGTTGTTTTCACTTTTTTCTTTGGAATGGTTAATGCTTTAACTGCATTTGTGCTTTGCCAGCATGCATCAGTCCAGTCTGTACTGTTTAAACTGTAGCCAAAAGCAGCTCTGTCTTGGTTGGTACCAGAAATTGCTACTTAGAAGCACTAGCGGGCTGGCTTTATCCTACGCAATGCTGGTGATCAGATTTTAATGCTTGTAAAACTGAGATTATATTTTGGTTCTGACTGCTTGGAATGGGAGATATCCACTTTTGGACTGGATAAGAAAGAGAACATGTATTTAAACAACTAATTAATTGCAAATTATTTTTCTGGGAAGGGAAGGGTGACAGTCGAGCTCATTATTGCACAAATTAAAAAAAAATCAGCGGAGTCTTAGACAAGAACGTGCCTTCAAGGTGGTTATGACAGACCATAGGCAGTGACTCCTGTTGCTATATTTTGAGACTTTATATGTGCAGTCTCAGCAGCAGGGAGCTGAAAAGAGGACCAAGTACCTGTTTAGTCAATAAAAGGACCTTAGTGTATAGAAAAATAATGTAAAAACCAAGTTGGTAAAATGTGAAAGTTAATTGATATTTTTAATTGTATCTGGATAAAATTCAGTGTCAAAGAAAAGGAGAGACAGACAGAGAGACACCATGTTTTAGTACCCTAATATCTTCTAACTCTAGTCTAAGGTTGTAATGTATGTGGGAGCAGTCCAATAATTATAAGGTAATAAGTGGAGTGGTAGTGTAAGTGCTCTAAATTAAAAGGAATTTGCAGAGCTGCTCTAAGTCTGTGCCGACTTGCTTTATTTCAAATGTTGACTTGAGAAAAGTGCTTAGCCCAGAGTGCAAGTAGATAGACAAGAGAGAGCTATCTATTAATTACAGCACTCATTAACAGTGACGGCTACAAGGCAGCAGATGCAGAAGAAAAGGCACACGCTACTGCAGGCTGGCAAGGGGATTTCCCCCCCTCCAGTTCTTGAGAAAAGGACAACACAAGCAGGTGGTCCAATGTAATAAGATATTTTCACGGCTTTAACCTTCCCATTTCCTTGGTTTATTTGCTGACACCAGATAGCTTGCTCCTTCCACCTCTCTAAATAAGTACTGATTTTAATTTTGGAGGGTAACATTCTGCACATCAGTCTAGCTGTTTTCCAAATTCATGTGTTGTTTATTTTCAATAGAATTTTACAGTAAAAATCACAATTGAGAGGTCTTAAATAAGGTCCATGGGCACTGATTTTAGGGTAAATCTCATCCTAAGTAGATATCTTTAATGGTCAGGCTTTGATCTTGATTGCCCTTGTTGGAAAGGAAGACAACTCTCTGGATTTAGATCTGTTTTCCATTGGTGAATTTGATTCCAGATCTTGAAGCAGGAATTGATTTTATTTTGGTGTTTTGGGTTTTTTGTTTAAACACAAGAAGGTGAAAAAGTGAAGCCAAGATCTCAAAAGTGACTTTAGAAAAGGTCCAGTTAAGTCAGTCAACTTGTCTGAACTCATGTGATTGCTTTGTAAATATGAATCTGTAGCACCAGGTGGGTGGCCTTATGGGGTAGTTGCTTTTCTGCTGGTAATGTTTCTAGAGGAATGCTCATAACTGTCATCTTTGCTTTGGCAGCTTCTGAGAGCCCTGTCAGGATAATGCTGGGTAGGCCATTTGCTACTGTGGACTTATAATCACAGCTGTAGAAAATGAAGATAGCATCTGATTCTGAGCTTTCTAATTATTATTTTTGTCCCTTGTTCTCCCTAAAATATGTTTAATAAAAACACTTGGGGATGGAATAAACAAAGAAATTTTTTTTTCCCTGTAGAAAGCATTGATTTGTCAAATCAAATGTTATATGGTTTTATTTCAGTTGCTTAATTCTGAAAACATGAAAACTGAGAAGTAAGACAGAATCTCACCTTCTGAAAGACAAATCTTCAGTCTAAAGTTTCCTCTAATATATATTTTTTTTTAAATCCAAGAATGGAACACATAAAATGTCAGATCCTATAGAGCTGCAGATATATGGGATAGTGGCATAGTTATTACTGGTTAGTCTGAGGATAATGGCTAGAAAGTAATTGCAGCCAGAGCTGATGAATCATTTCACTTAGATTTTGTGAAAATGGAGTCCAGCCTTAATTATTTGTTAGAGTTCCCAGTTGATGTGCTCCTCCGTTACTAAATAGATGTATCTATCATAAAGCAATATTAATAAAGAAAAAAAAAAGACTGTGGGGGACTTGCTCTTCTGTGCTGGGATCAGATCAATAGGTGATGGACAAATATTAATTACAGAGCAGAAGATTTATGTGATCAAACTTGGAAATATTTGTTTCTGATAATGATGGAGTTTACAGAAGGAAAATACCAATGGAAAAGATGTTTAATAGCCAAGTCATTTACTAGGATTTTTTAAATTTTTTGACTCGCTAGATGACAAGTTCAGAATTTAAAGTTGGTGTGAAGTTGACATGTAGCCTAGAGGGCAGGTGGAGGGGACAACAGACGGATTTGGTCTTTTAAAGTTTTTGTTTACTGCCTGTCTGGAGCTTTGACAGATCTCTGTCATGCCCTTATGCTGATTACCTTCATGTAGAACAAGAGGTATTGACTAATGAATGAATGATGTGCAGTCCCTAACCCTTCCAGAGCAGCCTTAAAGAGCACTGTCTAATACACAGATTCTTCTTTCTCTCTCTCCCCACTACAGGCTTCTCTGCAGAATGTCAAGCAAAGATCGACACATTGATTCTAGCTGTTCGTCATACATCAAGACGGAACCGTCGAGCCCTGCCTCTCTGACGGACAGCATCAACCACCACAGCCCCGGTGGCTCCTCAGACGCCAGTGGGAGCTACAGTTCCACCATGAATGGACATCAGAATGGGCTGGACTCACCTCCCCTCTACCCTTCGGCCGCAGGGCTTGGGGGCAACGGGCCCGTCAGAAAACGGTATGATGACTGCTCCAGTACCATTGCTGAAGATTCACAGACCAAGTGTGAATATATGCTGAACTCGATGCCCAAAAGACTGTGTTTGGTGTGTGGTGACATTGCATCAGGGTACCACTACGGAGTGGCTTCCTGCGAGGCCTGCAAGGCTTTCTTCAAGAGGACAATTCAAGGTTGGTTATTCTTTAAACTTCTTTTCTCTCTTTTGCTCAATGTGAAATCATACAGTCCTTGATTAAATCTTGTTAGGACTTCAGACTGTACTTTTTAATTCTTCATAGTGTTTGGTCCCACAGATGTCATTCATGAAAAAGGTACATGGGGCTGCTTTGGGAGTTCTGTCTGTTATGTTAAGCCCACTGCCATGTTTATTTTGATTATGAAAAATAGAAAAAACACTGGAGCCATCCAGTGCATGTTCATATTGTTTTCTGTGTGAATTTCTCATGGATTCCCATAAATGACTGTTGTAAAGAAAACTGATTGTTTTTATAAAGGTTGTCATGGATGCCTCTTGAATACACCTTGTGGCTGGCACACAGGGATTGTGCTTGGGTTTTGCTCCTAGTTACACCACTACCGTACTTAAATTGTTACAGAATCAAGTTTATTTTTGTTAAAGCACCATTGCATTTAAAGCTGGAACAAAATGCAGTGGTGTAGTACTTTGTGCATATCAGTGTATGAGTAACTGGTCTTTTACCTGTATGATATACAGTGACCTTAAACAGGTTCAACAAATATTTGTAAGATCATATTCTAAGGAGAGTAAGTTGGCAGCTTTTGTTCTCTGCCCGGTACTTTGTACTAATCTGCTCTTGATACCTGTTACAAATACACCACATATTTTGGCATAAATTAGTACAAATGGGATAGTGTGTATGACCACTTGTTCTAGCCTCAGAACCAATGGAGACAAAATAACCCTCTATTTTGATTTAGATATCATGCTTTCAAGTAAAATTGAAAGTGCTTTGTTTAAAGAACATGAGGCCAAGTTTGGCCTGTACAAGAATATAGTGTCACATTAAATTAAATTCAAACTTCAGAGACTAAAATTAGGTTGCTAAGTACGAATTTAAGCTCCTTAATAAAAACTGCTTGATCTTCATGGATGTTGAGCACCTGGAATTCTCAGGAAAGATAATGCAATCTTGTGGTATACTTTTCTTTTTAAAAATTAGTTACGATAAGGAGAGTAGAGTTTCAGTTTGTAATTTCACGTAATGCAAAATTTGAAACATTTGGCCAACATTTCTTAAATATAGTATTTCCATATTTAATGTAAAATTAATAACAAAAAATAATGAACGTTATTTTAGTTTATCCATGGTTGAGGCAATGGCCATTTTAGTCTCCTCTCATCCATTTTACTGCTGGGGCATTTAGGCCTTCTACCAGCATGAAGTATCTGTTTTATGACGGCTGTTTAGCCACTGAAAAGAAATATTAGACCGGTCGATCTAATGGAGCTGAATGTTACCGTGTTTCCAAGAAGTAAACGAAAGTATGTGTGAAGATTCCTGGTGGCCTGGGTTCATATGTAAAATGAGTGCAAATGCAGAAATGGTATGCTCATTTCAAGTCTTTGCATTTGGAAAAAGTATAAAAAGAGGTAGGTGATTTCAGTTGACCTTCAGGAGCATTTTTAAAAAAGTTCAAAAAATGTTTCCACTGAAACAATTTTTATTTTGTGGTTGCTAAACTTCAAACATCAACTTCAGCTAGCAACTCTGTTTTTATAAATGGTATTTAATTGCTATGTAATAGCTGTCCTACAGAACTCGATTGATGCACAATTATTTTAGTTGTATTTTGAGCTTGAGAAAATTCCACAGAAAGGCTGACTGATTAAAGTGTTGACTTCTGGCAGTAATAACTTCTGCCTGCATCTGCACACCACACCGCAGGCAGTAAGTTTCTGAGCATGGAAGTACAAGGCAGGGATGTCATTCTCCAGATTAGAAACCTGGACTTGGCCATGCAGCTCAGGTTAGAACTGGCAGCTGTGCAGAAAGTCTCAGTACAGTTAGAGCACTAGCTGCATCAGCAGGTGACAGTGCTGTGAAGACAAAAAAAAAATATGCAGTAGGGCAAAACCAAGCATCACAATGGAAAAGCAGTAACAAAGACACTAAGAATAGGAAGTTAAGTGGCCATCATAATGTCATAGCAACATCTTCAGTAATGGTGCTGACTAAACTGACACAACTGCTGAGAGTTTTCAGATACCATCCGAAATAATGGAAGCTACTTTGGTGAATCAAACCATGGATTGTGGTAGGTGACAAGAAGTATATAAGAAAAAGGTACTACTCATGTTTTGAATGAGCAAATTCTACCTGTAAGCTTGCATGAAGAATGACTCCCCTGAGCCTTTTTTTGTGTTCTAAATGGTAGAATTTAGTCCCAGTGTTCCTAGAGGTTCTTCCCTGTACGATTTCACTTCCTGCTTAATATCATATTCTTTCTCTGCTTGTTTTTAAAATAAGTTAATTACTGCATAACTGCAAATAAGAAAACAGGAAAACAGAAAAAAACAAGAAATTCATAAATATGGAAGAGTAAGCCAGACTAACTTAAGAGTCAAATATTTTAACTATTCATATGTAAGGAAAGCATGTCTTGGCTCAAAGAATTGCTAATTTTAAATGGTAATAATTTAATTGTGATGGGTACTTAATGATAGATTCAGTGAAAAAGAACGTTTGGCTTCCCAAACTTTTTTTGTTTATCATTCATGAGTTATTAAATTGACTTAGACTTGTAGGACCTAAGTGCTACTCCTGTTGAAGTCATGGGGAAAACTACTCTGACTTCAGTGAGAGCAAGGCTCAGCTGATAAAGTTAGACTAAGCACCTCGTGTTCATGTCAGGCCTGATGTCCTTTCCACTTAGTCAATGGGAGTCTTTCCATTCTTTCCATTTCAAAGGAGTCTTTCAAAATCTCAGTAGGTGAAAGCCTCATGTAGCTGTTCAGACAGGCAGCGCAGTATCTATACACCACCAACATCTTACATAAGACAGAAGTGAACTGCATCACAGGATACCTAGTAGTCCCTTACACAAGGCGAATTTCACTCTAATGTAGAGTACACACCTGTTTTTAAGGGTAATGGAGGTTATCATTCCCTTTCAGATGACAGCAATTTAGTCTAAAAAATGTCTGTTAGTGGCTGACGGATTTCTCCTCTTCTTCTTGCCTCTTGCATTCTCTGCTAATTGTCTTAAAAGTAGAGACATTAAATGAGCCTTGTCTTGCATTATAAGGAGTAATTTTGCCTTTTTTGAATATATATTTTAAACATACCACAGTCTCAAACATATTTCTGTGATAAAGAATGCATAGATTGTAATAAAAATCAATAATATTAGAAAAAATTAGAAACGAGATTACTTGGCTAAAAAAAACCAAAACAGAGCCCATCAAAAAAATGGCTCAATATATAAAATTGGTGTCGTCTTAGTTCATCGGAGAATCTAATGACGTTCTGCCCCTTTTTGTGACATACAAGGGATGGGAGAACTGGATGTTCTCTTTGCTCAGCCTACTACTCACTCAGCAGCAGCTCTCAGTTTGCTTCTGGGATAATTTACGTGATGGCTGATTGCAAATCTCTCACAGAAATACACACACAGCCAAATCTCCCCAAAATTGGCTTAACATCAGGGATAGCAGAAAATAGCAACGTCTAAAAATAGTTACAGGTCCATTGATTTTTAGGGTCTCTCCACAGTTTTTGCTGTGCACTGTATTATCTTGAAAACTCCAAGCTTTCATTAAAAGAAAGAGAGGAAAAAAAAATTCAGTTGTCAAGCTGGGTGCAAAGTCCTGTATTCAGCACTGAGGTCTTATACTTACAAGGTATTTTGCAGTGAATATTTAGTGTAAATATGTTTCTCATCATTTTTATTTGCTCAGTTATCATAAAGACTAGTAAGTACACATTTTGCATTAATAATATGTAATTACTCAGTGCCTATAACTTAAACGTTTCTGTGAGTGGATTGAAATGGTATTCTTGCTTTCAGTAGAAGGATGACAGGACTTATAGACTCAAAGACAGTTTACGATTTTGTTGTAGTGGTCTGCATCTAGACAACTTTCTTCCTTCCTCCTTCCAAATCTTCAGGACTGTCATCTTTGGACTCTTTAAACTAGCATGAAAAAGCAGTGTGAAAAGCCTAGGTCTTAATAAGTTGCCTTCCTGGTAAGGCTTGTTGGGAAAGTCTCAGAGCTTACTTCTTGTTTCCTTGGACAGTGTTTAAATTTTTCCCACAAAAGCTAAAGTATTTTACATTCAATAGTCCTTGTAGTTCTTGGGCTTTGGTTTTTTTACTTATATGTTTCTTTTTTAAGGAAACTGTTGTATGAACGGTACTGAGACAGCAATCTTCTGTTTATATGCAGGGTGAGTAAAGCAATAGGTAGTAAGCCCATCAGTCATACCCCTCACTGTCTCCTTCAAGAGCTTTATCCCTGAGAGTCATTGTCTGTCTATGTCTCCTAACACAGACAAAAAATACTCTATCCTGGGAATGCTGTTGTCTTTTTGGTCATTACACAGACTAGACCAAGTCTACCATCTCATTTTATGCTGATCGCCTAAGAGTCTTCAGCTCTAGAGTTCTGCAGTAATGTAGTTCCTATGGTCTTCAAAGCCTACCCAGACTAGGAGCTAGATTAAACTGCTTTGTACTATGTTCACCTTTATGGTTACTCAAAGTTGTTTTCAATCTCTTTGGTGTTCAGGTTTTTCAACCCTCTTTAGTGTGTTTACTCATTACTGAACCAGTTTGATCTGTAAATGTACAAACACTTTCCAGTAAATGTATTTATTTTTTTAATCAGAAAGTTTTAATCAGGAAAGTTAGAACTAGCTATGTAAATTCAGATAAGGTGACATTTAAAATGGGCAACATAAAGTTTGATTTGAGATTGCACATGACCGAAGTGACTCCCAAAGGTTAATTTGCATCTCTCCAAGCTGACTCCTGTAATACTGCATGTCATTTTTGTGGAGGAAATGAAAGCAAATTAAGTAAGATTTTATGGCTTTTCAGCATCTTTACTGGTAGCTAAGATTATAGTTCCTTATAGAAAGATAGGGTGGAACCTTGCCTCTTGGTGCAGTAGTCTGTGGACCTCGGCTCTGGTGCAAAGATGGCAGCCCTCCAGTGAACCTAACACTAAATGTCACCTGAATCCATCATTACCTGATTAAATCATTCACCTTCCTTATATAAATGAAAGTCTGTGCATCAGCATTTCTTTCAAAGAATATTTTAAGCAAGCAATGATAGCTATCTTCCCTTTTCCCCTGATTTCTCTGTGCCTATGGGCCAATCAAACTATTGAGCAAGTATATTTAATTCTTTCAAACATGTATTTTAATCCTGTCATACCGTCATTGTGTAACACTGGCAGCCAAACAAGATGAGACAATAAAATATAAACACACTGAAGTCTGAGAACCAGTGAGAAGTTTGAAAGTATACAGATGGTTCTATCCTTTTTACTACTTCTGCTTTCCTTACAACCTTATAAATTATATGCTGCATTTAGATTATTGGGGAATAAGAATGAGCATCCTCATTTGTGCATGGCTATTTTGAACCCATTAGAAATACTCAAAAGAGATGTGGTTTATAAATAGTACTGGCACAGTGGTATGTATCAATGCTATTATAAATAGGTCTCAAACTCTATTTGTTATAAACATCTCTGAGAGCTTCAGCCCACTTTGAATCTCTGTCTAGTTTGAAACTAGGGGCATGTGAAGTCTCAGCTAGCAAGTGATCTATTTTAATGTTTCTATAACTTTTTAGTGCCTTTTTTTTACTGCTATGAAATTCATTTTGTTTGCAGCTTTACAGACTGAGATGTCCTGTGTGCTCATAAGCAAACCATGACAATTTTCCATGTTACCTTGCTAGGATGTATCAAAGTCAACCCAGATAAAATACCAATAGGGACAAAATGTAGATGGTTCAGTCTTTCTTACTTGGGCAAGTCTTCAGGCTACAGAGAATCAGTTCTATTTGTGTCTTCAAAGCACTGATTCTCTCTTAAGATGACCTAAATTTCCTTCATTTCTGTTGAAGATAAAGGAGTTGTCTCCAGTGGGAATCAAAGGTATTTGGGCCCTTACAGGAATCATTCAATGCCCCCTAATAGCAGCCTCGTATTGAAAATTATGGTGGTTTTTAGGACGCTGGAAACCCATCTACCTAAAGTTAGAGGCTGATGCAAAAATGTCATGCAGTCAGACCAACCAGCATCACCTTTACGTTTTCATTTTAAATCTCCATTCTTGTTGCTTTTTAGGAATAAAAGAAAAAGAAATTAAAAAAAATTGTAGAAGTTCTAAGTATATTATAGTTCAGTAATGTAGTACACTCCACATAGTGTACGTAGTACTCAACATAGTGATTTCACTTAAAATGTAATCTTAAACCTGCAGTGTCACTCTGTCAAATACCATCTTACACTATAGCGTTATTGAAAAACCAGCTGCTTCTCCTGGGTTTCTTAATTGTAACAGAAAAGGCAACACAAGCAACAGAGATGTAAGCATAATCCTTCATATGTTGTCCTATAATCTTAAAAATATTCCAGACATTTAGGAACAAAATTTTTAAGCATTCTGTAAGTCTGTCTGTGCAATATTGTTTTTGAAGTCATCTGCGTGAAAAATTGTGAATAAAGTCAACCTTAGGCTTAATCAGTTTCAGATGACATGTAGCGGAGTTCATAGGTCTATAATTCATAGAGCTATCTATGGTATCAGGTGAATCCATCTAAGGATTTGTCAGCCAAAACTGGATTCAGGTTCAAATCCAGCCTCATTCCAACCTGACCCCATTTCTGAAGCCTTATTGATGAGTACTTTTACTTGTGAAAATATTTACTCATACTTACATTCAGTTGAGTTCTGACTGCAAAGTAGGGAACAGTGTCTCCAAGAACTGAAACTTTAACCTGAGGGAATATATCTTCACTGTCCTCAGTTCAGCTTTTGCTAAGACATACAAACATCAAATACATTTTTAAGTCCATCTGAGACTTCTCTGTCTTTCTTTTCCTATGTTAGCCTGTTACTCTTTATTTGCAACAACACCTACGTCTCAGTTTCTCAAGAACTATTCTTTTCTGTTCTAGTTGGATTACATATCAAGGTGTGACCTAACATACTGTAATTCACTCTGTGTTGGCTTAGATTCTCCTGACTCTCTTTTTAAGACTTCTCCTTTATTAATTCCCAGAAGACCCCTGGCTGTAATCCTGGCTTACCTTTCATTTTCCAGAGTTCTTATGCATGTAAGTCCACAGGCAAGCAGGTGTGTATTCCTTTGGGTCTGCCACCCAGGAAAACAGAGCATGAAGGTGATACATGGGGTAAATGTTACTGCAGAAAGACTTAAATCCAATGATGTAGTAGCCTCTCTTAGGAAGGATGAGAACACTTGCTTTATAAATGCAAGTTTTTGAAAAAAGGTATTAGGTTACAGAAGCTCAAAGAGAAAGTTTCGGAGAAATANTTTTTTTTTTTTTTAATTATTCTGGGCCTGCATTCCCACACAGTAGAAGTTTCAATACTGTTATCTTCAGCATTACATCCTGCTTTTGTAAGTAGCTCATGGCCACTCTTCCCAAACACATTTTCACCCTGTATCTCAGTCTTCCTCATGTCTTTTACTTGTCCAAACATTTTCTGAGCTTATTCCAATAGCTCAGAGCAATCCTTTTCCATCTTTAGTGTTGTATCAAATGGTTCAGTGTGAAAAGGGAAATAAAGCTTCTGCTAAGAACTACTGTCTGCAGCTTCTATTCTTGTAATTATTTCTGGAAGAGGGACCCCCGTTTCAGCCTATCCCACAGACTGGAGCCAGTTTCTACAGCCAGCTTCACATTCTTGATGCCTGTGAGGTTCTAAAATTCTAAGTGTCGATGATAATAACTTCATTTGGGATAAGATGCCAAGGCATAAGTCCCAGTACTTTGAGTGGCCTCTCCTTTGTCATGGTTCTCGCTCTTCCTCTTCTGTCACTTTGAGCACTGCTGTCACTTCTGTGCAAGAAATGGTCAAAATGGCCTTGAGAGTCTTGGCTAAGTCTCATTAATTGCCTGGCTTGCAAAGACATCTAGTAAGTTCCTGTACTATCACAACTCTACTATGACTCCAATCTCTTTCAGGTAACCTCTGAACCACATCTACGAGAGGAAAAAAAGTAGTATCTTGGCCCACTTCTCCTCAAGCTGTGTGTAAAGATCTGACTGAAGCATCTAAAACCAGAGAGCTGGTTGTGCAGTGTAAATTTAAGCAGTTCACCTGCTATTTCAAGATCAAATGGCATTGTATTTCTTGTGTGTCAGTTGCTCTTGGTGGGCACAGTGTATTAGAAATATTTTCTGATCTTTTGTCTGAGATAATAAAATTTAACAAATTAGTAGAAAAAAGGAACTGTTTTAAAATAAATGTTCCTCAGTGCATGAGGAGAGAAAAGGGACTTAGGCTGGCATAAATCTCATTGTATTATTACAGCACAGGGCGATGTGTTTGGGGAGTGAAGATTTGACATATATTTTTATTTTCAAGCGTCATACTAATTTACATTACTCAGCCCTTTAACTGCCAAACTGTAAAAGTCCATTACGCTACTGAAAGGAATATACAAATTATCCCCTGGCGCTTCAGGCAGGAGTTTTACATATACGCTGTTATTCTATCAGCCAGCTAGCTGCACGATTCTATTAAGGAGTAAGTGAGAAAATTATATTGCCTGCAAACTAATTGTACAAAAGACTCTGAAATAAGTAATCAGAGCCCAGTCCTTTCTGAAAACCAGCCAGGAGATATTACAAATTGCTCAATCGTTCTTGTCAGTTGAGTTTAAAGACTCAAGAGCTGCCATGTTGATTTTGTTGACTGTATAACACAGCTACCTCTCCAACTGTTGACAGGGCTGGGCAAACTCAACTTATACTCTTACTAGCTGCTCAGTTTCAGCCGCTAGCATCATGCAGTAGACAAGGAAATGGTAGAGATTCCTTCTGAATCTTCCTCATTGAAATAAAATGCAGATCTGAGCATCTTGAGTGGATGTAGTGCACCTATGAAATTGTAGATTCCGAAACACTTCTTCTTCTTTATTTTTAGTGCAGAGAAGTAAATAAGAAATCATGAGAGCTGTAATGACCTGCAATGTGCAGTAAATTTAGGTTTTTACAAAAAAAATATATCCACTAATACTTTAAGTGCTGACAAAATCATTTTGAGTATATGTATCCAGGTACATATCCATTGCAAAATTCCATGAGTTTTGGTTTGTTGTTTGTTTGGTTTTTTTTAAGGAAAACTCACTGACAGAAATGAAGTCCATCCATGGGGATATTTGATGAAATACTACAATCATATGTAAAGTGGTGACAAAATGTTAGTTTCCTTGAACTTTTACTGCGGTCTAGCTGTATTCTAAAATGCTGAAACACTTTAGGGGAACCAGCTGTGGCCATTGGTAAGATGTGGATCTTTGCTGCAGCAATAAATCCAGTTACTGTAACTATATTGAGTTCATTCGAGAAACTCTTTCCAGCATCTTCCAAGTTTATTTTCTAACATCAAAAGTTAAGATTGAACATCCGCTCTAAAATATAATTCATTGAAGTACAGCAGGCTAAATTGATAGGAGGAGATTCCCTCTCTGAGCTAACATTTTGGAATCTTAGTGACTAGAATAATAGCTCATTTTAGAGATTTTTGGGTGACAAGAATTTGCAGGAAGAACAAGTTACATTGCCTGTGCATAATATGCTGCACTCTACAGGCCCTTGCTATGTTTCGCAGGATTTTATGCAAAACTAGAGTATCAGGCTGTGGATTAGAAGTGTCTGCTTAGGAAAATAAGAATCTTGTTTGTATTTTTCTGGTTTTGAATATTACTTTTTGATGTTGACATCTGTACCTTTGTCGTCTGTGCCTTTGCACAAGGGCTTTGGCTGTAGGAGTGTAGAGTGCTCCTCTTGCCTTGGTACAGAGCTTTGCTGCTTGAAGTTCTGTGTTGTAATCTCAGTCTTGTTTTGATCAAGATTGTTTCTGACCTAGTGGAAAGATATCTTTGATCTTGTGCAATTCTTATTCCTTGGGTTTTTTTGATGGTGGTTTTGTTTTTTTTTTTTAGATAGGAATAGTTTATTACTATAATATGATGAAGTTAATTAGATACAGTTTGTGAAAGGCTCTGAAGGTTTCCCTGTGTAGTGGTTGTGCCTCACTAAGAATGCCTCATTTGAGTATGAGAGGATAACGTGAATCTTTTTTTTTAGGTTGCCCTTAGGTCCTTTCCTATGTATTCTCCAGAAGTGTTATTTCCTAACTTCACTAATGCGTATCAGAAAGAAGTTTTGCAGGAATTGTTGTGCTGAATTTCCTACCCACCGTATCCTTCAGTTTCTTCAATAGCTGTCTTCTCAGGTGCTAAGGACGGGGAAGAGAACTAAACTGAAGTTTGAGTTTTGTCAACAGGAACCATTAGCATTCAGACATACCAAGGTCTGTTTTACTTGCCAGCATCGCTGAGTCAGTCATGCAGCAATATTCAGGAGGAGGAATACCTGCAAAGGCCTGAAAGGGTTGTTCAAAGTATGCTGGTTGTATTGGCAGAATATACATTGCACCATGCAGATCTCCTTTATCATAAATACTTAACCAATTTTAAATAGATGTAAGTGGTTTAAGTATTGCTTCCCGTTGAATTAGCAGTTGCTGGACATTTGAGTCTTTGTGCAATCCTGCAATCCACTAATGTGATATTTAATGAGGAGACATCAGTCTGGAGAAAGGTAGTCAATATAAATCAGTGTTTACAAAGTGTGATTAACTCTGAAATATTTCATCAATGCTGTGGTCCCAGGCAGACTCTATGCTAATTATTAGAACCTGTGCATGTTGGAGGGGACTTTGACGAACTCTGAGTGCAGCAAACATGGAGCAGCAAAATTGCAATTATGCTCGGACTGTCTCTGATGACAATTTATGCATTTGGTGTGATGACCTCTTACTTCCCAAGAGGGCAATAAACAGAATGCATTTTCATTAAGATACTAATGCACTTAATCACAGGGGGAAAGGGTTAGAAAGTAAAGAAATACCTTTAGAGCAAGATGTGACAGGCTGATGGGGAAGATACTTTATTTAAAAGTCAGTTTCGTAGTGAAACTTCTGACTGCTGCAAAGTCTGTATTACTGAATGTAGTCATAGGCAATAGATGCATGGCTGGGCAGATGAATAGGCTGAGCTAAGCTGTTTTATGAAAGTTGCAGTGGTACCAGGGCAAAAGAGAACAGACCTTCTCCCGTTTGGACTTAGATTACCAAAGATGTGATTTTTAAAAATGTAAAGAATATTACTCATCTGTATTTTAGCCATTAATTTTCAGGCTTCTTTTTTCTTATTTTTGAGAATAAATAATATAGACTGAGCAGTAACAAAAGCAAAGCAAAACAAAACTGGAGACAGTGCTTTGCCCAGCAGAGCTCACATTTAAGGATCTAGCTTGCTCTAGGCCTTAAGGAGAGTTGGAGAAGGCAGAGGCAAGCATCTCCCCCAGGTTTTGTCATTCTGACAACTTGCTAGGAATGATCCTATTTCTGATGCCTCTTGGTACAAGAGCTCTGTCTAAAGTATAGAGAGAAGGGGAGATGTCCTGTCTGAGAGATCTGCCCCAGCAGCCATAGAATGTGCTAGCTGTGGTGGCAGCAATGCTCATGAGCCCTGCCTGGTACACTGTGCCTCTTGTTGTAGGAGAATGCTGAAGCTCAGGAGTACCTGTTACAGTTGATGGTGCAGTAAAGCTCAAGGATCTTCTTTTCTTATTCTATTCAAAGAGAGACTGATGAAATTGGTAAAAAAAGGAAACAAAGAGTGCTCAGGCTAGGAACCTAAGCATGTGGCTTGGTACAGACAATCTATGACAAGATTTCCTCCTCTTACCAACGCGAGTAACCTACATGAAGGTTATTCTTATCCTTTAGCTTATCCTTTCACCCAGCTTTTATTTTTACTTGAAAGGTGTTTCTATGGCATTGCTTACTCTTGATATATTCCAAAATTAAAGACATTTTATGAGTACTTTGTATATCCATTGTGTTGGTTAGTCAGCTATTCTGAGTACCTCTCTTTTCTTGGCCTTTCTATTACAGGTAACATAGAATACAGCTGCCCAGCAACGAATGAATGTGAAATCACAAAGCGCAGACGCAAGTCCTGCCAAGCCTGCCGCTTCATGAAGTGTCTAAAAGTCGGCATGCTGAAAGAAGGTAAGACTTATCAAGTCAATATTTGTCTCTCTGCAACCATTATAGGGCAATCAGGACGGAAGAGAGATCGGTGAGTTTTCTTATCAGTAATTGTAAATTTTCTTGTATTCTTGCTCTTCCTGACAGTCTGCTTCTAGGCTAAGGAATCAAGGTTTATCTATATAGAGTTAATCTTCTGTGGAATATTTCTTTGTGGAATACAACAAAATGTACCCCAACGTTCATTCTCCTTCAGTAGGTAACTAATAGAATAATCATCAAAATATATCCTCTCATTTTCCTTAACACTTTAACATCATGCATTCTCAAAATTGTCTTTCACCCATTCCTTATCCACCGCTAGTCTGTCCCAATTCTGGCAAAAATGCACACTGTGCCTTCTTTATTTTCACAGAATCACAGAATCACAGAATGTTAGGGATTGGAAGGGACCTCGAAAGATCATCTAGTCCAATCCCCCTGCCGGAGCAGGAACACCTAGATCAGATCGCACAGGAACGCATCCAGGCGGGCTTTGAATGTCTCCAGAGAAGGAGACTCCACAACCTCTCTGGGCAGCCTGTTCCAGTGCTCTGTCACCCTCACTGTAAAGAAGTTTTTTCTCATGTTCAAGTGGAACCTCCTGTGTTCCAGCTTGAACCCATTGCCCCTTGTCCTATCACTGGATGTCACAGAGAAGAGCCTGGCTCCATCCTCCTGACACTCACCCTTCACATATTTATAAACATTAATTAGGTCACCCCTCAGTCTCCTCTTTTCCAAGCTAAAGAGACCCAGCTCCCTCAGCCTTTCCTCATAAGGGAGGTGCTCCATTCCCTTCATCATCTTTGTGGCTCTGCGCTGGACTCTCTCCAGCAGTTCCCTGTCCTTCTTGAACTGAGGGGCCCAGAACTGGACACAATATTCCAGATGCGGTCTCACCAGGGCAGAGTAGAGGGGGAGGAGAACCTCTCTTGACCTACTGACCACCCCCCTTCTGATACACCCCAGGATGCCATTGGCCTTCTTGGCCACGAGGGCACAGTGCTGGCTCATGGTCATCCTGCTGTCCACCAGGACCCCCAGGTTAACTCAGCCTTTATTTCATCGCGACAAACGAAAGGGTTACTTCTCAATTAATAAGTATAAATCTTGAGTATGTCTACTGAAATTACTGTAAGTACTGTGGAGCAAATAATGTCACACAGAAGAGGAGAATCCACCCCTCTTTTTTATTCTTTAAAGCATGAGAGAACTCCTGCCTCTCACTGTAAGTATATTCTGAGTGTTCTAATTTGTTAGTTATATGCCGAAGATATTTAATAACAGGTAAATGTAATAAAATGTTTTAAAGAAACAGTATTATCTCGCCTGGAACCTGATTCATCTATCTTACAGAAGAGGCAATTCATTAAATCTTTGTCACCTTCATGTACTTCTATTGCTGTTAATTTATGTACAAAAATATACTTTTATATACATGTACTGTATACATTATTAGTGTATAGGTTAATATTGTATATTATTGTACTTCTGAGCTAGATAAACTTTTAAAATCAAATCAGTGTAATCTTCGTAAATCTTGTCTCCAGTGGAGAGCATTTTGTTAAGCAATCACTTTAAAGTAGTCCCACACAATTTTGCTTTGTTGATACTTATAAAGTCAACTTTAACAGATGGCTGATTTTTGCAAATCATTTGGTAACTTAAAACAGATTTAAGTATACAGCTATGAAGGTAAAATCCAAGAACAAGATAGACCAGTGGAGAGATGATGGACAAATTACGCCTATCACGCACCTTCAGACATATTCTTATTGGATTATACTTACTAAGAATAAACCTTGTTCTCTGCAACTGCTTTGGCAGATGCTATGATCCTGTGAGCCAAATCCTGCTGTCCTTAGTCTTACTTGAGCAAAACTCCTGTCAGGTTCAGTGGAGATTTTGTCTCAGTAAGAACGGCAGGATTTGACCCTGTCTTCTAGTGGTGATGGGATGGTTCCTTCCTTGCCAAAATTCTCATACAACTGACCACTGGAAGCAGTTATTTAAAGATTGTGATGCTTAGATAAACTGTAGAAAGAAAGGAATGTCTTGACTATGGTACCTTTTGAAAGGGACTATACTTAACATCTTTTTTAGTGAGATAAGACTCTGTAACACTAGTAATCTACTATGCGGATACACTGGGTGACTTGTTAGGAAACGAACAGTGCTACTAAGGGTGCATACAGGTGAATTGGTTTATACCTTTTTTTTTTTAAAATTTTGAGGGCACTACTGCACATCTGTTTACGTTTATCATTAAAAATCTGGTCTGTGTGCAGCTTCTGGGACTGCAAGAGGAAATTAAGTGACTCTTCTACAAATGAGTAGTTATCTCAGTTACCAAAACTGTATGGGATTTACTCTGTTTCTGCGCATGATTTTGGTAACTGAGATAGTTGAGTGAGACAATTCAGATGCACATTGTGAATCAGATTTTTTGAATGAATGACCATCGTCTATGGATGCAAATCAGTCCCCCAGGTTTTCTTAGAATTTAATAAATTGTCCACCCTAAAAGTACCTTCTTCTGAAAGTTCTACAATGACAAAATAACTAATTTGTTTGAAAAGAAGGTTCCTTTGTTAGCCCCACTCCTGGGCACATCATAGTTCTTCCACTCTTACTGTGAGTGTCTTTCTGTTAAAACAGAATAGGATTTCTGCTTATTTTTAAGTACTGAGTCTTTTCATCTAGAGGAGAGTAAGCTGCTTCTTTTCAGAAGGTGGTGCTTACCTACCACCTAATAGGACAACCTACAAGAACCTACAAGGGCGTTTTGTTTTCTCTCCCACTTTAGTGGCCACCTTTACTTTTGAAACCGTACTGATTCATAGTGCACTTTTAGAAGTGTACTTGAAATAGAGATGTATTTTTTCTTTTGTTATTTTTGAAAGGTAGTTTTGGAGACAGGTGGTGTTGTTTTTACCTATGGGAAAGTCTGGGGAAGAGTTTTTGGCTTTGGATTTGACCACATCCTTTGTGCACAGAATGAAGAAAGATGATATACTTACTTCTTTCATGTGTAAAGTGTAAATTTATTGATTAGCGTGGGCTTACAGCAGGAATTATTTCAGCTCAGTGTATTTTAAATGTTTCTTTATGTACAGACAAGGATTTCAGTCCCATGCAGCATGTCAAAGATCATGCTGCAGTAAATCTATTCAAATGTAAACCTGTTCAATTCAATTACCAGTTTATAATAAAATTTGCTGCTACAGCCTCCACGTTTGTCACAGCAGTCTCTACATGCTGATGGCACAGCATGCCTGTAAATTGACAGCCTAAATCTATTTACAAAAAAAATTTAGTTGCAGACCTGAAACAAAATCAAGTTTAAGCAGCTTTGAACGGAGCATCATATTCCTTACAAGAACTTCTGCACACCTGCCGCTATGCATCTTCTCTAGAAATCTTATCCTGTTAGTGGGGAGTTTTCTTCTAGAAATTTTCCTTAACAAACAGTTGTTAAATATAATCCTAAGTGAAACAAATATCAGACATTGCACTTCACATTTGGAAGGATTTCATTACATTGTCATTTTGTGAATTGTCATATAAAATTAATGATAGAAATCACAGTGCCTGGAAGAAGATCCCAAGTTTTATTTTAGCCTGATCCAGAGGAACACTTGATTTTCATTTAACCCATAGACTGTGCCTTGAAAACAGAAGTCTGGGTGTATAGAGGTTTTTGACTACATGTTATGCTTCATACTGAAGCATTCAGTAGATGCTGATGAGCTTTTAAGCACATGATAAGTATGAGGGTGTCATATTTTTACTTACTTTCCTAGGTAATGGTTATTAGCAGCACACCAGAATATTACTTTACTTGAAGAAGAAAATTTACATATTTCTATTTTTAGTTTTGTGTGTTGATATGAAAAATCAGATTTTCAAGAGTAATAGGATTCTTCTCCTGAAATACAGTTTATTTGACAGTGCTTATGTGCTGCTGGATCCTCTCAGATTCACTAGAATAGATGAAATAACATAAAGACTCTCATGTGGTCTAGGGAGAAACATTTAAAATGTATCAGTAGTGGTTTCTTTAAATAAT
The DNA here is from genome assembly GCA_013400615.1 of Syrrhaptes paradoxus. Classification (NCBI taxonomy): domain Eukaryota; kingdom Metazoa; phylum Chordata; class Aves; order Pterocliformes; family Pteroclidae; genus Syrrhaptes; species Syrrhaptes paradoxus. The sequence goes on along the minus strand of VZTO01005766.1, from coordinate 30,487 downwards.
ATTGCAACTGCTATAAGGGGGCAGAGGGGAGGGGGGAACAACAATTTGCCCTTTTAAAAAATGAGTAAGAAATTACATTATCTGTTTTTTTTGTTCTGTTGGGTTTATAATCAGTCTTTGAAGTTTGGCCTGTCAAACACTTTTGAAGCCGGTGACTAGTTTGCTTCAGGTGGTAGAATTAAATCCATGTACATGGGCAAGATCAGTTGTTTAAGCTATTTTCCTTTTTATAGAGCTAGTTGGAGTGAGAAAGGGGCGTTGATTTTTATTTTCTTTTTTAAGAAGGAAATTTGGATGTGAAACTGCATAAGTTGATACAGGAAATCATAGGTAGATATCTGATTTTTTTTTTCCTGTTGCTACTCAGTCTGGTTGAATTCTACTTTTTGTCTTCCATTAGTACTTACATGCCTTTTAAGGCTATCTCTGGAGCTACTTACTAGCATGTGTCTGTGATAGAAGATATTGTTCCACAGTAATTTTACTTCAGATCTTGCTCAGAACAGCTGCCCATGTGAAATAATTCCAGTGGAGTAATTATTTCAAAATAAAATTACTTTTTGTTTCAGATGCAGTGTTCATATAACTGTTTTTAAGAGGTTATTCCGTGTGTTTCAATTTTCTCCAGGATGCAAAGCCACAGCCTCAGTTTTATCTGTCCCTATGTTGTAGCACGGTTAAAAAGTGCAGTTCAGAGGGGAACCTAGTTAGTGACACTAACGCAGCTTTTAGACCATCTGAAATATTATATCCTGTCTTAGCTCTTACAGTTCTGAGCAGTGCTAGTTCCTACTTCTTACAGGACTTTTGATGCCAAAACACCTCCCATATATCTCATCTCTGATACCTGAATGTTTTCAGAATTTTTTTATGGTTGGTTTGTAGTGGCTGATCTGTATTGCTCATTATTTCAGAAAGTGTAGTTCATAAGTAGGTGATACATAAAGAAACAAATCTAAATTTATTTGAAAAGTAGATTATACCCTAATGAAATAGGAGAAATTTAGGTTGCTTCACATAAGCATGTTTGTATTTTCTTTATGAATGGATGGCCTTTACGAATTGTCATTGACCTCTTTGTAGCCAGTTTGAATAGACAGAGAGACAGAATTCCAGCTTAATTAGTCCAGCTATTAAAAAGGGGAGGCCAGATCCTCACCTAGTATTAATGGAAGCTGGTGGGGCTACATTAGATTGCTGTTCATTTGGCACGTTTAGCAAGCTATGGTATGGGGAAATCAGCAATATACCTTTTTGTGTCTGTGTATCTTTACTGTTGCTTAGCAGTCATTCAGGCTCTAAAAATGAATAGAAACTTGTAATCTGGCAATGCTGACTTCAGTGTAACCCTTCCCGTCACAGCAGTGCAGTTAGCGTGTTGTGCTTACCTTACTGGGTAGCCCTTAACACTTCTCATTCATTAGTTTACTTGGGTTTTTTTTAAAAGGCTCCATACAGTCCCTCAAAGTGACTTTAGCATCCCAAGGGCAGTGTTAAGGCGGTTTGCCTGTGTGTAAAGAAATTCTGTATTTTAAGTTTTTTCCTTCAGTGCTGATCTGAATAGAAGCAATTACTGACAGTTTTTAAAATGCTTGAGCTTTTTAGATGGTCACAGTACTGTAAAAAACCAGAAAACGATTACACATTAGTTGAACTTTTTCTTAACATGCTAAAATTGAGGTTCTCTAAAGCACTTTTGCCTCACACTTTGAGAGATTTAATTAAATCAAATATAAGAATACATTTTTAAAGAGGTATGTATATTTTAAAACATAAATTACTGAGTTTATTATACAAAGATTACCGTATGAACATCTTTGGCTGTGTTAAGCAGCAGATCGGATTAAATTATCGTATTGATCCTTTCTGGTTTTGACAATCTATGAAAATGAATCCGATAGAGCCAGGAGAATAGGCAGCTTGAATGTACTCTTACATAAAGAGATGCATTATATGTACAGGAGTAGATTAATGGATTCTCTCTCAAAATAATAAATAAAACCAAGCAATCCTCTTTGTAACTAAAAATGTGTTATTACCTATGTTTTGAGGCTAGTTGAAAGAGCCTGCTTAATAGGATTCATTCTAACAACATCTCCTTTGAAAAGTACTGTGCATAAGACATTGCCAAGGTAAATTTTTCTCACAAATCTAATACCATTTGTCTGCCAAGAAGAAAGCAGAAATTATTGTGGAGGAAGTTTTAGTTTCTGCTGCCTTCAGAAATTAGAACAAAGGGAAGAAGAAAGCATTAATGGTATTCAGGAAAAATATTTCTGTACAGGATGACAGTTAATAGAGTGGTGTTGACCTCAGTGATATTACACTTAAGGAGCTCCTTCATTAATGCAGGATATTAAACAAAGCTCCTGTGTTACAACATCAAGAGATAACAGTGCATCTTCTGAATATCAGCCCTCTTCTATGTTTCAATGTAATATGAGGGAGTGTGGTTTCTATTGCACATATTTTTTAGAAGTGTTTCTTTTCCTCTTCTCTCTTTCCCCCCTTTCTGAGTTTTTTCCTCCCTTTCATGCCTTTCTTCCCCCCCTTTTCCCCTTCCCCCCCCTTTCCCTCTTTTTTTTCCACCTTCTCCTCTTTTCTTCCGTTTCTCCCTTTCCCTCCCTTTTATTTCCTCCTTCACTGCCTTTTCTTTCCCCCTTCCCCCTTGCTCTTTTATTTCTTTCTTTCATTCAACCTGTGCATGGTTTAATATATACTGGGACCTGTTAAATCTCCTTGGAAACAATAGAAACTAATCTCTAAGTGTTGTTGGTGTTCATAAGTAGGCCTCTTTCCTCCTAACCAAAATGTGGCCTGATAGCCCAGTTCACACATTGGAACTGACAGCCCAATTTGTCTGCCCTAGAACAGGGCTCGTGACTATCCACTCTCTAACTGATCAGGAAAGACAAACTATTCAACTGCAAGTTAGTGTTTATGGCGAACTCAAACAACTAGCGTTTCTATTAATCCATAAGTACTCAAGAAAAACCAAATATTGGTGATGTGGATGTTCTTTTTGGATTTAAAAGTCACGCACAAGTACCTACAGCTGTCGGGCTCCTGAGGACTTCTCGTAGTGCTTGTGTTGCAGTGTTGTGCCAGTCTGGTTTACATTCTACCTCTGGGCATTTTTGGTCCCCATAATCTCATTGGGAATGAAACAGAAATCCCAGCAGTTCACTGGACTCAGCGTTTAAATGAAATTTCTCTCTTTCTAGAAACGATTTTGTTTTACAGTTGTCCCTTTATACAAATACTCCACTTCTACAATAGAGGCAGTATGAACTGAGTGTAGAGAAAGCAGTACCACCTATACGTCCGTGTTTGAGAACCACTTAAATTTCCTGGCTTTCCACAGACTCGTGAATGTACTTTTTTTTGACATTTGTATCTGCAGATCTGGGGTGAAAACTGCTTGCTGGCCCACTCATCTGCAGCTTTCTTGGGATTAGGTGTTAGGTTTGATTCTGGTCCCACAGTCGTCACTGGTGAGAATCCTAGTGACTGCAGTTGTTTGCAGGGTCAGGCAAGCATCAGCGAAGAATGCATTCGGCCTATAGTTATTTTGTAGTTTTGCTATTAAAAATAGTGAGTTTGAAAGATTTTGAGTGGGATTAAAATCTACGGTATTTTTCTTACTGTATTTACCTTATCTATTACTTCCTCAGAATTAGGAGTAGGTTCTGCAGATTCACAAGTCTACTTAAGTTGGAATACCATTAAAAATTAATCAATTTATGATGAGAAAAATATTAGTACAGTCTGAGGTTCTGAGCAACTGAACATCCTCATTTGTCATATTTCCTCTTTTGATCCTAAAATAAGGAAGCAGTGTTTTTCTAATTTTCTAGAAATTACTATTTCATTTTTCAGAAAAGATTCAGTGAATTAGCCCCTGTAAACATTTGCTTATGCACTGAAAGTACAGTGACAGCAATATAAGAAGAAGGGAGGGTAGAGACAAGCCTGAAGGCTGTAGGACTGTGTATGATATGGCATCTTTTCCCATGAGCTCCCAGACAAATAGCTGCCTTTCATTCTTGGTTTCTGCCACCCATAAACACATACATCAATATGGCACTGCCATGTATTGCGGAGTGCTTAATTCTTTTACATGAGTCCTGCTCCATATTAAATAGGGGTCATTTTGTAAACAGTGTCATTAATGTTATTTGTATTCTTCACTTTTCTCTGTTTCTGCTGTGCGGGTATTTGCATCTCAGGTAGAAGGTACATTTAGCAGTGATGCACATGCGTATCTCTAAAATGACACTTTGGAGCCAACCCCTTTTTGTATTTTAGTTAGCTCTGACTTGGGCAGCACTCGCATCTCCTCAAGAAGACTTTCACTGTGTAAAATCTTAGCAGAAACAACAGGATGTGTGGAAGGATTATCTGGGGTGAAGTGCTGAAATGATGTAGGCACTGCTAAATAGAACCCATGTAGCACATCTACAGGCAGACATGTGGCTGCTTGGGATGGATTGGCACCAAAAAGCTTGGAGGTTGAGGAACTCTCGGCCTCTTCACTCAGCCAAAGCAATGAACATGTTGAGAAGCATTAAAATTACCATCTGCAGTTGTTACCTCTGACCTCATGTGGTCCTGTCCCTCAAATATTTCATACTTCTAAATCTCTGCTGTCCTACAAAAAAACCCCAAAAAAACAACATTTCAATCAACATGGTTTATTAGGACATTAATGTAAGTAAGCAACAGTCTCCTCTCTGGTCAGTCTCTGTCCTTTTTTTAAGCTGGAGGTGTTTTTACCAGTGGTGATTCTTTGTCACTTCTACTCACTGAGTCACTGTGTGAGGCTGGAGTATTATTTCATTTGCAGTTTGTAATGTGGCTTTTGTGGTTGAAAGTCAACAGCCTGAAATCCGAAATAAACGTTATCTTCAGCAGTGAATTGTCGTTATATCAAATTTTCTCCTGCTTACTAGCTATTCTAGTAATAGACCTCATCTAACCAGCCTTTTCTTTTTTCTTTTTTCTTCTTTTATTTTTTTTCTTCTTATTTTCTTTGGCTATTTATATAACAGAAAAGGGAAACTATGAGGGGAGCCTGTTTTCCTCATAATAGTGACTTAATATAGCTATTAATCTTTATAAATGAAAAACATAATTTTTTTTTTCTTTAAGCCTCAATAGTCTTCTATTAGATTAATGATTCTGGAGAAATTCAAACACAAGCTATTTTAAATATATTCACTTACTGAGTAATATCAATATTTTCCTGTTTGCTCTTTATATGTTTGTCTATTTTTCTCTACTTAAGCATCTGGTTTTAGTTCTCAGGATCAACAGGTATATGATCAGATGTCGAGTTGATTTACAGTGTTAGTGCAGCAGATCCAAAATCAACACTCTGTACAACTCACATAGGATCTTTTTGCAGTCCACAATAAAATAGTTAATTATTAAAATATTTAGTTTAGAAAAATTAAAATACTTTCTAAAATAAAATCTATGTGATACCATTCTCCAGTCTGCTTAACTCCAGGCTATGCTCTCAGTGGTAGAATTGGTGTGCTGCAAATGTTTTGCAGCAAAACTGCTTGACTAACAAGAGAAAATGTTTATAACTTGCTGCATGCTGAGCATATGCAGACCCTAAGAATCAACAAATAATACAAGACCATCATCCTCATCTTATGTCTCCTCCTTCTCTTTCCTTTTCCTACCTGAGGTCCATATAGCAGTGCTGTTCTTGTAATTTTTAGTCATCTGTATCAAAATTATTTGTTGCATCACCAATGGCCTTTGTCTCTTTCTAATATTCCTTTTCAGTCCTGTGGGTGGCTGACTAAAGAAAGGCTTCCCAGGTGGGCCTTGTCTTTCATTCTTGTCTGAGTCAATCAACAGGTCCGTCTTATATAATGTATTAAACAGTTGTACAGCCACATGTTTCTTTTCATGAGAGCCTACCAGATTGGGTTTACAATGTCCGGTGTCTGCATTTCATAACTTCTATCACATTTTCATATTTTCTGTAATTCAATGAAAGCTTAAGAAACCAGCACCTTAGATTTTGTTGTGTGGCCACTTCCAAGGGTTATCCACTGAAACATGAAAAGAGGAGCCTCTTTGTCATGAGTCACCAGATCTACTGCATTTCTAGGTATAGTTTGTGGAATCAGTTAAGGTAAGATGACTTAAGAGATGGTGTAAGTACACTTTGGATCCAGATTGAAGGTACCTAGGCGTGCTTATTGAATGTTCGGAGAGGTCTTGACCTGAACTGATTTTTAAGTTCATAAGCCACTTGCTGGTTTCCCTGTCAAACTTTTAATGGAAGCTCCTTAAGCTTTCAATTTCAAGACAGATGAGACTGCTAAATATTAAAATAGGAAAATGAATGCTTACATTAAAAAGTAGAAAGCTGTCTTAAAAAACTGTTTAAATATATTGCTTTTGTGAATTCTCGCTCAACGATGTATGAAAAAGTTTCTGCTAATTTATACCTCAGGTGAAGGATCAGGCTGAGAAGGGAAGCTCTGAGTGTGATGATCTCCTTATAGAGGGACTGAATAGACTCCTCCTTTTCAACAGCCTACAGGAGCATCACCTCTGACTGTATTCCAGACAAAAGAGAAGCCGGAACACCTTTAAGTGTGGTGTTTACAGGCATAGTCTTTGCTGATGCTTTTCGTCTGGCAGAGCATGCCACATGCCCCATTGCTTGGTCTTGTGTGAGATGCAAACGAATGAAGTAATCAGAGAACAAAGCCATGGACTAGCTAAGATGATATAAGATTCTGCTTTTTTCTCCTTTTATCTTCTCTCATTTCATTATTTTCTATTCTTTTTCCTCTTCATACCACAATTGTATCAGAAGAATGCTGATGAGAAAATAGTTGCTGCAAGCACATATCCTCCAGGCAGTCTTTTTTTTTCCGGCCAGGTGGGAGAGAGAATCATTAATTCTTGAGGTTCTCGTTACCTGACCTGCACTATTTTTTGAGTACTAGTCAGGCTGAATGACTGTATTTCCTTCTGGGCATCCTGGTATTGCTGGAATATCCATACTGGCAAGATACTTCAGCTCATCTCTAATTAAAATACTTGTTATGAAGTATTCTTAAACACCGCTGCTTAATGAAGTTAGAAAAAGCATTTGGATGCAGAGTGTGAAGGCTTCAAATGTTGGAGTTCCTCTCTAGGGAGATGTGTGCAATCAGAAAGCATTCTGAATGCTAGCAATGCATCCCATTTTGTTCCCATTTGTTTTCTCTAATTTTCTGCCTTTTTTTTTTAATGCTGGTTAGCTGAAATAAGTCCTCTTTCCCTCCTCTTCACAGTTCCTTCCCCCTTTATGGAATAGCTCATGACACGTGCCTGTAAAGTGGCTTCTTGGGAATTTGCAAGCCTTTGAATGTGTTATCTGATTAAAGGGATGGATGTGTCTTTAATTCTCATCTGCAGTTCCACCTTTGACCCATTCTGTTAAAGTGGAAAGGAGTTGAGAGTCAGCAAAGTCCCAGATTCAACCCAGATAACCTGCAGTGTGCACATTTGAGTGCTTTAACTCCTTGGTTGCCCCTGAAAACTACATAATTAAAGGACAGATTTGAATAGAAGATGTGGCATATCTGATATGAAAAAGGTGAATTGTTTATTTTGTTGATATACTTAAAGTAGGATAATTTAGTTCTGGATTCCCCTTTTATAGGAAAGAAATTAATTACCATAGAGTTCTGGGTCACAGACAGATATAATATCTTGTTTGTGTATGTCAGATTTTTTTTTTTTTAATAAACTGATCTCTTCCTTACAGAGTAGGAGGGAAAGTTCAAGCCCCCACATCTATTACACATACTTCCTTTTTGAATAGGAAGCTGAAGTACATGGTTGGAAATTATATTGTAAGTTTGGATGGGATTTTTAGACACCTGAATAACACATAAGAACTCACTCCATCAAAAAATTAAAGATATAGATGACATGAGTGTCATTGTCATGATATTTTGCTAATATTATGCATTTTCTGCAGAACACTGTGATTGTGACATTTCCTGTGCTTTGGAGATGCATAACCTAAGTGACTAGAATACCCCAATACATTTGGACCTGTGGATGTTTTCATCTTCCTTCCAATCATTTTCTTTCCTTGCTTTCAAACACTATTAAAATGCTGACATGATTTTCAACATCCCAGATCTATCCCTGTTCTCTGAAAGCTAGAGCCAAATTCTTCCCCCACTTACATCTGTTCAACTCTTGTGGATTCACTTATGCTGTGTGGCTGTAACAATGCAGAATTTGTCCTAATCTGCCCTTTCTTTTTTGATGGAGAATATGCACACACAAAGTGAACATAAACGCGGCAAGTGGAACTGCAAATAGAAAAATATATCTATATATATTTTGTGTGCATGTGTATAAACAAACAGAGAGAGATAAATAGCACAGAGATAGGTTTGATAGTATATCTACTGTACATAATATTGTAAATGGTATCTTGCTGTGCTGGAATCTAAGCAATATGAGTTCAGTACTAAAGTGTTCAGGTTGCACCTGAGCTAGCTGGAGCCTGCCAGCCTCTGCAAGCCCACTGAGAGCATCTGTCTCGCCACCACCTTGCTCACGCTGTGTCCTCTGCAGGCTCTCCGATTCTTCCGACTATGAGCATAAATCATCCACCTGTCAGGAGCTCTAGCTGCCTGGATTATGCAATGCCTCCCTTCATTTGGAGATGGTGTGAGCAGAAGATTGCGGCAAATGGTTTGCATTCATTTTAATGTCGTTCCAGCATCTCTTCAGCTTTAATGAGGGCTCAGGGTGACGACTCCCTGAAAAAATGAAAGTCCTAGAGACCCAAGCTTGCTTTGTACATTTGTATGGCGTAGTTTAGTTTGTTCTCCCCCCCCCCCTTTCTTTTTTTTTTCTCCTCCCCCAAAGAAATGAAAGGCTTGACAATTGAGGCAGAGGACTGGTGCTGCACAAAGCCAGCTGTCCACAGCTCTGTTTTTTGGCCTTGTAATACTTCCCTCCAGCTGAGCAATGAAGAATTTAAAAATCAGTCATGTTTAATGTTGATTGTCCATTTTTGCTGTCTAAAGCTGTGTGATGCTTAGTTGCCCTCACTTAAATGTTTAAAAATCCTACCTTTCCAATCCATTCAGTTACAGGTATATTGGATTACACTGTCAAGTGTGGAATACCCTGTTGTTATACCAAATTTAAAATACAGCTCCTCATCTTACAAACAAACAAAAAAATTGACTGCCAGTAAAATTGTCCTGTTTCAGCTTGTTAGACCTGAATTAATCAAATTCCTTATTCACTCATAATTTTAATAATGAATTATAGGCAGAATAAATATGGATATTATGCTTGTTCAGATGTGTAAACAGGAGAAAAAACGAAGGTTGTAAGACAAAAGCAGTGCAGGTCTTTTCAAAGGCAAATGTTGAAGATGATGAAGGTGAGTCACAGCTTCACCCCTATAGTATCTGTCTGTCCCTAACCTCAGATTCTTGCAAGTACAACCTTTAGACTGTAGCTTTATATGACCATCAACTTCATGTTCTTACTTGCTTGAAAAATGGTAGGTAGTACTAACAGTAAAATACTTTTAATACTAGTCAGTGGTTAGCAGAGGAAATAAATGTTCAGTATCTTAACACTACAGGCTCACTGTTTTTTTACAAATATTTGACTCAATAAACTTATTAAATAACTTTGAAAAGATTGGGTTTGTGCAACATGATTTTTCTATAGTGAATGTGTCGTGAGCTTGTTAACAATTTTTTCAGAGAATATTTATTTAAAGTTTTATAACACTCCTGCAATGTAGGTAGTAAAATCCCCATTTTACAGTATTTAACCTAAGACAAAGGGAGCAAGAGTTGCCCAGTAAAAATCACATGTGGTGTTAGAGGAACAGCTAGAAGTGGAACTTCTGCTCCAAGGTTTATGTGTTATTCAGCCTGGGACTTCAAAGTCCAGCCATTGCCACCCCTTTCTCACCCAATGACTGAAAGAGAGAAAGTTTTATTGCTTGTTGGTTTTGGGTTTTATATTTCACTTTATAGCACTTCCCTTTATATGTGGGTTCCTCAGTCAGCTACTGATGAAAAGAATCCTAAAATGTGAAGGCAAATTAAGACCAGCTTTTCTCAACAGAGGAAATAAAGCTCTCTGTTTTAATGCACTTGGATTATTTCCTGTTGATATTACTGGAAGATGCTTACACACATGCAAAGTATTCTGTGTTGCCAAAATATTTTAAATTTTCCTCTCCGTGAAAGCGTCCCCAGCTGATGAGTACCACTGGTGGCAGCTGAAAGTGGAATATATAGTACGGCAGTCTGTGCGACTGTCTCAAATCATGATGGTACTCGAGAGCTCTGTCTGTGTCTGTGTTCTCTCCTGTTGGTCTGGAAGTCAGAGAATTTCATGTAACCCGGTCATACTTAACTAGGACCGCACAGAGCAAGCGAGATTTTATAATAGGCTGTTTGGGAAAGAGTGAAGACTAACAGGTGAAGTGTGTAGACTTTGAGATTTTTACTCTGAGCCTTATTTGCTTCTGGTAACAAGCTAACCTCCCATGCCATTCCCTCCCACCTCCAGTTTTAATTTGGTGGAAAGCCAGCAGTACTGCAGTTTTATGCAAAGCCTCCAGTGAACTCAAAAAAGATTGTTATTTCTCACTTTGTCTTTACAGATAACTTTAAAATTTTATGCATCAGAACGCAGGATTATCTGAAGACACAAATGCAGCACAACACTGACAAAATCAGATGAAAAATATCACTTTTAAAAATGAAGAAATTAGATTTATCATCAGAAAAGCATTCTCTTTTCATTTTCTGAAAGGTGCTTTTTGACAGACCCTTTGCAGTGGACGTCATGCTCACAAAACATGCTGTCACAGGGCTATTTGAATATGGTGACAGGCTCATTATCATGTTGAAGACAACTGACAACACTGCAGACTAGAAATGGACAGGCTTGCCAATCAGCTGTTGAAAGGATTGCAGTTGAAATGGAGGGGTTTTTTTTGTTCTGAGAACAGTAGTACAAATTGACTACATTAATTCTTTTTATTATAGTTGCATACACTGTAGTTAAAGGTCCGTCACTGTTTCCATTATAAATCCCTGTTTTTAAGAGTTTATTAGTAGACCATAAAAAAAGGTTCCTGTTGAAATTTTGCATTCAAAATATATATATTACCCTAGCAGAACAAAATTTCTGTGGTAACTGTGTGGAGGAGGGAGGGTAGAGAAGATTTTTAGCTGAAAATTGCATAAAGCTGAATGCATTATTATTTTTATAGCACCTTAGATGTCCAAGAGTTTTATAGACAGGTTTGTGCCTCAGGAGTTTACAATTTCAAGATGCAGTACTGCCAACACTTATTATGGGGTGGGATTTTCCTGGTGTTTTCACTGGAATTAGTAAAGCACCAAACATTATCCACAGTAGTAGGTATTTGCAGATTTAGGTTGAGTAGTCAAAGAATCTAGAACAGTCTTTTTTTCTTCTAACTTAAAAATGGCTAAGACTTGTTTTTTTTTAACATTAATGTGGAATGTTAATTGATAAACTGAGATTAAGGGAATTTTGCGTATATCAGTAGAGAATTTTGCATATATAATAATAATAATCCAATTTGAAATTATGCCAGATTCCATCAAGATACTCTGCTTATGTGAAGTGGGGAGTTAAGTGGACTTTATCTGCTTTAATCCAAAGTGGTGGTCCTGGGAAATCCTACTCATCTTCTAACCATGGAATTTCCTCATGTACCCAGGTGCTGAAGTTTGTGCCACTGGAGTTTCTACAGTGTCCTTAAAATTTCTTTAGCCATCTACAGTGGCATGTTTCTGTGCAAACAGAGAGATGTCTGTTTTGGCAGGTCTGAACAGCTTACTGGTTATCTTCTGTTTAATTCTAGAACCAAAGATGTTTCTCTGAGCCCCTGAGAGCTCCATCCAGCAGGCATTCTCAGAGCACACCTTCACACCTCAACACGCTGATACAAAATATAGCATCTATGGTTGCTTTCTTCTGTAACATGTTGGGGAGCCCACTGCTACACCTCTGCAACTTAAGGCAGGCCACCAGGATATAGGAAGGGAGAGATGTCCTTTCTGCATCCAGGATAGTTTCTCTGTTTTGTCCAACAGCCTCACTGTAACAGTTAGAGAGTGAGCTTTTTCCTTTGGAAGAAATCCAGGTTTGCTGGAGAAAAGGCATGGTGACCTGCCTTCCTGCAGGAATGGGAATAGGAGGCTATGAATCCTGAATGGAGCAAAGCATTTCCAGGAAGCCTGGAAGGATAGGTCTGAAAGTTCTGTATAAGTTGACCATACAAACTAGGTGTGAGTGGCAGCAATGTGTGCCTTGGCTCATTTATATTCTGCCCTTAGATGCCTAACTTTCCCCATGCTCTGTACAAGGGAGTCTGGATCCCTGTTCAAGTTCCAGCTCCATTTTGGTGGAAGAAGCTAAGCATTGGGGTACGTAGGAGGTATATATCCTTCTGTTGAATTTGTTGGTAAGTATAAAATTAGATATTTAATTATAAAAAGACCACATATAGACCCCTCAGGTACTAAATTCATTTATCACACAGTCTGAATCTTTAATAAATTCACTAAATATTTGGTGTGAGGCTGATCTAGAAAGAAGACAGAGGTTTGCCTAGTGTATTTTGCTGAGAGCTTTACAAGGAAAAATAATTTTACTTGTAGTTCTGTGGCTTCAAACATTTGCAGGCTTAATTGATGCTCATTTGATTACTTGATTTCAAAGCACAATCAATTACCTTAATGCATATCACTGTTCTCACAACTACGGCGATTGCAAAATTGTGAATGTAAAAATGGAAGTCACTTCTGAAAATTAAGTCTGCAGTCCTATTTGCAAAGTCAGAACTGTGACACTCATGAATTAAAGCACTACAAAGCATATTGTCATATTGCCAGAGCTATTATAATATATCACGTCAATTGTATGCATACTTAAAATCTTTAAAACATTCACTGCTTCTCTGATGAAGTCAGTCATCTGTTTCTAGGAGGAAACTTACTGAAGATACATCAGCTAATGCAGGACGTTGAACCTAAACGGTAGCGTTCAGTTGCAAATTATTAAGGAAGATTTTTTTGTCTTTTCATGAAGTCCTGGCTCCAGTGAAGTTGGTGACAAAGCTTCTGTTGATCTGGGTGCAGCCAGGTTTTCATGGAGAGAGTAATTCTAGTGGTTAAATCAGAGGATTGGAATCAAGGCCAATTTCTATTCCAGAACAAGTCTCTTCTACTTTGTGTGCCTCCAGCAAAAATATAATAGATAAAATAATATGGAGCTATCTCACCGGCATGTTGTGAGGCTTATTGAATTAGTATTTATGGAATGCTTCAGGATTCTTTGATAGAAAGTGCTATATAGCTGCATACTATTACAGTAAAATTCTGAAAAGCAAATCAGTCTGGAGTTAGTTTTGTCTCATCCAATTATAACTAACTGCTGGAGCTACCTATCATGATACAGAAAAAAAATCAAAATTAGAAACAAATAATAAGTATTTTAAAACCCCACAAATACTTGGAAAACTCCGGACTTAATATTTCAATTGACTTTTCATTTTTATGGTGATAGGCCCTTTTTTAGTACTCTCCCAGTGAGATTCATAGTTGAAACCAAGCATAACATAGTAACTTTATGTGGTTTGGGACAGTAGATGAATATTTTCTTCTTATGCTGTAAATTGCTTCACAAAACATGCATCCTACATACACCTAGCCAACTAGACAATTAAATAGTGTTCTCTTTGAATCCAGTGATTCCGTGTATGAACAAGTGTTATTGATTCATTGCCTCATTGTTGGCTAAGTATTTTTATATTTGCTTTTGAAAAGAAAACAAATATTCTTACCATTAAAAGCTACATTGATTTGAAAGGAGCTACACATGAGGGTGGGCTAATTGCCTAATTTTTCCTCTCATCAATCAAACGCTCATTGCCTTAAACATCCCTCTGAAAAGTTAGTGGAAGTCCTGAACAGGAGTCTTTAAAGAGAGTATTATAAGCAATGCTGCACAGAAAAAAACTCACCCAAAAATGTGTGTGTACTGAAGAGACATTGGTTGAATAAAGTTATTCATATTGTGCAAACAAAGCAGCTTATCAAGCTGTAACTTAATTTTGCCTATCACCAAGTGCAGGGAGAAAACTCTGAAATCTAGGCTATGAAGCCTGGAGGATATCGATGTTTTAGCAAAACAGTGCAGGCATGGAATATTCTTTTTCCCCAGGACTGACCTAGTAAATTGTGCAAGCACCAGGAGAAATTTTGCCACCTGTCCCTTATAATCAAGGCCTGTCCCTTACTTAGTCTCATTTCAGTGATATAATTAAATGACACCATTTTCCCATTTATGTTGTATGAAGATGCTGCCAGAATCCTATAGTCATATCCAGGTACCCAGGAATGTGACTTAATTTGTTTCATCTAAAGCCAAAAAAATAATCATTTGAACATGGTCCCTTGCCCTAATAGCTAACCCAGCATGGATTATTAGAATACTACTGTTGCAGCATTCATTGCAAAAATCAATAATCCACTAGATGGAGCAGAATAGAAGTATAAAAACTGAGTTAAGACTGGTATTTTAAGAAACAGAATTAAGTATCAAAGTTGCAGGACTCAGAAAAAATAGCAGAAATTGCAACGGTAGTATTTTTGCAGTGTGTAGTTCTATCAAATCAACTGCCTTGACAGTCATTCATGCATTAATGTTACAGTGCTTCTTTGGTGGTCTCTGTTTTTCTGTAAGCAATAAAATAAGGATTAATCTCTGCTCTAGAAAAGATGATGATGAGAAAATTTTGGGGAACAAAGATCTTTCTGGGGAAGATAATAAATTTTTTTTTCCTTTCCCAAAACAAAGGCAATTTTTTTTCCTGGAGAAAAAAAGATGAAATAATAAGACAATCAGAGAAAAGAATCATAAGATTAGGTATCAGGTAAGTGAAAGAAGGAAAAAGTTCTTTAAACCCCCAGAAGTTCATGTCATTTGTTTCGAATCTCTTGAACCTTTAAAATAGGACTTGAAACCCCCTTATGTATTGGAAAATACTAAGATGAGCATTTTTAACGATACTATCACTTCCAGCCTGGTTGTCAATATGAATCTTTTTAGGAAAGACGAAAATGTTTCTAGAATCATGGAAAATTCAACATTGCATGCATATAATGTTCTGTAAAAATATGTAAAAATTCAGGGTTTTTTTTTTGTAGATTGGTATTGGTGAATATTGTGAAAAGTGGATAGCAATGCTTCAGGTTTTTTAAAACATTTCTGCAACATTCTGAGGTCATAATCCCTACAGAGAACAAAGTGTTAGTGTTAACATAACTTGCTATATTTTTTAATTAGTGATATTCTTTTATTCCTCTATATCCACCTATACCAAAGTCAAATTACAAATTTTACTGGAACCTTTAGGCTGCATGTTGAAAAGAAAGAGATGCAAACTGCAGTTTCAGACTTCGATGTGTTTTTGTTTAGAAAGAAGAGGGAGAAGTAAAGTGAAATGAAGGATGAGTCTGATTGTCTTCTGAGTAAACAAGTCTATAAGGACTATGTCTTTAACGTTGTGCCCTATGGGAAAAGTCCAAGTGTTGTGAGGGTGTTCACAATATAATTAAGATTTTCATTCAGGTCTTTGGTCTACTGAGAGTCCCTTGGTAGAGGGTTGGAAAGGACCTTAAAGATCATCAAGTTCCAACCCCCCTGCCATGGGCAGGGACACCTCCCACTAGCCCAGGTTGCTCAAAGCCTCATCCAGCCTGGCCTTGAACACCTCCAGGGATGGGGCATCCACAAAACTTCCTATTCTGTCCTAGGTCTCCTATGAAAAGGGGTGGTCGATTATGCCAATATGAAGTGGTTGTTTGATGGAAACATGTATGGGAAAGAGTGCTCTTAATGTGAAGTTACGTATTTTTTGAACACAGGGAAAGGTGTAGTCAGTATTTCAGGGGAACAGCTATCAAATTTGGTTTGCTGACATCTGTAAATGTGCTGCTTTGTTGTCTAAACAAGGCTCTGAACCCGGGTCTCCAGAGATGAAAGCCTCGGGCATTAACCAATTGCACTATCTCCGCTTCAGCTGTGTCTTTAGTAAAATGCTTTAGATAGATGCAGGTGAACTTTATTTACTTAATATTGATTGCTTTGCCTTCTTTGACCAAAGAATTGTGGGAACTTTGATAAATTAATTTAAAAGTTCTCCAGTTCCTTAGTATCTTCTGTGTATTTCTATGTATCTGAAGCAGCATTCTTCAAGTTACACAACAGATAGGCTTCCCACAGAATGAATGTGGAGGTGGTTTTTTCTTTTTTCTTTTTTCTTTATTTTTTTTTTTGAGTA
>VZTO01005766.1:1803-13991 GCA_013400615.1 Syrrhaptes paradoxus | reverse complement strand
TTTTTTTTTTTTTTTTTTGAGTAGGAACTTAACAACAGTTAAAAGGTTCCTGTTCTCAGCTCTAACCACCCCCACAATGTTTTGGTGTATTATGGCAGTGCAATCTGAAGTTTTTTATTTCTCTGGAAAGGATTCTTATATGAAATTCTAATTTTGCTGATGTAAAGTATTCCTGTTACTTCCCATCCTAAACTACTGCCTAACATCACTGTGAGCTATCTGCTGGATTTCTCTCCATGCTTATTCTCTTTATTCAATATGTGATTGATTTGTGAAATACTTTGGGATTTGCTGTTGCTACAAAAAGAGCAGCTGTTAATATTTGTAGCCATGTGTGCACTTTGGGAAAAGAATAGCCTGAGCTTCTTGCCTTACAAGATGTCTTTTCTCTCTCTTCTTCTCTCTTTTCTCTCTCTTCTTCTCCCTTTCCTCTTTCTTCTTCTCCCTTTCCTCTTACAACACAAGCATTAGTTTTGTCCGTCAGCCGATAATTTTTTCTCTGTTTCTGCCAAGTGTTCACATACGCATTTAGTTTAAAGTAGTACAATAGGTACAGTATGAATATCAATTTTGTCCAAAATGTCAATTTCAGTCAGAATGGCTGATAATCATAAATTTTTCATAAAACTGTAAAGATGTTCTGCTTCAGTTTGTTTGAACCGATGCATCATCATGAGCCCATGGATTACAGTCCACAAAGATCTTGGTGTAATACAGTCTTAAGTTACTGCTTCTCTCTTTCTTGTTCCCTATGTTGACCAGACACCGAGAACCTTCAGAGGTCATGTTGGGACAGGATCTTCATGTGAGCCAGGAGCTGCACAGGAGAGTTGTCCAAGTGCTTTTTTTTTAAAAAAAAAAAAGGTGTCATCTTGGTACACACTGGTTGTCACATAGCCTATGAGTAATCTATCACATTTTCCCTTATTCTTCATGTTGCAAAAATTAGTATGAGAGCCTGAACTCTTTTCTGTATAATATTGTTCCTTCCCTTCTCTCTTTTCCCAAGGACATCTGTGCTAGGACACTGTTGTTGAGAACCCATGGACTGGTCTCATGTTACTGAAATACAGAAGGTGTCCATGCTCAGCATGTCTGAAGGAAAGTAATTTTAGTCTCAGTTTTATCCTGTCTCTGTCTGGCAGTTCAATGCACACAGAGGGCTCAGATCCATGAGTGAAAGTTCTGCTGGGTGTCACTGGGGCCAGGTTGAAGATAATTAGAAGGGTTGTTGGCTGTAGCAGTCTTGGGCCTTAAGTAAACCACTGGTTTTGTGAAGGGGGTAGGGTGTTGAAAGGGCACAAAGTCCTCTCGTCTCTCTTTTTTCCTCTGTGTTGGACAGGAAGAATAGATTTTGTATGTATTGAGGGAAGAACAGAGAAATGAGAGAATTCTTTGTCTAAGGAACAACAGGGCAATAGCCAATTAGTCACTTTTATAATATTAGTTTGAAGTCTTTATTGCTGAATTGGGGAGTTTTACCTGTTGTCTGCTGTGTGATAAAGTAGGTTGCAGATGGCTTTGTCACACCCAGGCTTGGGAAGGAGCAAATAAATTTCAGTAAAATTAATTTTTGTCTTGTCCTCAGTTTGCAGAACAAAGTTGTGAATTCAGTTGTAACTGGTGATATAAGGTGGATCCAGCTCTTCACAAGTGTACTCATTTGCTACAGTATGTAAAGGAAGACATGGAAGCTTAAGCATACAATTCTGCAATACTGGGGAATATGTTTTAATCTAGTGGCAAGGTATACACTAGAGTACAGAAAGGACTTAATCTGGTGTCCTTTGTTTACAAGTGCTCACAAAACAACTTTTGTTGAAGTTAGGAAGACAGGAAGTTGAAGGGGTTTCATTCTTCTTTTTACCCAGAACATCAGGAATAAGCAAAGCAGTGACTAAGAAAAAAAAAAAAAGCTATATGTTGAAGCAGTTTTGATTTGTAGAAATACAGACTGTGAACTTTTTTAGGATGTTTCTCTACAATTAATTACAGAAATATTTCCTAAACATTTCTGTTCGGTTGTCAGGAAAGGTGTATTTTTTTAAGTAGGTAATTTGTGAAAGAACAGTAAGCAGTAGTTAAAAAAAAAACCAACAAAGCCAAATAGAAACAGTGTCAAAACCAGGAAATTAAAAGCTTTAAAAGGTGATGAGACTGAATGTTCTGATTAGATTGTCCTAACAAAATGGAAACTGCCCAGTTGGGAAAGATGTATGGAAAAACTATGTAATCACACACTGAATTCTTTCATATTGTTTTGTGGTTTTATGTGTGTGGTTGTGTGTGATATATTAGCTCTGCAGTGCTTGAAGGTCCTGCTCAGGATTATCTTGTTAGAAGAGAGAGGTTAGTTTTAAATTACGAAACTAATAGACCCCATAGAAGAAGTATGTCCTAAATAAAAGCTGACTTGCTCTCAAAGGGACAGTTTGTGGTAAAAGAGAAGTCTTCAAAAGAAGCATTTCCAGGTAAATATTTATTTGCATATTAAGACTTATGTGCAAGCAATGAAAGAAGATTAAAAATCAAATATATATAGCAAATGAGTTACCCTATGCAGTGGGGTTAAGGGTCCTGTGCTTAGAAAACTTTTTTCAGAAATAGTCTCCATGGGTGTTTTTTAAGATGTTAGATTTTTTGTAAGCATGAGTACTTCATCTATTCTGTTGTCAATGTATACTGATAAACAAAAGCCCAAGGCCTGATTTCAGTGATGTTTAATTTTAGTCCCACTTTAAATGCAAGCTCAGTTTTACTATACTGCACATATTATATGATGAGTTAAATAGCAAGAGGACAGTTGTAGGTCATCTTTGGTTTTGTTTGGGTTTTTTTTTAATTATTATTCTGCTGCCCTGACTTGGCCATCAAATGTTAATGGCTATTGTGTCTTCTACAACAATAGCGGTGTGCTTAAATTATTTTGTGGTGCAACACAATATGTACATTAATTTTTGCATCGTGTTTTAACAATATGAATTTTAGTATTAAAGTCACAATAGTGACTTGTCAGTGCCATTAACCAGCAGTATTGATTTTCTCACATTTTTCTTTTGATTAATTTTAACTGCTGTACAATTTTGTTTGCGTATGAATAATGGCATTGTCACACAGAGCTGTGATATTTTTGGATTTTTGTTTTGTTTCTTTTTTTTGAGTTTAGTATCAGAAAGCATAGGCTACCCCACCAACAGGAGAACTGGAAAAGAAATAGATGTGTCTTTACTCATTCTACAGCTGGAAGGAACGAGCAGTAAGCTAGCAGTGTACTTGCCAAAATAAGTGACAAATACAGATGTTTCAGGAGGAATAGAAAATACTAGTTATACAACTCACAAGAGAACTAGCAATGTTTGCATTAAAAATATATAAAAAACAAACCCTTATATCCTAATTGGACATTATCCTTAAATTTGATTTCCCCCTTTCACTTGTGTACAACCCTTTTGATAATAAGGCTTCACCTTGCCCAGTAGAAGTTAAGAAACTCTTTTGTCCTCTACTGAAATATTTCTGCAGTAATGTGCAAGGTGCTAATTATGCCACTGCTTATGACAGGCATTCTTACACTTCGCTGTATAGGCACCATGCAGTTTGGACCCAGATGGTTTGCCCAAGAAGTGCATTTGTAGACTGTTGCTAAAAACAATTTCACTCCAAGACTGTTGGACTTTTTACAGTCTAATTTTGGCTATATATGAGGGTTACTTAAATAGAGCGATAGCATTAATCTTTCAGTAGCAACAAGTGCTGGCTGTGGTTAAGACCAGGAGCTTAGCATTCCTGTAATCAAAATGTTGTTGCTGGACATGAGTAATACAGTATGTGATCATTTCTGAACATGAAATCTAACCGGGATTGGGTTCAGCTCTGCTACGTGATACCGTGTTGCCTCACATGGCACTGTTCTCCCCCTTTGGTCCTTGAAGATATGGGAGAGTAATTAGCAAGTACCTCATTTAATTGGCAGGAGTTCATATAATACCAGTCCGTGCCCTCATGATGTTTGCGTAAATAAGTGTTTCTATTTCTGTAGACAGTAGGCATTTGGATTTTTTTTGTTTTTTTTCACATATACCTGCCTAGGCTTAGTGCTACAAATCATGAAACATTTTGTTTATGCATTATGAATAGCGATATCTATTTATAAATCAAAGGCACTGTGTTCTCGCTCTATTCCTAGGAGGCCTTTGGTTGTGTTAGCTTTACGCACACACGTGCTTCCATTTTGTTGCCCAGGAAGCTAAATAGAAATATATGACTCCTAGCTGATCTCATTAATGAAACAATAGATACAGGTTGGGTGCAGAATCTGAAGGAGTCACTGAAAAACATAATAAGCAGTGAGAGGAAAAAAACAGCCCTAACAAACTGGACATATTTTAAATTAATAAAAAATGTTATTCATGTGAAGCAACGCAGAGTTTTATTTAGGGAGGTGGAAGGAAAACCCTGAGGTGGCAGAGGATTCCTAAAGGGTGGAGAACAGTTTATCTCTATCCCACATAGTCATGTGGGGACAATTTATTCTCATCTTGGAGGAAGAGGAAATATTTTAAAGTTAATAATGCTTCTGCAACCTTTCTCTCCCCTCCTATCATGCTTACAGTCAAAGGTGAAAGCCTACCCTACGTCCCCTGTGACTGGTACAGAATCTACATCAGAGGCAGAGAGATGAGGGAGGGAAGAAGAGTGGAATGAGATCAGCTCTGTGGTTTGTGACAGCCTATAAAACTAGAAAAACCTTTACAAAAACTGGAGCCACGCAGAACTCATAAAAAGGCAATAATCTCCTCTAAACATGGGCCAGCTGGTAATCCCATGCTGTGGTGGTTTGTCATTACAATAGGATGCCTTGCTGCAAATCAACAGCTGATTT
Organism: Syrrhaptes paradoxus; assembly: GCA_013400615.1. Classification (NCBI taxonomy): domain Eukaryota; kingdom Metazoa; phylum Chordata; class Aves; order Pterocliformes; family Pteroclidae; genus Syrrhaptes; species Syrrhaptes paradoxus. Next base: position 9,109 of record VZTO01005766.1, on the reverse strand, counting down.
CTAATACAGTCATGTGTACAAACAGTAGAGAAACATTTCTTGCTGTTTCTTTGAAGCTTTGTGGACTAATTTGTCACTGTGTGACAGTCCCTGGCCCAGTGATCTTGAAGTGTGAAAGAAGCCATGGGTTCTAGTGCAAAGAAGTTGCTGGAGTAACTGGTATTAATAATTGGTTTTGTTGCTCTCTCTCCTCGCTGCAACCTAGGAAGTATCTCTTCTGTTCAAAGTACCTTCAGCATTTACCTTGTTCATCTGGGTAATGTCATGTTAACCCTAGTACTGAATTCAAAGTAGTTCCCCTAGATAGTTAGTTAATAGCAAGAAAAGTGGTGTAGTAAGCACAACCACTGCTCTCGCTTTGTTGCCCTCTGGCTTTATTTCTGAGCCCACTGTTTTGTAGGGTTTTTTCTCCATGTTGTATCCCCACTGGCATGCTGTAGTGTATGCCTCCTTAGTGAGACCGTGCACTGTTGCCCAGCACAGCTGTGGGCAGAACCTCTTGCAGACGCCTCTGGTGCACTCCTGACATAATAGCCCTGCTGACCCCGGGGCCTCGCAGTGCTCCGCTCAGGGTGAAGTGCCGTTTTGCCATTTTACGTTTGCCTATGTAAACTGTACACACAACCGCTCCCCCCTCTACATGTCAGGCGGCTGCAGAGACCCTGCCTTTAATAGGCAAGGTTAGGAGGATAGAGTGCGGCGCATGGGCTGAGTCTTCCTTTTTATAAATCGGTAACAATAGGGTGTTGACAGGCCTTGAAGCCTACACAGGCTACGAGGGTCATCACGATAAGGAAGGATTAGTGTATATAATTTGCCAAATATGGGGCCAGCCACTAGCTGGGTTTTTCTGCACATGGCAGATTATCTACGGTAGCTTTGTGGCATGCACCTTAGCTGCTGGCTATATTTATTAGCAAATTTACTGCTGCTTCCAGTTTAAGAACTACGTGCTAGACAGGGAACGTATGCAAATGTGATGAAAGAAGTTTTGGTTTACATTTTGACTGAAGAATAAAAATGGAGTGTGCTGTATATGTCTTAAGTATAAATACTTTTCAGTGTACCATATCTGTTTTTCCCCTAAGATTTTCACTTGAGAGGTTTTGTATGCATCTTCATTCTTTGTAAATACAGCTGTTTCTAACTTAATTCCCTGGAGGGTACACTTACCCAGCCCAAAGATCAATGGTCAACAGAAAATATAAAGAGCCCCTAGATCAGATCTTTGACTGCTCTGTGGTAGATAGCTAAACTACCCACCTTAAAACCTTAAGAGAACGATAAATGCTGTAAATTCTTGGCTGCAGTGAAGAAGAACTTGTTAACCCCAAAGTTACTGGAAATAGATATGGTCAAAATCTAACAACATTGCTGTGTTGTAAGCTGTATTTATTCCTTAGAAGAAAAAACAAGAATACAAGGATTTAGACAATTCTTGCAAGTATTCTTCAAATCAGATTTTCAGTGACTGTGATAATTTACAGTTTGGGGCAGAGTTCATGCTTTTGATCTTCCGAATGATACTATATCAATTGATAGTAATTTGTACAAATGTTTAAAAATTAATACACATGCAGTTACTTTTTTCTTTATGTTTACTTGAAGAATTTATTTATTAGTGTGACAGTTTCGTACTAAAGTAAGATGTTGCAGTCCCTTTGTGCTTCCTTCCTCAGTACCTTGATAAGCTCACCCATTAAACAAAAGGCCCAGTGTAAATAAAATTTTGCAAGTCATTTGAGGATGCAGCAAAAGAGGTAATGGACTTTTTAGTCCATTTTTAGAACAAACTCTCTCAGGGCCTTTTTTTCTTCACAGGAACACTTCCGACTGCACTGGATCTGACAAGACCGTATGCATTACTTTATTTTGATACTGACATTTAAACAATAAAATAAAGCCATTTAAAACAAATAGTGGTGCTTTAAGTGTCTGAGCTGTCAAGATATCAAATTATATAACTTGGAGAAATCAGAATTCATTGTTAATGGTATGCACTTAACACAAAGGGTCGCTGGAGTACTAACCAGATACATATTCAGCTACCATGTTGGAGCTAACAGGCTATATTCCTTTAGATAGAATTGACTATATTCACTTAAATGGACTTGACTCTAGTACAATCACTGTATTCAAATGTCAAAAAAAAGAGAAAGAGGATGTCACGTAGGGTCACAAATTATGTTGGATTTTGACAGATTGTAGCCTTGCTTTACAAGAGCAGTAACATCTCATTTGTCACCGTTTGATCTGTAAGTGCGGGAATGAGAGCGGAAGGCCCTCCATCTCCACCGCAATTTAATCGCTCTGAGGCCGACAGTGGCAGCTAAAGCCACCTGCCCATGCACTGTACTGCTGATCTGTTTTAATTTAATCGTCCGTCAGCTGGGATGAAAGCATAAATCGTCTCCCTTTGATCTGCAAACGGTGTGTTTTTTTTGTAAAGCATGGTGCAGAATCAGGGACAGTTTTCACATTTAGTGCAACATAGACAACAGGGCTTGGAAAGCTTGTAAGTGATATTTCACTGTAGTAGTAAAGTAAGAAGTTGCTCTTTTTGTAAATGGATATGAAATAGTGTAAGTTTTTTTTTTTTTAATGGTCATGGGGAGGTTATTGATTCATAATGTATTAATCATTCAAGTTTGAGAAGTCAACCTCTACCCTTAAATAACTTAAACAGCTTTAAAACTCTGAAGAACCTTAAATCACCCTGTTTACAAAGGGAGGAATAAGAAAAGTAATTTGTCAGTAACACTGGGTAATTCTGTGAACTGTCAACTGTATACTGGCATGTTATTTAGCTATATTATTGCATGCAAATGAAAGAAGGAAAGAGCTTTAAAAAAAAAAAATAGAACTACCTTCTACAGTGGAAAATTTTGCCCTTTGCTGGTATTGTTGGAATTTTCATTTAAGGCCAAAATACTATTTGCACATCAAATATGGCTGGATAGTCAAACCCTGCTTTTGGCTCTACCAGTTGAAATCTTACACCCTTCTGTGGAAAGAACCAGCATGAATGCAACTGAAAGTGAAATGGTAACATTTGGACAAAATCTTTTTCATTATTATGTTTTCATGCAGAGTAGCCAGTGAGCAAAAAATCCTGATTTCTATATCCCACTTTTCCCTCTTAGCCCCTTCTACCAACCCTTTACAGCTTCCTTTTTCATGCTTGTACTTTAGGTTTGGCACTTGGCCTCTCTCAAGAGGTACACTGTTCATAATTTTGATGTTATCCATTTGTGATGAGAACCACTTTCTTTAGCTCCTTGTCGATCCAAGCTGAGTCTTCCAATGCTTCAGCCTTTAAATCAGAAGAAACACAGCTGTGGAAGGCTCACCCATCAACTATGAAAATTTTGACTGACCTCATAAACCTTTAAATTCACTGTCTCCTTTACGTTTCTTATTACAGCTTTAGGGACTGTACTCCAAGATCAAATGCCCGATTGCCAGTATGAAAATCAAAATCTCACAAATTCTCCTTAAAATTCATACAAGCCTGAGGAGTTGCATATATTCTCTGCAATCTCATTTTTTCTGACTGGGATTGGAGGTATGCATTGCTCAGTGAGATCTTTGAATATCTTTCCATTAGTGCTGAGACTAGACTGTGACTTCCTTGTTGGGAGAAGACTTTTTTATGGTCAGATGTCAAACCTGGGAAGTTCCTTTCCTAGTGACAAATACACAGTGTGTTTTCTTGACTTCTCAGAGAGCAAAGAACACAAACCAGAGCTTGTAAGAATCCCCCCTTTTTGAGTGTCTAAACATCTTTTATTTACTGAACAGTCTTGCAATATTTTAGTCAAGGAGGTTTTTCATCTCCATTATTTGTAGCAGGATTTTGTTATTCGGCAAAGGTTACAGTCTTGAGGTAAAGAAATGTTTATGCTTTCTCTTGTAAAATTCCATTCAGCTTATGCTGGAATACAAATAGTGAAAAATTGCCTTTGTCCTTCTTTTGCTTTCATTTCTCATGAAAATTCTGTCAGGCTGACAATATAATAAATAATTATGGAGTTGCTGTGGCCCTGGAGTAGGCAGGGAGAGAGAACCAGGCTGCTGTTTCCCAGCACAGATTCAGTTTATGGACCAACCGGGCACTGACAGCTTTGAGGCACTGGTTTGGTCTAAAACACACAAACACATTTTGTTGGGGAAAGAAGAAGAAAGAGAACAGAGAAAAATTTATCCCCAAAATCAACCCCTGGGACTGACCCAAATCCCTGGGGCATAAGCTCACACAATATGGGACCAAGAGAAGGCAAATGGGCCAGACTATTCCTTGCCCTACTAACTGACTTTTTTCTTATCTCTGAGTTTTCTGCTACAAGCTAAGGTGGTAAGGATCCTCTGGCAGCAATCGGTGGTGCAGTTCTGAAGTTTAGGTGTTAAAAGGTTGCTAACAAATCATGTGAACGAGAAAGACTTCCCAAATATTACAAATTGTTTTATCTTTCGTAGTTTTAAAAGTGCATCTGGAGTATTGTATCTGTACAGGCTAGTACTAACATACAGCAAAAGGATATTAATTTGCAAAGTTGAACGTATTTACCTCATTTTTTATATAAAGTCTGATGCAAAAGAAAGCAGAAAGTAAGGCTGGATGAACTATCATCTGTTCTGATGTTTTCTGACTTCTGACTTCCTGCCTTTGCAGACCAAACCTGAGGATGGCTATGCAATGTTTGGAACTGTAAGGGTTTTAAGATGGAATAACAAAGTGCATAGATGCATGCACCCTGCATAGCGTAAATGATGGTGACAGTTATCTTCAGTCGTGTGTAGGTAATGGTAACACACACATTACCTACATCTATTAGTAGGTATAAATGTCATACAGCCTTATACTGAACTATCATCTAATCAGTCCCAGCAAGGTTTATTTCAATGTATTTAAATAAAAGCAGTCTAAACTAGCAAAAGATGACAAATTAATTTTCATACTAAGTCTTTATCTGAGAAAAAAATTGTTTTGCAAGTTTGATAAACCTATTTTCCCTAAATATAAAATATTTTTACCAAATTTTAGTCTTTGTGATGATGCTTATTGTGGAGCGATGGGGCATTGCTCCACTGAATTTATAATTGAGCTCATAAATTAGATGTCCGGTTTTGAGTACTAATAAACAAAAGGCAGGTTTTCTAATCCCATTGCAGTAACTGGCAACACTGTTACTGTGCTACTGGTTACAGGATGAACCTCTTAGTACTAAGCCATACCATCCTGAAAGATATTTCCAACAAGCCTGACTTTTTAATTCCAGCTTTATGAAAGATGATGTCAGTCTAGTTTTGTATCCCCTTCATACAGCCACTCCTTTCCCTCTTACTATTTTGAGTATTTTTCATTAGCTTTTCTATTGGAATTATGAACTCCATTACACTGCAGTCAGATAAGTACAAATATAAACCACACCACGCTGCTATCAATACAGTCCTCTCTTAAAACTCCAGCACATACAACAAACACAGATAACTCCCTCCTGATAACATCCTTGTATCTACTTAGACTAAGTATTGCAATGAAAGTGAAGGCAAAGACACAAATGGTGTACAACATATGATAGGTTTGTGGAAAGTGCAGTAACAACTACTGAGTAAGGAGCAAACCATTCAAGAGCATTGCTAGTTATTTATAGGCTCTCACTGCTCCATTCATTTGTGTTGCATTTGTGAGGTTTGGATTATTTTTGCCAGAGTGCGTTCTTGCATTCATTCATACCAGATGCTTATTTCTATGATTGCTTACCATTCTGGAGGACAGGAGTCAATGGCTCAAGCAGTTCATTCCTGTGTATAAAAGGACAGTTGTTTTATAGCTGGAAAACCGAGAGAAACTCTTAACATCTTTGCTAATATTTTTTGTAATGGTTTATAAAGTGGACACACACATTTGCACATCTGTCACAGAATATCGTGAATTACACATTCAGAAGGTCTCCATGATCTAAATGGCAGTATTAAATATTTACCTAACACTGTAGACCGTGGCAGCCAGAAATGTATCATACGTACGAATAATTTTTCAGCCTGTCTGTTCTTAAGACAAAAGCACTAAAGCAAGGTATTGTTTAAGTTGGTAAAAGATGCAAACACAGCTTCACTGGGTTTCTAGGTTCGTATTAAGAGAATAAATATTTCACTAGTGATACTAATTTAAGATTGGTCAAAGATTTGTCTGTGTCTTGTACTGCAAATGCCTATCAGACCTGATTAGGAAAAGTAACATTTGTAGTACTGCCCACTAGTTGGAAAAAAATTTCCTATGAAGCCTGCTTTACCAGATAATGATTGTTTTATCAGTCTTTATTTAGCAAGTTATTACCCAAGAATTCAAGAAGCTAGTTTCTGGTAGAAAAAAAGGCAGATCTTCACAATGGCAAATATCGTATCGGGGAAAGCTATTAGAAAACTACCATTTAACTAATTAATTTCCACGAGGATAATGGATATACACCAAGGAATGGGAATAGATAAAGATCTCAATAGGACAGGCAAAAATTAAGTAAAGCATAGTGGTAATATCTTATGCCCTTTTTTATAATATGCGATTGAAAAAAAAAACAGAGCCCAGAAATACATATTTTTGTAGTGGCACTTTTTAAATCAGAAACCTGGGGTTTCCCTTATTTGATCAAGTTGAAAATATGTCATTTTTCTATGTTGTTTCCATTGGAGACCTAATCACTGATTCTTTCAAGACAAGCATTCAAGTAATTAACTTTGTTATGCAGATAATATTTGGAGAGTGGGTGAATATTTTTTCCAAATGTTCTTTAATTCTGTGGCAAGTTGGTAAGATGTATTCCACTGTTTTACCTACCTAGTGTTTCTTCTGGTCCTTTCTTCTGCAAGTGGTGTAAATATGACAGGCTACTTGAATGCAGGATTTGGTGCCAAAAGTATTGAGGTAAGGTAGTAGCTTGGAAAAAATGAAGATTTTTTTAATATAAACTTTATGTTTTTATTTTAGAACTGAAATAGTATTTATAGAAGCTGAAGATGTTTCTGGCAGTGAGAATGTGTTTTGTTTTCAGTATTTTGTCTCTTTCCAAATTAGTAAAAATTTTTTAGTTTTAATAAGTGCAATACAGCCACCCTCTGGTATATTAATGAAGAATTTGGGTTTGAAATTTTTTTCTTCAAGACAGCCAAGATACACAGTCCTGGAATTTATCTAAAAATAAACTACTCTGTTACAGGGAAGAATATTCAGAAGTTATGTAAAATTTCTGCTTTTCTGAATGGTTTGTTCAATGTATACTTACTTGATACTGTTTTCATTAATGAA
>VZTO01005764.1:84372-112121 GCA_013400615.1 Syrrhaptes paradoxus | reverse complement strand
GTCTGTGGTGGTGTGACTAACATTTGTACTGGGGGAGTGTCCGCCAACACTAGTTATCACTTAACATCCCTTCTTTAAAGTGCCATGCAAATGCACAAAAACATAGTCCCCGTCCTCAGGGCTTCTGCCTAAACATCTTGGCAGGGAATGGTGGAATTTGGACATTTGTTTTCATCATCTGGAAATCAGGTGATAAATAGCTTCTCTGCATTTCCTGTCCTCTGTCCAGTGACAAAAGAAAATATTGTCTGAATCTGAAAAAAAGTTACTGTGGGAAATAGGGATCAGTGCTCTATTTTAATCTGCTGGGTACCAGAGCTTTCACACCTCTGTGCATGCTTCAAAAAAAATTTAATGATTTTCCTTGAATAGCTAGTCCCTTGAGCAAATGCCAAAGCACTTAATCTGTCAGTATTTTAAAGTGTACATACTAAATAAGACAGGTGGTCTACATGACAGATAATATTCAAGACCTTGTGTAATGTTGCATTTTACTCTTCCTGAATATGGAGCTAAGAACAGTAATCCAGACAGACTCCCTATTCACACTTCCTGGGCACAGACCACTGCGAAAGTCATCCTTTGCTCTTGTATTGCTTACTGTGAAAGAAAAATGCAGCCATCTTAAGTATCTTTTCTGATTAATCTGTCATATGCTTTCTAGAATCTCTTGAAGCTTTAAACAAGGTATTTTGAAGTTCTTTTGAACTCCAGGTGTTTTCATCAGCAGCCATTCTAGAATGAGTAATTGGAATATAAGAAGTAACACCAGCATCCAAAATCACCTGTGTTGTGCATCCCTTGATCTGAAGTTACCAGACAAAGGCTGTCTTCTGTTGTTATTGCCGATTCTTGTGAGCCTTTCTTCTAGTACTTGAGATACTCTTGGTTTTACTTTAGTTTTCACTTTTGCTGCTGTTGCACCATGGAGGTGATGATTGAAGGGCTTTTTTTTTTTCAGATCTGTTTGTTTATATGCTCAGCATAGTTCCACCCATAGCTGTTCAAATTTGTCGTTCTTCCCTCTGTCATGTGCTTCAACTACATATGCAGGGAACTACTGGCCTGAAGGACTTGTTTGGGTGTCATCTACATGAGGATAAGGAGTACTTCTGTGAGCAGCCACTGGATATGGCAGTAGGATCTGCCATACCCAAAGGCTGTTGTACATTGATGCACCCTTCTATGCACCTTTTATTTTGAAACTGCGTTACCTTAGGCTGCTCTTAAATGCAGCTTTGCTTGCTTATGCTTTGTCTGCAAACTGGCTGTATCTTGCTGTAACTAGAGCCTGTTTGATTACCAGCCTGTTGCATTGTATTCTTTGTTGATCCAAGATAGAGAAAAATAAGGTGAGACCTAAAATGGGGGAAGGGGCCACAGGTTATATATGGGAAGGACTGTGATTTACATGGCTGTGAGGGGTTTATTATTATTATTATTAGTAGTAGTTGTTGTATTTTAGTCAGTGTGGGTCTAAATTTTGCTTTGTTGTAATTTTTCTGCTGTCAGTAATTTTTTCACCCTGACAAGAGGAAGACACCTCTGGAAGTCCTCAAATGGGAGTGCCATCCCTTGAAAGCAGGGACATTTTAAGAAATGTGCTTGTCCCTTACCAATAACAACCAGTACTGGTGTTGAGATGGCAGTAGTAACCGTTGCCTACCAGCTGCCAAGCAGCTGACAGGCAAAATTACTTGGTTCTTCCAAACTGCAGCAGGCTCAGATTTAGCTAAAGTTACTTTACTTTTACTAGACTCGGACTTTTTCTAACCAGTGTGCTTCTGAGTAACACTCAGCTCTGCTTTTTCCAGCATTGCCATCCTGAATCTTGTTGGTTACACAGAGACAAGTCAAATACTTGTGGTCAAATTCTCTCTGTCATGGTGAATAAAGGTCTCTAATCCTGATCTATTACTTAAGAGCACCTTCAATGAACAATCCTTGCTGCAGAGAGGAATGGGGAAACCTCAGCTTCTTACTGGTCAAACTTGCTAACAGCAGGTAATATAATATCTTACTTGGAAAAGTGGTTCATGGATTACTTAGTCCTGCCATTTCTTTTTCTAGTAAAGATGACAAAGACACAACTGGTCAGATTTCTCTCCGTCTTGGGGAGGGAGGAGGTAATATGCATTAGAAGAATTGTAGCTGTCCTTTGATCTCATTTTCCCTTCTGCACTTTTGCCACTGAAAGGTAGCTAAGATATTACAATCCTGCAACCTGTCCTGCAGCTGTAAGTGGGCAATTTTGTCTGTTTCTCTGTATTTTGTATAATCCTTGCCATAGCCTGGCAAAATTACAATGGGGAATGTCATGAGTACTCCTTAAAAGGAAGGCTGACTGATCCATGCAGGTAGGTGTTGTAGTTTAACCCCAGCTGGCAACAAAGCTGCTTGCTCACTTTCCTCTGGGGCAATGAGAGAATCAGAAGGGTAAAAGAGAATACTTGTGGGTTGAGTTAGAGACAACTTAATGGGTAAAGCAGAAGCCNTAGGTCAGCTGTCCCAGCTGTGTCCCCTCCCAGCTTCTTGCATACCCCCAGCCTCCTTGCTGGTGGAGTGGTGTGAGAAGCAGAAAAGGCCTTGACTCTGTGTAAGCACTGCTCAGCAGAAAAACATCCCTGTGTCATGAACACTGTTTTAAACATAAATCCAAAACATAGCCCCATACTACTGTGAAGAAAATGAACTCATAACCCAGTCAAAATCAGCACAATGGGATTACTTGGAAGTTCACACATTCAGAAACAATTAGAAATCTAGCTCAGCTTTGTTTTGATTCAGCTATGGTTTGAGCCATGGACCAGATCCCTAAGCTGGAGTGCTCTAATGTGGAGGTTTGGGGTTTTTTGGTTTGTTTTTTGGGGGGTTTTTTTGGTTGTTTTTTTTAAGGTGGTTGTTAGCTCTCAGATGCTGCATCTTGCAGTATGAGACTCCTGATCCCTAACCTGTCTTCCAGTTGCTCTGCTTACCAGCCCTGCTGTTGCTAACATCATGATGGAGCTGTTGTGCAGGTGTGCCTAACATAAGCAAAGAAACAGGCATAAGCAGCATTCAGGAGCTTTGTGCAAGTAATAACTGCTCATAAAGGAAGTTGTTCAGTGTAGGGTAATTCCCCTCTTGATCAACGGCTGCTTCTTCCAAGACCTCCTGCAAAGCTTTGTCACCTCCCAACACTACTGATAAGTAGCACTTGTATTTGGTAGAAATCCTCTACCTGATTTTGAATGGTGGGTGCACCAAATAGTAGAGACTACCTCTGTCCAAGTCCTAGCAATTGACTGACAGTTTCTACCTCTTACCAAAATATGAGGTGCTATCTTCCCAACTCTGTGCTCAAGTGAAAGTAGAAGCTTTTCGAGGAAGTATTTTTACAGTTGCATCAAGGAGCCTCACATGCGTCAGTACAGAGCTCCCTTGTGTGACAGGAGGGCAGCGGGGCTCCATCCCTTAGTACTGCCCCTTGTGAACATCTGCCCTGTCAGTTTCAGCCTGCAATGCTCCATTTTTTTTTTTTATAGTTCTGGTTTCCTGCTGTGCAGCCACCCTTGTTTTTCTGTAATAGTGTAAGTGGTTACTTGTACTTCATATACTTGTGTTTTTTCCTCCAATTTTAAATCTGCATCAAGGCAGCTTGCCAGTTGTGTTGCATATACTGACCCACGGATATATTTGCAGTGGCTACCAAATACCCACCCTGTTGTATGTTAGTTATTAAATATAAGTGGGAGTCTTGCACTTGTCCAAACTGTATTCTGTTTGAGTCAAGCTCTTTCTGGTTTCCTTGATGCTCGCTTTGAAATGTTTGATTAATACCTCATTAAAGGAAGTGGAAAAAGTCGTCTTAAGCTTCTTCAAGCCCTGCCAACGTACACACTACCAATACGGTGACAGAATCTGTGAGTACTACAGCTAAAATTGGCACCAACTCTGGGTAAGTTGCTTTTTCTCACCAAAGTTTGTTGTTTTCTTGAACCCTCCACCCCCATTATGATCTATAAAATGGAGCCAGTATGATTTTGGCAGATCACGGGTTATGTTCAATTAGTGTTTATAATGATGATGCTGGACAGGGTGGATCTCTGTTGAAGTTGGCATGAAGATGTCATAGAAAAACTGAGAATTTCTAGGAAACTAATTTTTAATGCTTTGATCCTTGCAGGTTATATGAGGAGAGTGAACTTTTGGGATGGCTTAGCTTTCGGAAACAGTGTGTACAAGGGTAGGAGAAAGCAGTGCTTGGACAGCGGCTTTTTCTCAGGGATATTAGGCTGTTTGAATTTAGGGTCCGTTATCTTCTCTAAAATTTTGAATTACAGCTGTAGCCATATTTGGTCTTTTTCTCTGCTAGCCTTCAGTTTGTTAAGAGAGGAGTGAATGGAGTAGAATTTCACTTAAATGAGATCCTTATTGTCCCTGGTAGCATGAACTGAATAACCCTGCACTCCTATGAATACTGTTCCGCTTCTTCCTGTCTGACCCAAACTCAGCATGGTGCTGCACTAGCCTGGCCAAGCAACTTGTTCTGCACATTCCCAGTGTTTATATTCTGGGATTGTTTCTTGTCCCCTCTTCCTTCTTTCAGTGCCCTGAATCTGCATTTAACGTAGTTCTGGCCCTAAGTATGTACCTTGTGTCCTATCACTGCCTGGAGCAGGTGCTCTGCAAATGATTGACCCTCTGCCTTTGGCAATGTGGCTTTGACTGCACAAAACAGCCAATAAAGTGGCAAGGGCTGGGCAGCTGATTACAGGGACTAGCTTGAAGCTGTATAGCTTTTATGGTCTAAGATAGAGGAGGAAGTGTTTGCTTGAAGAATTCAATTGCATTCCTCCTCTTTTCTCCTGCTGCCTGCTCTTGATGATGACAAGTTTTCAGAAGTTGCCAGCTAAAAGAATAGCATATGTATTTGCCAGACACAGCTTGGCGTGGAGGCTGTTAGCTCATTTTCCAGTGACTAAAGCTGGAGTGTGTAGCAATGCAGGTCATGATCTGATCTGTCTAGAAATTCTCTGAAAAGTCTTGACTGAAGCCTCTGTTGAGATTCTCTGTCAGACAAAGCTGGTTCTCACTATAGTTTGTCTGCTGAATCTCTTGATCTGCTTTGTGGTACATATATCATACTTCTAATAAAGAGCATCTCTTTTCTTGCTTCTGCTGGTGCTCTTATTCTTGTCTGTAGTGTAATTGCTCCCTCATGGCAACTATTTCCCTCCTGGGCCCTCACACTATAGTCTCTTAATGAGTCTCTCCTCCCCTCTCTTCTTCCCACCCAAAACATGCAGTTGCCAGGCCCTTTCCCTGTGCTTTTCTGAAGCCACTCGTACAGATATACAACAAATTCTTTCTTTATCCCATTTGTTTCTTCAGCTTCTCCTTTCCATTCTCTCCTCAATGCTCTGTTAGCATGGGAACACAGCACAGCATCCACGTTGATGTATCACCTATTAGGTGTAAGTTTGGTATCTGTTACCTGTGTGCGGGAGATGACACTAGCTGAGAAGTTTGATCAGACAGCTTTTACAGTAGATTGTCCATACCGCTAACCAAGATCATACAAAGCCACAGCTGCTTTAATGTGGTTCAAGCTCTTGCTGAATGTGGTTGTCCAGCCCTCTTCACTTTGTTTTGTTTGCTTTTGTTGTTTTTTTTTAATCTCACTCCCCTCCCATACAAATGTACTTCCCAGCACTCAGAAGTAGCTCCCAAGGACCAGGCTCTTTGGGTCTGGAGACCCTTCTCATCTGCTTGCTAAAGCTGACCCGTTTGTTCTCCAGTAGTTATATTTTCATCAAGAGAAAGCAATAGATCTTATGGGTACATAGCTGTCATTGGCCTGTGAGATATGAGACCTAGTTTCTAGTTCTGCTTACAGTGAACATTGTATGTTTTTTAGTAGTTGGTCACTGGTTGAAACGCTCAAACAGGGATGCCAGTCTGAGTCTGCTCTCTCCCAGGTGAGTTTGTATTGGAGGGACTGTTCTCACTTAGCACTGGTGATCTATTCTATTTGCTTCGAACTGACATAGACTCAAGCAGTAAGTTCTGAATCAGATCCATTTGGACACAACAGCAAAGTGTGAAAATAATACAAGCTAACACTGTTTGTGCTCTGGAGGGTGGCCATGGGAAAAAGACCAGCTTCTGGAAATACTGTGGTCCAGTCCGATTCAGATTCAGCCCCTCGTATAGACAGAGTATCATTGCACGTGTGCCCCTTGTTTTGGCTCTCGTAAATCTCCATTGTGGTCTGTCTGTCCCAGACTTATCGTGCCTCTAGATTTAAGGTCTTTTTCTTGACAACTGAAAATAATCAGTTTACTAGGAGCCAGGCAAACCTACGCTGAGCTCAAAGATGAGCCAGCTTTTTCTCACCTGCCAAGACTTCCAGTGCTAAATGTTTCTCCAGCTGCACTGTGATCTGCCAAACATCATGTTTTTTCCAGATGCTGTTCTAACCATGTGTTTAAATCAATGAGAGCTCCTTGGTGGTATTGAGTGTTTCCTTTTTGTCATTCAGGCTATTCACCTAGGCATATAAATAAAAGTGCTGGAAGGCTCCTGTTTTTATGAATGTTGGCTACAGGTAGTTTTTCAAGATGGTGGGACATTCTGATTGAAACAACAAGTCAGTGGTTGTAGTTTAGTGAGGGATAAAACATAGTGATAGAGGAAAAATGTCCTTTGCAGATGCTTGGAAATAGTCTAATGAAATATTTTGTTTAAATAACGATGCACTGAACTTGTACTATTTCAGTGAACTTCCAGAGGACAATACATGGATTTAGGACTCAAAATTCCAGTTTTCCTGCGCAACATCTCGGTCAGCTCTCCTGGGAGCCTTAGAACTGATGCAGCCAGGGCTCCCAGGTTCCTGCCCCCCTGACACCTTCTGAGCTTATCATTATGAACTTGGAAATTTCCAGGGTCTCTGAACACCTCACCACACTGGGTGCCAGTGATCTTGTCAATACTAGAAGCCCTGCTATATGATTTACGTTTGCTGCCCAGTGGCTTGCTTCTTAACAGGTGCAAAACTGACTGGATTCTTGTGAATTTGCTGGTTGAGGCTGGTCAGTGGTGGGTAGCAGCATCATAATCACAGCAGTTTTCAGAATTTCCTGCATCCTCAGCTAGTGATCCTGGAGTAATAACTTTAATTGGAGACGCTACACTGCAGCCTGGAAAAATTCAGGTTGTAAATAATTTTGGATTTCAAAACTCTTCCCAGATTGTGAGAACTCGTTTCTAGCAAAAGCTATTTGCCTTTTTCTGACATGTCCGGTCTGGCCACAAATGGAAAAAAGATAGCGAGCTTGATAAAGCACTGGACCTGATCCAATGCTATGCTTAGTTTGGAAAGGATATAAACCTTTAATGTACTTGATATGAAGTGCAGGCCCAAGGCTAATGTGAGAACGCATGGCAGTGAGAACAAGCAGCATAGTCTTTTTGAGCCTGCCAAGTATTGATCAGTGAGGGGTGGGAATGAGCAGAGAAGCATTTCAATTTGGCATCCATATGTGATTCTGATGCTGTCACAGTGAATTAGCAGCACTTTATTTTTCCTGTAGTCCATCCCAGGTTTTTGCCATTGAAGCATCCGTTTTGCCCAAATCTACTTGTTAAAAGACAAAGTGGAAAAAAAGAGAATAAATTCACAGAACTTGTGCCCCAAAAGAACCCTGATTATGTTATGCTAGTATCCTCTGAATGGAGACTCTGAACAGTAGTGAACCGTCACTGCTAAAGACTGTTAGAGCATAAGTATTATAGGGGATTCAAGCTACAATTACTCATTTTGTACAGTCACTTAATCCACTAATGGGGAGAAATGGGGCAACAGTTTAAGAAGGCAAGAGAACTGTCAGAGATTATTAAATCTACTGGGATGATTTGTTTTGGTAGTCTCTCTTGACCCAAGTACCTGCTTCAGCTAATGCAACAGACTTAATGCCTCTGGTAATTAGAGCAAGAAGTGATGGGTCATCATTAGCAACTGCACATGAAGGGTTGTATTTCATCTGGAAGGCAGTGTCTTCAGCTGGGCTTATTTGTTGCCACTGCAGATCATCTGTGAGTCACAAGTGGTACGTTGGACTGACTCATTTGTGTGATTTAGTAGAGGCTTTTTAATACATGCTTACTGTTCTGTATGAGTAGTTTTTCTAAATAGTTGCCAAACAAAAAATGCCACAATATTGGACTTCCCCATGCAGTTAATACTACTGCTCTTATTTACATTATGTTGGTGATTTTTTTTATTGTATGCTTCACAGTTCAGATGATTTTTGATTGTAGGTTTGAAATATATTTGTTGTATCTATGAAACTGAAGAGTGAAGAAAGGAAAGCCAAGCACACATGGAAAGCATCAGTAATTGGCAGCTTCAGAAAATACAAGAGCCAATCTAATACCATTCAAGGTATATATTCACAGAATACTTTTATGTGGGTTTCACAGATCCACAATCATTTTTACTTCTGGATATTGCCAAAGGCATGAATGAATATGATATATTGTAGATTCAGTATTTTTGCAGATACTAGGAAATCCCTAAGCCCTCTCAGAATACTGATAAGCGAATGAAGACAGAGGTACAAAGAAAATTAGACACAAACTGAACTCTTGTTACAAGGAGCTATGAGGTGGGCACTGAAATAAAACAAATGGGCGGTATGTAATATAGCTGAATCATTTCAGATGAACTTATGTAGATCAGCATGCAGGGAACTATAACTTGAGAAGACCAAGATATTGAAGCATAGCTTGAAAATGCTTGGGAACAGCTGGATAAATCAATGGATGCTCATCAAGCAGAATTTGGGGGATTGTGGTCAGCTAGCTATGTTAAGTGGTGCTGATATCCTCCTGTGGGACAAAAAAGAGAGAAGAAAAATTGCAGTGCCCTCCGAAAGAACTGTCTGAGGGTGAGCCTCCCTTTCAGAAATATGCCCAGATTTCAATGGGGCCTTAAGCCTCTTCTGAAAATCAAGAAAAAAGAAAGGGACTCAGGTGTCAGAAAGGTAGTGTTGTGGTTTAGAAAGGCCTGAGGGACAGTCCTTTGTTAAACACCTGGTAGGCTGAGGCAAGGACAGGGAGAGTTTCACTCACCACTTAGGGTCACAGGCAATAAACTCGCAGGACNACCCCTCCCTTCTTCCCAAAACCCAAAGGCTTTGTTCTCCCCCCCGGTGGTGCAGGGGGGCAGGGAGTGGGGGGTGCAGTCAGTCTGCCGCTCCTTCCTCCTCAGGGGAGGGCTTCTCACAGTCTTTCCTGGCTGCAATGTAAGCTGCTCAAAAAGCAACAGTTAGCAAACATTCTCCTTCAAGGAACAAAATATGGTCCTGGAGAAAGCAGGAGAGTCTAAGTGACAAGAGGGGTGTTCTTTCATTCTTTCCTTCTCAAAGAGTGAGGAGGAAGAAATAGCCATCACTGCTGGCTGAAGTTAGATGAAGTTTTCACTGCAACACCGCCGCATCAGCTCAGATCTTACTGGAGGAGTCTGGATTCTTCCCACTTTGGGTCTATGCGCTCTTTTATCTCTGCAGGTGTGCCTCCTTCTGAACTCCCCTTTCTCTGTATTCTTCCATTCTGATGCAGGTTTTTCCCACCATAATACTCCATCCTCGCTTATGGCCATCTGCCTCTACTTTTGTCCTGTGTTCTGTGCTATCTGGTCCTCATTGTAATAAATGAGATTCTTTGCAATGTCTGTTTTCCTCATCGAGGTCAAGACTGGCTGCTGTCTCCCATGCCACCATGCTGCTTTCCCTTTACAGAACAGCCTATTGCCACTCTAACCTGTACTGTATCTTGCTGTTAGTGTAAGGGCCTTTATCAGTTGCAGTATTTTCTGTAAGTCAAATAGTACTCTTCTCATCCTGTAAGTAGAATAATAAAATCCACAGGCACTTGGTGCAAATTGTCCATCTACTATGATCTCCTGCATCCAGTTCTAGTAACTGTTCTCCTTCTTTCTTTGGATTCATTGAAGTCCAAGGAAATTATGCAGCAGCACATTCTTACAGCTGGAGCAAGAATTTCTCAGAGTTGAGAAAAGCTTGTGTTTGATGTTACTTTTGACATGGTATTGTTGCTTTTTCCTCTGCCATCTCTCCTTGCACACCCTTAACAGTGACAATAAGGGAGAGTTATTCTTTCTCTTCAGGTGGCAGGAGCAGGTAGGAACTGCTGCTAAGATCCTTGGATTTCAGCATAAACTTGGACTTGAACTTAAATATGCTTGAACATAAAACAAAAAGTCGATCCTTTTCCAAGGCTTGATGCCACATTCCCTCACTATGAGGAGGGGAAGCTAGGGACATTCAGACCTTCTTGGGGAAGTGCTTCCCAATAGAAAAGGATTATAAACATAAAGTATGTTACTGTATACAAGACAAATGACCAAAACCACTTCTTCATCTGTCTGCCAGCACCTGTGACTCTGGACAGCTGTCCCAAGGGTAGACCTTACAGGTGCAAGAGAGAACCTTAATCTCCCCTTGCTTCCTAATATACATCTGAGGTTCTAGGTATTAAAGTAATGTATGGTATCAGGAGTGTTAAGGAAGTTGTCTTTTGTATGTACAGCCAGCTCCCTGAGGGGGCACGTGGGAGCTAATGTATTAAGGACACACTTTTAACTGAATCTGACCTTTTAAAAGGGTCATTCTTCTCCCTTGCCTACTCTGCTTGGACTCAATCCCATCCAGCCTTCCCCCACAAGTCCTTCCTAGCCCATTGTTCCACTCACCTTCTTTCAGATCCTGCCTTTTCGCTGGCTTCCCTCACATACACTGCTAACCCTTCAGGTGAAAGATTAGTATTGAAGTAAGCAAGGATGACGTACTGTTTCCTAAAAATTGGGGGCCCTATCTTTTTCAGAGTCCAACACCCATGGAGGCTGGTTTGGGAAGTAAATGCCTACATGTCTTTGTGAAGGAGTCCCCAAGTCCCTCAGCAAAAAGACAAAGGGAGATGCCTGGGAGGCACAGAGAAAGGTTTGATTTGTTGATTCTGGGGAATCAACATTAATATACTCAGTATTTGTTAATAAGGAACATCGTGAAGGATAACTAGCAACAACACTGCCTGCCCTGAGGTAGCACCCAGTGCCTACCCAAATGCTGCCTTTTGCCAGCTGCTGCGGAGGCAATACATCAGTCAATGGATGTCAAAATTCAGTTTCCAGGGGGAAATAATTATTTTACTCAAAAGCGGAGTGTGCCTTCCTTAATAAGGGACACTTAGCAGTGTGGGATCTCATCTCTGTACTCTGTTGCTCCCTTCCATGTGCTGATGTGCCCTCTCTTCTAAAAGCAACCAACCCTCACTGGATCAATGAGGCCTGATCAATTGTTTTTCCCTCTGAATTATCCATATGGGGTTGTTAGCTGAGCTGCTGGCAGAAAAGGAGAGACAGCTTTCTGTCTGTTTACTGTAAAGAAAGCAAAACAGACTACAGGAGGGGACAGGCTGCAGGGTATTTACTGTCAACACAGCCGGAGAGAGAGAGGAGCTATAAGGAGAGGGAAGGAGAGGGGGAGCAGAGACTGCAGACTGCAGCCCAAATGAATGATCGGAGTGTAAAAATACCTGTGCCGTTTCAGACAGAAAGTGGGTGAAGTCAAAAAGCGATAGCTGAGTGTTTACCAAATGGTTTTGTGAAGGGCTAGTGAAGCAGGGAAGTACTTGTGGCACACAGAATAATAATGCTGTACACCAGCATACTGAACCTGCAGTGCAGTCTGAAAGGCACTTTCAGATCTGCCCTGAGACAGAGCAGTAGCTGGGATATTTTTGTGTGTGCCTCCATGCAAGACCCACCATTTAAAAGTAATAAGATGCACAGAAATGATTGAACTTAGAAAATAATATTTGGAGTTGATTTTATGAAGCAGCTGGATGTCATAATTGTAATTCAGACCAGAAAAAAAAATTTAAAATAAGCATACTTCCTTGCTTCTCTCTCCTCTTTTTCACCCACAGAGGAATTAGGTGACCTGAGCTTCACAGGGCAAGAAAGCTCTGAGCAGCTTGGTCTGAGTGTCCCTCTACTTCAAGAGGCAGGTGAACGAGTGAAGAGCGAATTCACACTTTAGAGAGCAGTGAAGACCATCTTGCCATGAAACCATTCACAGATGAAGATGTAGAAATCTACATCCAGAGCAAGGTAAGGCTTTATCTATCCAGATTTTCTGTCTCCCACACTAGGTGTTGATACTGAAGGGTGCCAAACTTGACAGTTAGTTGCAGGTTTAGTTGCTCGCCTGCTGTCTTCATTTCTGAGACAAGATGGGGTGAAGTTTCATGAGGACTGTATTTCTAATGAGATTTCTAGGTTTCTGTTGTAGAATGTTATCAGAGATGTCAGCTGGTAGCCTAATTTTTCAAGCTGCTTATCCTCTTCTTCAGATGTCCTGAATTTTTGTTCCAAATCTGGAATTCCAGATGTGACACTAGCTGTGATTGCTGGCATTTAATCTAAGGAAAGGTTCTTGCCTCTCTCCCTGTCCAGTGTTCTTGGCTTGACAAAACCAAAACCATACCAGGGGTTGTCTCTAAGAAAGATGCATGTAGGAACTAGGGAGAGAGACAGATATTGTTGGAATTCACCCATCAGTCTGTCACCTCAGCTAAGGATACTTCTCTAGATACTGTGATTAAAATAACATGTCTCATTAGCACATGCAGACTGGAAACACATTTTCTATTTAATGAGATATTCCAGCACTTGAATTTTTTTCCCCCATTATGAAATGAAGTAAAACAGAATAAAATTGTCAATGAAAGAATACTGTTTAATAAAAGTAACTCTTAAGTGAGCCATAACATTTTTTAAAGCTGACGACTTTCATCATAGTACTTAGCTAGATCCTATTTTATAGTCTGCTTTCCCCAACAAAATGCAAGACACGAAAGTGAAAAATAATTTCAAAATGGAAAACTGTAAGGCTTTCTTTACAGAAAAGGATGAACTATTCTAGTACCATGAAGGGGCTGGTAAAAAAAAAGGTTTGTTTTCTCTATGGAAATGTTTTGGAGACAAGTAGGTGTATTTCTATGAGAACTTTCATTTTCAGCTACGCGGTGCGGTGCTCCAGAAAATTGTTCCCCCAAAAGCGGTTCAGTGAGCCATAATAGTGAACACTTCTCTGAAGACTTATAAAGCAGAGTTACAAAGGAGGGAACAGAGGGAAGCCATGGACAGGAAGATGTTCATATGACAGCCATAAGTACAGGGAACAGAAGCAAAGTGTAGTTAAGTGAGGCTCATGGTTGCCAGTATTTTAGGTTCTACTGAAAGTCTGTTTTCTGGCAGTCCTCCAGCTCTGATGGATTCCTAGTTTCTGCCTGCTTCCGAGTATCCTGTCCAAGTGAGGCTGCCTAACCTTCAGGCAGCCCCAGTTCTGCTTGTCAAATGCTGCCTGTTTTTGAAAATAGGTCAACCACCTGGTGCAATGAATCTCTGTGATACCGAAGATTTCTTCCCTAAGCCACTCAGCAAAGGAAAACCTCAAATGCACATGGAGTGGATGTGACTGGGTAATTAAGAACAAAGCCAAATGCTCTTAACAGTCCCCAGTAAATCCCAGTCCTGCTTCCTTCTTCCATATTAAACCTTAATTGACCTTGTTGTTCTGGTTTTGTGCGTTTGTTGTGGCATGATTTATGAAGTTAAGACCTGGTAAGGGGAATGCCAGTAGGTGGTAGAAGTGACTGTCCAAAAAAGAGCTTATTCTGTCTCTTCTCCCAAGATGTCTGTACTGGTGCTATATTAGATAAATGCCTTGGCTCTTCAGAAGCTGCATTCACTCACTTATGTTTTGTCTTATGACTGTTATGGATTCCTTTCTGTAGGAAGGTTGTATCTTCTGATAGCATGATTAGGGAGCTAATTATGGTTAGCAATAGTTAGCACCATCTGTCACATGCCCTTTGTGCTTTCATTCCTGCCTCAGTGACAAGGAGTACATCCAGAAAGAGATGTTTAGTGGTACCTCCCTTAACAGATTTTTTGAGAGTCTATACTCTCACAGATTTCATGAGAACTGCTGTACCCTTGCCAGTAGGTGATGAAGACACAATTAAATAAGGCCAGGCTGCGTTGGATGGACTCTCCCAGGATACTGGAGGTGGCAGAATGTGTTTCTAGCAGATGTCCCTTAGGGAGAACACAGCATGATCAACGTGTACAGAGGCCCTCTTAGATCTCTTGTTGGAAGTGACCCAGTGTGATTGTGTGCTTTCAACAGAAAAAGTCTGCTTTTTGTGTCTAAAAGCTCCGAGAGGTGGACAACTTTCTCCACCACTCATACAGTTTGCTTGTTGAAGAAGCCGTTGGCCATCTTGTTGAACAGGTCAAGCTTATTGGACTGCTCTAAGGAGGTCTTCTGGATGAGCAAAAACATGACAGAGAAAATAGCTATAGCTACAGACGGAGAAGTGCCTTAAACAAAAGCTGAGTTGAGGAGGTGAAAATGAACATGGGCTAAAATTTTTCCGTGTAAATTTTCTTTCTTAAAAAAAGAAAAGGACATGTAAGCTAGCTAAAACTGCTCTCAGAGAACAAGGATTAACTGGAATGAGGAGGAGGGTGAATTACTAGGGAAATTGTAAGGGACTAGGTGGTGTTAAAATACCAAAGAATCGGGATGTCAAGGGCAGGTGAGAGCCCAGCAAAGGGAATATGATACTTCTGTCTGATGTATTTCCACTTCTAAAAACTGTTCAGGCTTAGTAACAGTACTGTTAACTTTGTTGGCTGAGGAGGTGTATTCAAATTCTTTTCATGTTCAAGTTCAGTGTTAGTCAATTGCTATTAATTCGTTAATTGATCTTAGGCAAGCACTAGTCCTTTTTTGTCCATTGTACAGTCCATTGCTGTGAAGAAGTGAACCTATTTGTCTCCTCCCAGGGCTTGAGGACACATTTCAACACACCTGCGTGTTTTGTCTGACAGTTCAACATTTGACATAAAGGTGTCCAAAAGGACTTTTAAAGAGTGCTTGTTAGTGGTATTTTCTAGAAGGGAGAAGTGTTGTTTAGATGCTGAAGAAGATACTAAGCAAGCAGGACACAGGAGTTCTAGAACAGAATCACAGAATGGTTTGGGTTGGAAGGGACCTTTAAAGATCATCTAGTGCAACCTTCCGGCTGTGGGCAGTGACATCTTTCCTTGGATCAGTTTGCTCAAAGACCCATCCAACCTCATTTTGAACACTTCCAGGGATGGGGCATCCACAGCTTCTCTGAGCAACCTATTCCAGTCTTTCACCACCTTAATTGTAAAAAATTTCTTTCTTATGCTTTTGCTTTGATCTTTGATAATAACAAAAGACTGTAGCAATTATGTTTGACTGTGGCAATTATGCTGGATAATTCACTTTAGGCAAGCTGTTAACACTATTGTTTCATACCTGCAAACAGCCCAACTGGGGTTTTAGTTCTAGCTTCAGGCGTGTTTTCATTTTCTGATGTACGTCTTTTAAACCTCCCATTTGTTTCTGATTTTTTTTTTTTTTTTTGCCTGCAAACAATGAGATTTAGCAGAATGTGGTGAGGAAAAAGGAAAACCAAGAAGAAATTAAAGCAAAAAATGCCAACAAATGAGATGAAGCATTGGGATGTAAAAAAGGGCTGTAAACAGTCTTCATAACTCACTCTGCATAGGTAATTCTGGGTGAATATGTAATGAGGAATATGTTAATGAACCATAGCTGAATCTCCTTCTCACTTTGGTAAATGTGTAAGGATCTTTGGGAAATATTTAAATGTCCTTTGCTAACATGGTTCCTTCATATTCCTTCTGTTGAATCTCCTTGTTCAGATTTTGACTATCCCCTTATGCTCCATTCATTTTTAGTCATATGTGAAGGTTCAGGTTCATCTTATATTTTTCTGTATTGTCCGTCCTTCCAAGACTCAGTCCTTCCATTTAAATAATTTTCAATAAATATTTATGCTGTTGCTGCTTGAAGAATTATCCATCAAGACACACAAGCACCTCATCCCCAGTGAGACCAGTGTTGGAAAAATGCTTTCTCACCATCTAGGAGTAGACTCTCATCTGTACTTCAGATATGGAGACAGTATGTATGCTTTCAACATACAATGTAGGCATCTAAACGCTGCCACATATACCTGCAACCTGACTTATGCACAGAATATCTGTAATTCTTTAAGTCTTTTCAGCTCTTGGAATGAAACACATCCTGGCTCTGTGAATGGTTTGTATAAGCAAGGGAATAACTGGGTACTCCTCATCAAATGGATAAAGAATGAGACTGTAGCTGGCTGATACCAAAATTATCCATGTAATGAACTCTTTCCCTTCAGTCCAGTGGTACTGGCATGAAAATATCAATGAATGCTCAGCAGTCTTGAGTATTGGCCCTTCAGTGTTTACCAGCTGTTTGTTTACCAGCTCTGTCTCAGGGCATGTTGGTTGTAATGCACAGGGAACAATAAGTTTTATTCCCAGTGCAGCACAGGCACAAATGTTTCGGGCTGTTTCAAGTTGATTGTCTGATTCCTGCTGGAGACAAAGACGGCAGTTACCTGCAATATGAAGTGTCCTTTTTGGAACTGACAGGTGGAACAGCGACATTGTCTGGTTTCCAAAGCAGTGGATGAGGTGCAGAAAATCATCCAGCAACTGACTGCAGAAATCAGCTATAAGGCAACGCGATTCCAGGCTATCTCCAACTCTGGCATTCACAATGAGAATATTAAGGTATGAACGAGAGCTCTCATATACTCACTGGCAGCTTGTAGGCAATCAGTAAGTGATTTCTCCATTGTGTAATTGTTCGTATGGACAGGTACCTTACCCAAAATGCCATAGATGATGTGTTGGCACTTCACTGTGGAATTTTTAGTGAGTGACTGGGTCATAGGGACTTACTCATGGACATCTTACAACTAGAGAAGCATCAGAGAGGGTTGAGTAAATCAGGCAGAGCCTCTTTTTACAGCTGCTGCTCTTACAAAGAGCATCTATTGCCAGAGCTGTCAGTCTGCAAGCAGAAGCCAAAGCTCTTTGGGAGACAGAAAGAAAAACTTGTACAGCAGTAACATAAGAAGAAAAAAATGCTCATGTCTTCATGAGCTATGACTCATATTTTTCACAGGTGGAAAACCTGTCAACTCACTATAAAAAAAGGAAAAAAAAAAAGAAAAAAATCAAAAATCCTTTTGCTATGAACGTTAGAAAGCAACTTCAGAAAAATATGGTTTTTCTTGATCATGGATTGGAACTTCTTTTTTTGGGGGGGCGGGGGAAGAAATAGGCTTTTTAGTGGGAGAAGTTAAATGCCTCCCCATTTTGGACCATCAAACACCAAAATAATAATGTTCCGTCCCAGCTGTGACAGAAGACTGGTTATTTCCTTGACTGCTTAACACAATAACTTGTTTAAGGTATAAGAAGCAATCATAGCAATGGCAACTTCAGAGGAAAATGATCTTTTTCATCTGAACTAGTTTACATACTCTTTATACTGAAATGCAGCCAGTTACCTACTGAAATACAGCAAATACGTGAAAGCATGAGGCAACTTTTGCAGCTGTCTAGGATTGAAAGGGAAGAGCTCTGTGCATATCAAGCTGCTGGAAGGGTATGAAGGTGGAGTCAGAATGTAATCATCTAGTCTGAAATGTGGCTATTGCTCCGGGGACGAACACATTCAGATTTATGTCTTTTGTGGAATTTTGCATATCCCAGAGCATGTGGTCTCGCCAATAGGAATGACCACAGTGATGTAAAATGGTGCTACATCCTGGTCCATGTGTTCCTTAGTGCCATAGTCTAACATCCACCTCTCATACTGGAACAAACCTGCTTGGCTAATGAGGTGTGACAGGATCAGAGTCAGGGTAAAAATGCTGTGCTGGAAAACAAAGCAGAATAAAATGAAAGTGCTCTATTCTGAGCAGTAATTTGATACTGTGGTAGGCAGATCTGAACAATTTCTGCTCAAAAGAAATCCTCAAAATGTATTTTCTTAAAAAGTGGCAGATTAGTTATTCATAGTTAACGGAACCCAGTGCTATAGATCTATGGAAGTCACACTAGGAGAGCCTGGCTAACTTTGTGCGGTGGGTATAGGGCAGCAAAGAATGGGTTAATATGAAAGTTTTTTTGGCTTCAACTGTTCTGCTTCCAAAAAATAGAATCTTTAATGTCATTGCTGACATAACTCTGCCTAGAGGAGACTTGTGTCATGGGAAAGCCAATGTATTAACTATTTTGTGCTTAATTTTGCAACATCTTTTTTCTGTCTATTAAACTTACAGTGATTTTTCAGAAATTTCAGCTTCTGGTTAAAAGAAATTAATTTAACATGGTGAGGGGTCTAGATTTGTTCAGAAGCTACAAGCCTCCTTCTAAATATGCAGGAGCTAAGTTCGGTATGTATAAGAAAAGTCTTTAGATAGTGTTTTTCTGTAACCCAGAGGACAAAAAAGTCAAAAACTTTAATTAAAAACTTGAAATAAAACTCAGATGGACAAAATGGAATATTTTATTTTTAAACCTTTTAAGTGTTTTTTGTAGGGGGGGGGGAGGGTGGGATTTTCCTTTAACAAATAGGCTCAAAGGAAGCTTGCAGCTTTGCTCTGTGACTGAATGACCTGGCACATGCTTTCTCTCTGTTCTGTGTACTTATTTTCCTTTCTGCTTCTCTCAGGATCAGCCAGCTTTACTGGCCAAGTGGTCAGCTATGCTTCAGGGGAAGCGCCCATTCTACCCATCCATCCAGGTACAAAGCCTTCCTGCCACCTGGTGCCTAGCAGTCAGTGTGCCTGCTTACTCCTCACTCACCCTCTTCTCCAGACTTCACCCACCTAACTGATCCTCCCATAACTATTTCATCCTCTCCCCAGGAGACTTGCTTTTCTGCTCAAAGAGTAAAAATTTTATTTCTAACCTATTGCTTTTGCCTCCCTGAGATATACTGGCAAAGATCGCAAGAATGAGGCTGTATTTAATTTCCCCAGCATACTGCAGGCAGGTTTTTAACGCAGCAGAATTAGCCACAAGTTACACACTCCAGAATTTGAGGCTTTTATTCAAGCCTGTGAATTGCTGGGGCGCATGGTCTGCATGTGACACCTAAGACCATCATGTGATAGAGCATAGGTGTGGGACTGGGATTTGTTTAGGCCAAGAGGACACCAGCTGCCCAGCTTTACAGTGCCATCCCCAGCCTTGGAAACTTGGTAAGTTTCTAGCGGAGGAGCCATGTGACTTGTATTTGGAGGCACACTCATAACACCCGTGGTTCTTCCCTTTAAAACTTGTTGGCCGTGAGTGCGTGAAAGTCAGCATCTTAGTATGGGAAGGAACAACTGTTTATCTGCAAACGTGGCCAAGGCAGTGAGATTAGCAGTAATTGCATGACAGCCATTGTATTTTTTCCTTTATGGAGTTTAGCACTTAATTCCTGAGCTGTTCACGGGATTTCTCAGCCCCAGCAAACCTGACTTGTGCAGGTCAGCTTGGTCTGCAATGCCATTCTTCCGGTATCCTTCTGCCTTTAGGTGGTTTATATTTGGAGAAAAAGAAAAAAAAAGGGGCTTTGTGGTGTTTCCTTCGCCATTTATGTGCTACTTGCTCACCATCTTTTGTATTTCAAATTTCTTGCCAGGGAGCAGAGAAGACCAGCTGCTCCCTGTGGGAGAGGGAGCTAGGAGGTGAGCCAACCAGCATGGCAACACCTGCCCCATGGTCCCCAAGCAAGGCAGACCTAGGGAGGGCATCTGGGGTCAACCGAGAGTCTGTATCGTCAGGCAAGCCTGTGCTGATAAAGCAGGTCTGAGGTGAAGCCAGGAGCACTCATCAGGGTCAGGATCAGGCCCAGCAATGGTAACCAGGGTCAGACGCAGTGTATAGACTGCCAGGCAAGTCCATAGTGGCCAGGTAGGTCTGAGGTCAGGCTGGGAAGACAGTCTGCAGGTAGGACAACAAGGCCTATGGCCAGCCACAGGCATAGCTGTCACACAGTTGGAGACCAGCACTCCTACGACATGCCTGGGGCTCAGCTGGAATGGCAGTCCCAGGCCCACGGGCAGAAGGTGTCCGTAAAAGCCCCAGAAAGGCTGCTAGGGCCATTAAAACCTGCTAGTGCCTTCCTGGCCTTGCTACCTCTGCAGTAACATTTTAAATCAGCCGAGCTACCAGGAAGGCTGGCAAAATGTTTTGGATTATTACAGGAGAGTGACAAGCATGTTTCATTCACCTCAGATGTATCCACCTTGCAGCAACAGCTGTCACTTCAATGTAAGTTGGGCTTGGTAGCAAGTAGAGTTCTTCTGAGTCAATACAGTAAAAATCTGAAAGAGTTTGAACATCTTCTCTGGAGCTACGATTGCCAAATGCTTCCAAACTGGTGTTTGGAGATGCCTGGCTATGCCCTGGGCCAGTATGAGGTTTTTAAGGTGAATTGCTGGGACGTGTGGTATTTGTGCCACCTTATTCACTCTTTGCAAATACTGGTTCAGCACTGGTTTTATTGAAAAATGGTCATTCTCAAAGTGAGGCCAATTAATTGGCTTGCAGACAAGCCAGTCTAAGGGTTTGTTGTCCATTGGTTACTGTTTCCATCCTTACACTGTTTCTGGCTTCCACGCAGCAGGAGATGCAGTTTCATACAGTACAGCTGGCTAAAGCCTGGGTTTATTTCTGAGAGTGCCACTGCCTGTGTAGGCTCGGGCATGTCACTTGCCTCATGTCTCTGTCTCTTAAAGGACAGTTGTACAGAATGAAACGCTTGTAAAATGAATGGGCCATAGCTTTATTTTACTAATGTATGTAGTGGACTTTGAAACAGATCAGAAAAGTGAACCTTTTTGACATAGTTATTACTACTATTGAACTCTAGGCTTATCTCTAGTAAGAAAACTTGCACTATTTTGTTTCCTGCTGCTGGATCCACAACATGCTCTCTGATGCTTTCCTGCTCCTTGGAAGCCGCTAGTTGTTATATCTTATGCAACTGTGGACTAGAAATGACGAGGAATGGGGGAAACCATGGCAGGTGTGGTTGCAAATCGGTCAGCGTGTTCTTGTCTTCTGTGGGTCATGGCTGTCACATCAGACTCCTTCTAAGAGAATTTATTTTTAGTCTGTAAACTTCCAAAGTAACCCTCAGACAGGCGTGGAACAGGTCCTGGCTGTATTCCCTTGCTCCCATCATACCACGGCTTTTCCTTCTCTCCAAAGCCTCCAGTTTTACCTGCTACTTCCTTAACCCTCTTTTCCTTACTTCAGGCTCATGGATCTGCCCTTGCCTTCTCTCTCAATCTCTCTGAACTCTCCTAGGTCTTAGCACCCAGCCAATTCCTCATCACAGTCCCTCTGCGTGGCCTGACTGGTTACAGGGAACGCCAGGTACGGCACTGGCGTTATTACACCGTGCATGGAGCCAAGCTCCTCTCTTCCGTGCGGGACCCTGAGGAACTGCATCAATGGCTAGAGGTGGAGCAGTTCTCAAAAAGCCTTCGGCAGTGGCATGAAAAGGACGTGAACATCGAAGGTGATCTGGTTCCAGCCAAAGTCCTTATCGTCTTCCGGGAGCTGGTGGAGAAGTCAATTATCTCCTGTAACCTCTCCAGTGAGTTTAGTGGGGACAAGTATAAGGGGAACTGGCTATCTTCTGCAGATGATGGAGGGAAACCACACACACACACAAAGTGTTTGGCTCAAATGATTAGAAGTTAAGAAACAGCACACCCCTCCAAAATCAGGGAGCCTTTAGGCCATTGCGGTGATGCATGTAGACCTACATTGGAGATAGAATTAAGTAGTTCTTGGGCTCTTCATACCAAAGATGTTGTCCCTTTCTTAGGAAATTGGATAGGGTCACCAGCAACATCACCCTCACAGTTCAACCAAGATGCAATCCAGATTTTCAGAACATTTAGGAATTTGTTTGGGAAAAATCTTTTCTACTACAGCACCTGAAATACATCTAGACTATCAAGGAAGATAGTATAGGAAAACTGGATACAGGGAAGGTGCATGAGTCTGAGGAGAAAGTGCTTGAAGATGTGTATAGGGCAGGTAATGCTTTGGGGAAACTTTAGCTACCCATAGCTTTCCAGCTAGAACTAGGCTCGGGAAGTTGGCTTTCAGTAGTGGTGCTGATCCCTCCGTGAGCAATCCAAAGCGCCTGTTTATTTCCTGTGGCTACTTATACTAGAAGTGCTGATCACTGACATAATGCAATCAGTGGTACATTCAACATGCCTTCATAGCTGCAATATCTGTAGCAAGATGCTGCCTGAACAGTGATCCTCATGCTTAATTCTTAGCATCCTAGAGGCATATTATAGATTTCAGCTAATGAACACTTGGCTTGGTCCAAGCTAAATTGTCTGTGTCCATCTTTTCACATTAAGATGCTGTGACATGATCAAATCAAGACTGTGGTGCCTCTTCTCGTAGCATGTTTCCAGGATGACTTTACACATCAGCAGCCTAATATGGGTCTTCTGTATTTCAGAGAAACAGGGTCCATTTCCACTCATCTGATTGCACTCTGAATTATAGTCACAGAAGAAAACATGATAACATCAAGCTCAGCTAGATCATTGCATTCTTCCAGGAAATACTTGTTATCATGGAAATGGAAAGGTTGATGGAAATTAAGTTTCACCATTGAGCCTCACAGAAAAGACGGGGTGGAATGGGCTTGCATCTGAGACTTTACTTATGTGGAAGTCATTGTGTTGAAGTGAAAACCTGCTATTGTGTCTAATAGCAGTACACCAAGTTGTTGAGCCAGGAGAGGTACTTCCAAGGGACCCAGGGAGGGATGTTGGGCTGATTATTCTGATGCCTTTTTTGTAAGACCAGCTGGGAGGAGATGAGCTGAGATGAAGTCAGAAGGAATAATTACTATTTTTGTTTGTTTCTGTGAAGAATTAACTTCCTCCATCCCACAGTACAGCTAAAGTTACAGAAAATTTTCCCTGTTTTCATTGCTTCCCTGTTTTTCAGTTCTTTGAGCACCAGCAAAACCAGGTTTTGAGTTGTCTTGCTTTTCATAGGTGGGAAAATAGGTGGTACAATTGCAATGCTTTTGGAAGCACTGTGAACATATTTACATGCTGACAGCAGTTGCTCTAGTGCTTTTCAGCTGCTAAGGGTCACTGCTGAGGGCTTCAGAGCAGTACAGTTCCTGTTTTGGTGCCAGGTTTGGCTCAGCAGGGAAATAATATGCAGATTTTACTGAGGGTTATTAAGTTCTGGTTGGGATGGACTCCACTATTTGCAAGGTAAATCACCCCTGTGCTTTCTGGAGGAGATGCTAAATTGCCATTGGGAGTAGGCAGGTATTTCCTCTGTGAGGGCAGAAGAGGTTGCCATCCCAAATGGTCATTACTGTCCCTTCAAGTCTGCTGTGTGGGCTTCTTGTGGGATTGATCCTTAGCCCATATCAATCAAAATGAGGTGGGTTAACACACCACTGTTTAAACTGCTTATGGTAATCTGTTCCCTCTTTTACTTCAGTGGATTAGAGCATGGTCATG
Organism: Syrrhaptes paradoxus; assembly: GCA_013400615.1. NCBI lineage: Eukaryota > Metazoa > Chordata > Aves > Pterocliformes > Pteroclidae > Syrrhaptes > Syrrhaptes paradoxus. Next base: position 88,580 of record VZTO01005764.1, on the reverse strand, counting down.
CAATTGGCTCAGATGGCAAAGCTGAAGGAACAGTGATCCTGCCAGAGTGACAGGGAAAGCTGGGGGCAGAAACTCCTTCATGAACACAGCCAAACCAACAGGAAACATCTCACGAAGTCCATTAGTTGCAGCTTTCGTTCCTTTCTACTCTCTTAGAGCATGTTTTTCCTGGAGATGAGCCACTCTTCTTTCACTGGGGAAACTTCTTTCCTCCAAATCACCATGGAACTAACTCTTTTTTGATACTCGGCAGTCCCAAAGAGGGGAGCAGTTAGTCCTTGTATGACTTCTCTGCACAAGAGACCATAAATTCTGGCATTGTCTTCTGTGCAAGTGCATCTCCAGAAACAAAACTTACGGATACCCCACAAAACATTCTGAATTACCAGGAAGGTAATTACTTGGTCTGATCACAGGCTCTCTGAAGGAATAAGGACATCTTTAGATACAAAGCATTCATCTGGTCCCCTTTAATCTGCGGTCATCTCCTTATACTGGCCCTTTGGAAATGTTAGGTTGCACCAGTTGTCTGTCTGCATTTTTAAGAAGCTGGTCCTAGGATTTAAGAGGACGCCCAAAGGAAAACAAAATCATGGTAACTGAGTGTAAAATTAAGAACTTAGCTGTTCCTTCATTTTTCTCCTGTTCTCATTCCCCAGCATAGATTTAGATGATAAACTTTTTCTTGTATTCTTCTTGTGGCATTGAAGAGAAAGTGTTAAGACAGACCAATAGAACTGCAAGGCCCTAGACAGCCTCTTGCTTGGCTTGTGGAAAAGGACCCTTTCATCTTTATTATCTTCTCTTGTTGTTCCTTCACAGGTAAAGTGACAGTGCTGGAGAGCTTCAGCTCACTGGTCCGAGTGGCTGTGGAGACATCAGAATCTCAGGTTGAGGTGGAGCTGGTCCCTGCTGTGGAGATTCCAACTTGCTGGCCCAAGAAAGCCCAGTGGCCTCGTTGCCTTAAGCGTTGGCCTTCCCAGGAAAAAGTGCAGTGCATCAAGGTGAACCATCTAAAAAGTACTATTAACTCTATGGTGGACACCTCACAGGTATCTGACAGTGATGTCCCAAATGAAGGACTGCATGGTGATGGCAGGCAACAGCATGGCTGGAAGGTGTATTCTCTAGAGAAGTGACGTTTCAAAGTATTGTCAGATTTTATTGGGATTTTTACCCCTTACAGTGGTGAACTGTATGGAAGAAAAACTGAGTTAACTGTCTATTGCGTGACTCTCTCTCTCGCACACAGTTCTGCCTGTGTAGCTCAGTGCTGACGTGCATCATTCTTGCTGTTCTGCTCTGCCTCACACAAGCCTTCTGCAAATGGGCTGCTATCTTGCAGGTTTCCCTTTGGCCTAATCCCATCTTCCCTTACAATGCTCATGGCTGGATTCTGGCACTCCAGCTCAGCCCCAGTTGTCATGTTCCTGCAGGTCCCATTCCTCCTTCCAGTCCTGCTCCCCTCTCGTGCGTGACCTGCTGCTCCTTAGCAAAGTGCCTGCTGAGCTGCACATCTGCTTTAATAGCACTGCTGGTACAGTAGCTGGTGACTCTAGAGCTGGATCTCCTGGGAGTAACTGATATCAGCACACAAGAAATAAAACAAATTGCATGTTCAACGTTTTCTGCATGCTTCACATTTGCTGCCTCTGCTAACCCTGCTTAGAATACATGTTGAGAGATGTCACACATCCTTTTTGTAATGTCTTTCTGTGTTGCTCAGAGAAGTTTGCCTCTGATCTGGTGTCACACTTTCCCTCTTGTCCACAGTCACTTGGTTTCGACCTTTTGGCCCGCTCCAATTATCACTGGCAGCTGTGCTTCTCCCGTGCTGAGCGTATACTCATGGAAGGACTTGATGAAGATGGTGGTTGTCGCATGAAGTGCTTCAGGGTCATGAGGCAGATGAAAGAAGATGTGTGGTGTGCTGGAAATAAGCCTGTCATCACAGCTTATCACCTTCAGGTATGTATCACCACATTACCAAGATATGGTCTCAGTATCTGTTGCAGTGGCTTCCATCCAGTAATGTCAAAATATCATGACCGTAAATCACTGTAGTGTCTATGTAACTTCTAAAGTAACTGTCAAAACTGCAGTACCATTTCATTGCTTTACAGTGGCAAGAAGTTCAGTAAATATATGTTCCAAACAAGAAACTAAAGCCTGTAGGAACATTTTGATTGCAGCAACATAAATAATGTTACAGTTGAGGCCCCTGCTCTGTTTTGACTTGACATAGGCATTGTTATATTGTCTTCAATTGCGCCAATTGCGCAGTTACCCCTTGCTTCTTGACTGTCTCAGCCATGCATATATATCTGTCTGTCTGGAGGAAAACTGTGCATTTGTCTTTGTGGATGTGCACCAAACAAAATTGTCTTAGGTGAGCATTATTTCGTAAATGAGGTGCAAACTGCAGTTCTGGTGTTATTTCATCTGGAGTGGGAAAGGAAGAAAGAGGTAAAGGGGTGGTAGCATCCTCCCTGCACAAACTTCAGGGTTCCAGATGGCTTCAAACAACAATTGTGAAGAAGCAACAGAAGGCTCTGTTATGTCTGTGTCCCTGCATCTGACAGCTACAGACGCTGATGGACAGCAGGCAGCACCATTTATCAGACAGTAGAGCAATCCTGCGTTCTGGGCCTCCATTCTCCAGGAGCTGCCAGGGAAAGGCTGATCTTCTCTCACCTTGAAGCCTCAAGACACCAGGCTTTCACAGTAGTTAATCATCTTTTGGTGTCCAAAACCAGGTGCAATGCCAAGATTTCTCCTAAAGAAAAAGTTGTGACCATCAAATGCTATTATAGTCTTGTGACTAATCTAAGCGAGATGGAGTCAAAGAAGAGTAGACAAGGCTGGTTGTAGCTTAGCAGAATGCAAAACTTCTTGGTGCCTGTGGAACAACCTGGTGGAAAAACTGTCATAGGTAGGAGAAAGTGGAAAACCATTTAACCATTAGTAATGATCTCTTTCTCTGGCTGAACGATAAAAAGGTGCAGGAAGTGCTGTTGCATGGAATCTTGATCAAAATAAAAAGCTTTTTAGAAGCTCTTCAGTTCTTTACTGTAACTGTACTTCAGGCTTTTACTGAAAGAGAGGATTGGTTTACCAGACAGAAGGAATGCTCCAATGTTACTAACATTAAAAAAAAAAAAAAAGAAAAAGAAAGAGAAAGAGAGAGTGAGAAACAGTCAGTGGATAAATCATCAGTGGAGCGGAAGTTTACTGTTAGGTTTCTTCACATTATCAGGTGTCCCCTGTCAGAGGTATCCGACAATCATGATTAAACAAGACTCCGTATGAAAAAGGCCCCCTGTGACAGAGGAAATCCTTCCCCCCAGAAGTTGTGAAAGCCTTAGAGGACCAACTAAGTGGAATCATTATGCTTACTTCCATAGGAAGGAAGTTCAAGATCGGGAGTTATGAAAAAGATCTAGGTACATTTTGAAAGCCAACTCCATACCTCTGGTAGACAGCTGGCAGTTAGGGACAGTTCAGTAAATGCTGGGGATAGATCACCTCTTTGGCACCTGACTGGAAGAGCTGCGCTCTTCTCCTTGTCTCCAGAAACTTCATTGCAACTGCTGCCCATGGATCTTGCTAAAGTAGTTTTAGTGTGATGAAAGGTAACTGCTCTGTAAGTCTCCAATGAGTAGATCAAGTTACAGCTTGAATTCCTCACTATGTCTTTTGTTCCCTGGCAACATAAAAAAAAAATCTTTGTGGTTATTGCAGCTGTGAGTAAAAAATTGTTCACATTTGAAAAGCTGTCTGAGAAGAAATTTCTCAGCACTACAACTATTGCAATGCCTACTGGAGGGAAAAAACAAACCAGGCAATCCAGAATAGTGTGGTTTATTTTGATGAAATTAATAGAAATCATAGAATCATAGAATAGTTTGTGTTGGAAGGGACCTTAGAGATCATCTAGTTCCAAGCCCCTTCCATGGGCAGGGACACCATTCTTTAGACCAGGTTGCTCAAAGCCTCATCCAGCCTGGCCTTGAACACCTCCAGGGATGGGGCATCCACAGCTTCCCTGGGCAACCTGTTCTAGTGCCTCACCACTCTCACAGTAAAGAATTTCTTCCTAACATCTAGTCTAAAACTGCCCTCTTCCATTTTAAATCTGTTACCCCTTATCCTGTCACTACATGCCCTTGTAAAGCATCCCTCCCCATCTCTCCTGTAGGCCCCCTTTA
>VZTO01005764.1:63371-79728 GCA_013400615.1 Syrrhaptes paradoxus | reverse complement strand
GGCTGTGCAAGCTAGCACATGTATTGTTGCTGCCTCCCCCTTTCTCACAAGGACAGCAGCTTTAATTCCCTGCTTACTTCACAGGCCAGCTCTGCAGAAGACCAGAGGAACATTTCTGAAGTATACTGAACCTGGAAGCTTTCTCAGAGGCACTTTGATGTCTTCCTCTCCAATTAGATGGGATCCTGCTCCAGTATGAAGATAACCATGCTCCTGGTGTTGATAGCTCAAGGGAAGCAAGAGGAGTAACAGTGTTTTTGTCTCCTCCTCATGTTTGTCTCCTCCACTTCAATTTTTCTTCCAGTTGCTTCAAATATGGTTTCTTTGTGTTTGCCTTTGGCAGTTGTGTTAGTGCCATACAACCAGGGGGCTTTGCCAGAACAGATTTCACTCCCACCCCGGCTCCATCCAGCAGGCTGGAGGAGGAGCAGGTCTTCCCTTAGTTGTTAGCACCCATGTATTTTTGGGTGGTGTACAGAAGGAGAATATTTTTCAAAGGCTGTTAGCTCCAGAACCCCCAGTGCTTTTAATATTGTGGGTATTTAAAAAGCAAATCAGTTATAGTGTTTCGAAAGAACAGAGTTCTAGAATAAGTATAAAGATTGTTAGTTTTAATGTTATTAAATGACTGAAACTAAACCAAAGTGGGCTGCTGCTTTTTTTTTTTTTTTTAATTACACCTGCACAGGAAAGTAAGTTATCTCCTTTGACAAGGGAGGTGGCAGGGGTAGGATTTGCAGCCCATGCTCCAGGGAGCAGCTGCAGTGGACAGCCTGCAAGATGACCATTGGTGGCAGAACATCTCCCCCTTGTGTCAAGTTGTGGTCTAACCATGCATCTTTAGCACAGCTGCTGGTTTTGTATATGGAGTATGTTCACAAGTCCATGGGGCCTGATGGAATTCACCCCAGACTAGTGAAGGAGCTAGTGGATGTTATGGCAGAACTCCTCTTGAACATCTACCTAAGGTCATGGCAATCTGGGGATGCCATATATATGGCATATATATATATACTAGGTACTATTGAAAGGCATAATTGAATTAATAGAAGAATAATGCAATCATCAGGCACAGTCAACACAGGTTCACAAAGGGAAAGTCCTGTGTTGACTGATTTGATATCCTACTACAATAAGGTCACCCACACAGTGGATGAAGGGAAGGCAGTGGATGTAGTTTTTCTGGATTTTAGTAAGGCTTTTGATACTGTCCCTCACAGCATCCTTCTGGACAAGTTGCCCAGCTGTGGGATGAGCAGGTTCATGGTGCGCTGGGTGAAGTACTGGCTGAAGGGCAGAGCTCAGAGGGTTGTATTGAATGGGGCTACATGTGGCTGGCAACCAGTCACCAGGTGTGTTCCTCAGGGTTCAATTCTAGGGCCAGTTCTGTTTGATATATTTACCAACGATCTGGATGCAGGAGTTGAATGCACCATTAGCAAGTTTGGTGGTGATACCAAACTGGGAGGTGCTGTTGACTCTCTTGAGGGACAAGATGCCTTGCAAAGGGATCTGAATGGACTGGAGCGTTGGGCTATGATCAATGGGATTAAATTTAGCAAGTCCAAATGCTGGATTCTCCGCCTAGGACAGAGTAATGCTGGGCACAAGTATAAACTGGGAGAGGAGTGGCTGGAGAGCAGCCCTGCAGAGAGGGATCTGGGGGTGCTGGTTGGCAGCAGGGTCAATGGGAGCCAGCAGTGCCCTGGCAGCCGAGAGGGCAAACCACAGTCTGAGGTGCACCAAACACAGCGTGACCAGCCGGGCAAAAGGTGATTATCCCGCTGTGGTCAGTGTTGGGGCAGCCTCACCCCTGAGCACTGTGTGCAGTTCTGGGCCCCACCATTTAGAAAGGATGTGAAGATCTTTGAATGCATCCAGAGGAGGGCAACAAAGCTGGTGAAAGGGCTGGAAGGCATGTCCTGTGAGGAGCAGATGAGGACTTTGGGCTTGGTGGTTCGGAGAAAAGGAGGCTGAGGGGTGACTACATTGTGCTCTACAGCTTCTTGAGGAGGGGAAGGGGAGAGGGAGATGCTGGTCTCTTCTTCCTCATATCCAGTGACAAGACGTGGGAATGATTCAAAGCTGCACCAGGGGACGTTCAGACTGGATGTTAGGAAGCATTTCTTTACTGAGAGGGTGGTCAAACATTAGAACAGGCTGCATAGAGAGATGGTCGATGCACGAAGCCTGTCAGTGTTTATGGGGCATTTGGACAACACCCTTGATAATGTGGGTGTACTTGGTCAGCTCTGAAGTGGTCAGGCAATTGGACTAGGTGATTATTGTAGGTCCCTTCCAACTGAAATAGTCCTATCCTATTCTCTATTCTCCTATCCTATCCACTTCCTTATCCTTCACCCAAGTATAGGAAGAGGCTTTCTTCTACAGTTAATTCTTTATCAGAGAAGATATGGGTCAGGCAGGATCCCAGCCATACGGTTGTTCTTGTACCGGTCTCCTGCATCAGATCCCACTGTGTGCTGATCAGACCCTCCCATGGAACCAGCACCCTCTTTGCTCAGGACCTGGGAATACCCTCCAAGTTCCCTTTCTACATGGGTAACTGCATTGTGTGGAACTGTGTTTAAACAGGTAACTTCTCTTGCTAAACCTCTGTTCTCTGGGCCTGTTTCTAAATGGGGCACAAGTGGCAGTTTTGTGATGACACCCCCCTGTTAAAGTGTGGCTTTCCTGCTTCTGGTGAGCAGAGTTGTTTCAGCAAAGAATAAAGAGATGCCAATCTGCCAAGCAGAGTCAGGCAGCTGTGGCAATGAAGTAACGTCTCCTGTTTCATCTTGGTTTTCTCTTGTGGTTGAAAGGCTAGCTTCTAAAGTTGGAGGAGGACAAAAGCGGTTTGAAAGGACAGTGAAAAACGTTCAGGGCTCTTAATCCCAAGTTTGATATTTTAGGGCCCTGATGTGTCATCTGTTTGGGATGTAGTTGTGGCTGCTGAAGAATTTATTTCCCTTTGTAGCCAGAGGGAAAAATGTTTCAGTGGTGATATCTTAACTTGGCTGCAGCTGTGTATCAGAGTCCCCAGTTGTTGCAGTTCACAGCCTGCTATGAAGTGAAATCCTGGGCATGCACTACGTACTGTAGAGCCACAAAGTGGAAGGTACTGCTGCTCTGCCAGGGCAGCAGCCTCTCAGCCAGGAATGAATCAGCAAAGCCAGTAAGTTAGCACAGAATGATTGACTCCTGCTTTGAGACAAGTCTGATCAATTTTTTCTCTCTTTTCTTGTTGATACACAGGCAAACACATCAGCTAGCATATGCTGATGCAGGAAATATCATCATGACCATATAAAACTAAAGATCTGCCCTGGAAGGTACATTGCTACTGACCACAAAGGTGCAGGAACCATCCCCAGCTTTTTCTCCAGAGTAGCAAGATATGACACAGCTGGCTGTGAGCAAAAGGAGAGGGAAAAGGCTCTGAAGGAAGACTAATATGTTCATTGAAGTAGTTGAATACAAGAAATAATTCCATCTTAGAGATAGGTTTTGAGGTATACTACATACTATCTTATATCATCTAGTGCAGATCTGGTTGGGCGTGTGAGGTTTTTTGTGAAGCTGTTTTCAGTGGTGGTGGGAGAGCTGTGCAGGAGGTCTCTGATTAAAAAGCCTTGCCAAATGTACTTGTTGCATTTAACACAATAAACATTCTGCAGATAGCTTTTCACTTATGATTGCAAAATCATGCCCTTATCCCAAGGTTTTCCTCCAAAAAAGATACCACATTGTGTTTTGGCTAGAGAGTAAGTTTTATTTTTCGTATTTTTAATTTTTCTTTTTAAAAAGTGAGCATCTTCACAAATGCAGACTTTATTGGAGTACGTTAAATTTTAATTAAAAGCTTTTATTTTTTTTCAGAGCATCTGAAAGGAATGTGATGACCATTCATTCTTCCTCTCTGTTTAATTGCTTTCATGAGCATTTGCTGTCTCCCAAAGGCACTGTCAGGGAAAGGAGGAGAACTCTTGGCTTGCATAATTTCTTTATGGCTGGCTGTGACTTGTTGCTTACCTCTCAGTTTCACTTTTTCTCCTTAACTGAATTATTGTCTTTAAAACAAGAAGGGGCCAACAGTGGCCAAAAGGGAACTGTCTTGAATTCATGTGAAGCACAGCACTCAAGAACAACTGACATTCCCAGAGCATAAGAGGGAGAAATTAAAATGCGTATTTGTGATGAGACATGGGATGCAATGAGTGCTTACAGAAATCCTCTGTTCAGGAGACATGAAACAGCAACTATGAGAGAATTCCAGCTGACTCACGGCTGAGCTCTTGGCCACCATTGCTTTTGCACAAGGTGATGATCCTCACTGTCATGCCATATGCTGAAGCCTTAACTGGGACGAGGGATGCTGAGATGGCTCATGGTGGGTGCTAAGGGCCTCCTTACAGCCACGGAGCATTCTTAGCCCTAACCACAGAAAACACTGCTCCATCTATCAGAAACTTCAATTTGAAACGTGTTGCGCTGTCACCGTATAAAACCTTACAAAACTCTGTGATGTTTCAGTCCTTTTACACTCTCTGCCTTTCAGTCACCAGAGGGCAATCTCTCCCTCGAACTTGCACACTGATCAGGATCTCGCTTGCTCTTAAAATCAGCATCTTGTTAGTTATTATTGAACTGAGACAAATGAACTAGGTTAATTTAATGCTAAATTCTATTGCCAAAAAAGGAGAGAAGGACAGAGACCATGGGATAGCTTTCTAATAAATAGCATGTCTGGGGTAAAAAGTCTCTAAGCTCCGGGAAGCACTCCAAGAGCCAGAATATGGATTTATTGCTTTCTGCAACAACAGATGGGGTTGCAGTAATTCCCAGCAGGCTTGGTTTGGGGAGAGCACCAACAAAGTGCAGGTAGGGTTAGGGGAAGGACAAAACCTGAGGGAATAGCCACCACCCTGCTCCATGACAACACTTGTCCTGCCCTCTCTCCATGGGGCTGGGCCACAGGCCTGCTGAGCAGGCAACATTACTCTAACTCCCATGTGTACCTATGTCCCAGGCACCTCTGTCTCCCTCTTTTTCCCCTTCTGCTCCCCCCTCTCGCCTCCCTGCAAGATAAATTTTCTCTGAACAGGTTTTCCATTGCCACCTATTTGGTTCTGGTGGGAATGGTCATTTCTGAGTGCACATCATCTCTCCTTTATGTCACAGGACTCAGGTGTACACAGAGGCCATTACAGACCATCTACCCTCCACCCCCACATTCTCCATCTTTAGTTTGGAGTGATGCCCAGCAATTATGTTAGAGTACCCTGCAGACTATGTTCCCAGCGGGAGCAGCTCGGCGCCTCCGAGAGAAACTGGGACATGGACAGTGGTAGATAAGACAACAGGCTAATTCTGCCTTCACACTAAATATTTTTTTTTCCCTACAAATGCTAGGATTTTGGGGTTTGAGGATAAACATGTTTTTTATTGTTATTTCCACACACAGCTCCCAGACTCTCATCTGAGGCCCCTGCAATATCACATGAGGCAGGGACACAGCACCAATGCTCAAAACACGGTAAGAGATCCTGCTCATCCTATCAGGCCAACCTTTGCCACTGCCATAGGAGGGGTGTGGGGCCCTTGACCTCTTTGGGGTCTGACTTCTTTGGCTGGAGGAAGATGTGCAGTCTCAAAGAAGATTACACAGCTCCAGGTAGCAAATTTATTTTACCCTGTTCTGACCCAAACTGTTGCAGCACAAAGAAATGGAGGATGCTTTTCTTATAACACAGGTGTTTGCTAGTTCTGCTCCAAGCAACATGTTCAGTTGGAAAGAAAGGACAGGATCAGAGCCTGGCTTTGAAAGCATCTCCTGTCTGGATGATGAGGAATGAACAGATGCTACAAGAGAGCAGGCCTGTGGAGAGTGCAGAATGTATTTTGCACAGGAAAGATTCTCTAATTTACCCTCACCATCCTTACAAATAGAAATTACAAGGAAATGCATCAAGGAATGAATTAATCAGATTGAAAGGCTTTATAGTAATTAAAAAAAAAAGAATAGCATCAGGCTCCCCTCAGTGGTGGTAATTACCAGCTGCACAACTGTGGCTTGTGCAACTTGAAGTTTTCTGGATTAAAATGCTGAATATCTTCTTGTTTCCTTTCTTAAAGAGGCCATTGCTAGAATCAGGCAGCTACACAGGCCAACAGCTCAAAGAAATATGCATTGAGCCTCCTTCAGCCTGGCAGAGCACCACTTCACATGCAAGGTGGTCCAGAGCCTGATCCCAAGCCATGGCCCAGTTGCATCCGGCCCATTGCTTTTTTGCTGTTGTCTTGGAGGAGATGGGTACGATTTGTTATCCAGCAACCTAAACAGCCAAAACCTTTCTGCCACAACTGCAGTCAGCCTTAGGCTTATCTGCTTCTGCACCGTATCCCAGCAGCAAAGGCCAGGTCACAGCCCCTTCTGGTGCTGATATTGTCACTGACACAGCTGGGGGACTTGAGGGGCAAGGCTGCATCCGCTGTAACTCAAGGGGGCTAGGTAATACTTTCCAAGGAAAGAGTTTTATTAATTCAGGAGACCTTACAAAAGGCTGTTTCCAAGCTAGTAATGAACCAAAAAGAAAACACAGCTCAGGGGAAACAAAAAAAAACCAAACCCTCACAAAAAGAATTTGTAAGGAAATGAAGCAGTGAATTCCTGTGATGCCGTGCTAAAATGGTAAGGACAGAGGGCTGGGAGGAATCTCATCAGCCACTGAATCTACCCACTGCTCTTTCTGGGCCTTTCCCCTAAAGGAACGGAGACTTGTTTCAAAGGTAGGTAGATTCTTTGCCCCTGGCTCCTCATGCAGGCACTGGTTTGGACCCACACAGATCATTATGAGCTTTCTTTGAACTTTTAGCCTAAATGTGTTCACAGCCAGCACTGTCTGGTGTTGTACCAGTACAGACTCCAGCTGCTGTTCTCCCTCCATAGGGTTTGCTCTCCATGCAATCATCACAGGGGTAATCATAAGCTTCGTTGGCTTTAGCTGGGCATGACTAGATATGCCAAACTCTTTGGTCTCTTTTCCTCTGATAAAACCTCTGTTCCAGTCCTGCTCTGTGTCTTTTCCAAGTGTAATTGATCTCAGCGTGAGTAACTAGGATGGTCTGCAGCATTCCAGATGGGTTCTCATCAGTGCCTCCTGTCAGGGCACATCACACAGATAGTACTAATCCATGCAGCACATCCCCTGTGCTGAAGAGGAAAGCACAACCAAGGGTCAAGTTCCCTTAAAAAATAACTGCAGCTTCAAAGGAGGAGCAGCTATCGTCAATGATTTCCTTTGCAAAATCAGGTTAGGCCAGTTGAAAGATTTGCCATGGTCTGGTTGTCTTGGAAGTGAACCGAATTCCTAAGGCTGCGAGCAGACAGATTCATCATCTCGGTGAGACCCACGCTCAGGCCAGAATCAATGAGTCTGTTTGAGACCATACCTCCCTGCCCTCCCCAGCTGACAGCTAGCTCTGGTCTGTGTTTCTCCCCCACTTCTTCCCCTTGAGTCAGTGGTAGATACCATCCCTCCTTGTAACACAAATCCAGCTTTTTACCACTATGCTGAAGAGTTTGGCTTTTTTCTAGCTGTGTTATTAAAATACCACAGACTGGAGAGGCAACAGATCAGTGACCAGAGCTAATAGCAGCAAAAAGGATTAAATGAACAATAGGTCTTGAGCGCAATTTATGAATGCCATTAGCCGCTGAGAGGGAATTACATTATGGCTGCAGTTCTGAGGGGGAAGGGTGGGTCTTATCTAGGCAGGAAGAAAAAAAATGTCTGATTGCATCTGGATTAACAAACAATGATATTAATTTGCCATGTGATACATCTCAGGCTGTTATGTTTATGTCAGATGTAATAACATCTGAAAAAAGTCAAACTGCATTTTATCTATCTTGCGTTCAGACCCCCGTGGCCAGCACATATTCTCTTTGTATCTCGGGGCTGCCAGTCATGCAGCATCCACCACCCTGCCTGGTAAAGCATCGTTCTCCACCAAAGCTCTTGAAGAAAAGCAGGTTTTCTTCTCTAAGAGGCATGACATAGTTACACAAGTGTTTCCTTGCAGCCTGTGTTCCACATCCCAGGGATGGGACTGAGCAAGCAATGCCTTTGTTTGCAGTGTCTTTCATTTGATAGCCAACACGGTATCTCATTAAACTGCTTAGCTTGGCAGCTGGGGCCATTTGTTATAGTGTGATATGAAGGATCATAATCAGATTAAGCCTTAGGATCATATTGTGGAGGGAGAGATTAGACTGGAGAACAAAGAGTTTAATTTTGTGTGACAGCGCAGAGTGGCCTCTACTTGGGGCAGTGAGGCAGGTAGAAAGCAACTGCAGAGGCTCAAGCAGTGGAGGATTTGTTTCACTGGCTCCTTGCTCAGTTTTGAGCAGAGAGTTTTAGCACCCACTCCGAAATATGGGGTAGCTCTGTAACCACCAGCCCCCCACAGGGTTCGTTCAGTCAGCTTCGCTTCCCAAATGAGGACTTGAAGTGAGGGCTTGCATGGGGAAGAAAAACCCAGGAGGTGTAAATGATGCCAGAAGCCGAAACTGCATGTGTGCTGAAGCACAGTACTTCTGGGAGGGGCATGCCCTTGGCACTAGCCACTTAATGCTCACTATCACTGTGCTAGAGGTCCCAGTCCTTGAGCTTAACTGCTGTTCCTCAGCTCCTTCCCACTCCAGGGCATTTAGCACAGTATCCTATGAGTCCTTCAGCAGTCTGGGGGCAGGGGACAACCTCCAAAAGTCAGCAGGAGCCCCATGGTGTGAATATACCAGCTAGGAGGTCTTCTGCAAGCTCCTCTGAGCAGATCCAGTTAGTATTAAGAGGAAAGTTGGCAGGTTGGGAAAGCAACATGTGGATGAATTTCTGGTATCTCTACAGCTAGGGAGAAATGTGATCATGGGTCAAAGCAGCCCCAGTACCTGTCCTGGGCCCATTTATCAGGCAGGTGTCGTGGAGAGACCCCAGCTACCACCAAACTTCAGAAACAAACTCAGACCTCTGCATCCCTCTCCATGGGCACTGCAATGGTATTGCAGCAGGTATTGCAAACCCTGTGAAAAGGAATTTTTAAAAATGTTGGCTGCCATATCGCACCTGTTTTGTTTTGTTTTGTTTTGTTTCCTTTAGGCAGTGGACAATTGTGAGGCAAAATCTGTAGAGAGAACTGCTCTGGCTTGGGGGAGCTCCAGGTTCAGAGGAGGTGCATGCACTCACCTAATCACATGCACATCCCATTGTCAACCAGTGAAACCAGTGGGAACATACAAATATACTCACTTTCAGAAATGGTGGCTAGGCTGAGTCCTATCCCAAATTAAGTAAACAGCTGTCAAAAAAGTGCAGATAAAAACAAGTATATAATTTTTTTAAAAACTGTACCTAAGACAATCGTAAACTCTGTTCCCACAATCCCTCTGTTACTTGTCCTGGAGATACACTGAATCAATACTATATTCTCTCATTAGCTTGATCTTTTGCTCAGATATTGTACCTTCTTCCTTCTCCTTTGTCTGCTCTCCATTCCCTAGAGACTAAGTACTTTAAGGCAGGAGCCTGAAAGATCTTCAGTTTCATTGTGCTTCCTGAAACTTAACACAATGCAAATCTCTAGTAAAACCTCAGAGTAATGAAGAAGATCCTGATCTAAACAGCTGGAAAGCTGCCAGAGCCTTTCCAGACACCCAAGGCAACTTCTGGGGTGATGAGGAGGCATTTGGGGGGACTAGATGGATGAGAAACTCGCACCTCACTCTGCATGAGTGCTACAGCCATGCAGATTGCTAACGCTGTCCCCTTGTTTGGGATGGTAAAGTGGCAGCACACAGAGGATGGCAGTGCCAGATGCTAAGGATATGGCTTTGGGGAACTTGCATCCAACATTAACAACCAAAACCAAGACTGCAACAGACTGTCTTAATCTCTTGGTGCTTGACAGAAACTGAGAAAGGACACTCGCACAATGGGAAAGTATAAATCTAGCCATGACACTCTTTAACCTTGCAGCAGGATGGGGGGGGGGGGAAGGGGGACACCTGCTGCTCCTCCCAGGCCAGCTGGAGGCCTGCGCTGCTCCCAGGACCTCCATGCAGCATGCTGACTTCAGGCAAGCTCCTGGCCCCAAGAGGAACTGGGGAAGCTGCTCTGGAGGCAGAGCCCTTCAGCAGTGCTTGGAGGCTTTTCTGCTCAGCCCACAGCAATGGTGGGAGCAGAGCAGGGCAGAAATCCTGCTCTGGCTGGCTGAGCCTGCCTTGGGTGCAGCCATGATCTGAGCCTGTGCTTCACAGGGTGAAAGCAGCTGTATGACCTGAGGAGCTCCTCCCCCTGTGGCACCACACACTCCCAAAAGCATCCCTGATGATGAAAGAGGTTGCTATCAGCAAAGGCATCTCAGGTCTTGCTAAAGGTTTTAATAAGTGAAGATGATGTGCTATATGGATACGATATACGTTATCGTTATGTACCAATCCAGCCAGACCTAGGCTGTGTTTTCCTCCAGCACTCCCTATAGGTACAGAGGCAACACGTATTAGGGTCTGAGCCCAAGCTCTCTCTGCCCATGCACCCAGCTGGAATCAAAGGCGGCTGCCCATGTAAGCAAATGGCAAAGCGTGCTGCTGAGAGGGGGAGACAGACCCCATCAAATGTTGTCCTTCCATCGCCCTGGTGACTTTGTCAAGTAAGTTAGCCTGTGCCCAGGTGCTGTCTGTTCTTGTATTAAAGGCTCTTAAACGCAGTGATCCTGCTAAAGCCCCCATGCAGAGAGGCCTGGTCTTTTTGGTGCCTCTTGGAGCTGCTGCTACACAAAAACTTATTTTAAAAAAGGCCTCAAATAGGTTCCACCAGGCACTGTCCCCCGAGAAAGGGGAATCTGAGGCATAGCCATGAGACATCAGAGGTGGTAAAGTCAAACTACACGATACACACAGACTTGGGGTCTATGAAAAGGGGACAGCAACACCTAAAAATATAGGTACCAACCTTCTGGCAAATAAAATATAGAATCATAGAATCACAGAATCATAGAATGGTTTGGGTTGGAAGGGACCTTAGAGATCATCAAGTTCCAACCCCCCCTGCCATGGGTAAGGACACCCTCCACTAGACCAGGTTGCTCAAAGCCTCATCCAGCCTGGCCTTGAACACCTCCAGGGATGGGGCATCCACGACCTCCCTGGGCAACCTGTTCCAGTGTCTCACCACCCTCACAGGAAAAAATTTATTTCTAATGTCTAGACTAAATGTGCCGTCTTCCAGTTTAAGTCCATTATCTCTCATCCTGTCACTGCATGCCCTTGCAAAAAGTCCCTCCCTAGCTTTCTTGCAGGCCCCCTTCAGGTACTGGAAGGCTGCTATAAGGTCCTTCAAGAGTTGTTATAAGACTCCAATACAAGAGCAAAGACCTGAGACAATCCCTGCTCTGGCTGCTGCATGTGCAACAGCCACATGGCAAGCTGGACTGACGGAGGTTGGGATGTGAAGGGGGGTCTGGATGTGAAGGAGGTCAGGGCATGCGGGTGGCAGCAACCTCGTCAGGCAGCTTGGGCAAAGCCATTAAAACAATCACAGCGTGGAGAAGCAGTAGCAACTGGTTGCTTTAATTTGCTAGGATGTAACGAGAGCAGAGTTTTTTTCCACACAAAGTGGAGGACCACGTCCCTGTTTGTGTTACAGTATTTAATTTTCCCCTTTGACTTAGGAAACCACAGCAAAGGCCACTCTTGGTGTTCTCAAATTGAATCTCTTTGAACCTTCAGCCGACAATCAAAACAAGAAAACACAAAACAATACTTCAACAAATAGTCACTGTTTGCATCCGAAATATATGTAATTTATGAAAAACACACCAGCATCCAAACCCAGTGTCTGCTTGCTGAGCTCTGCATAACGTGGTTAGTGAACAGGAGGGCACTGGGGTATGGGGGTGTTTTTCTCAACAGAAAATATCTCAAAAAACAAACAGAAATTTTGACAAGGCTCAGTAGTTAAAATACAGCCTAAAGCAATCTGGGAGAGCCCTAATACCCATTTCTGTTTTACCCTGTGTCAGAGGCACTGCAGGCATAGCTCTGGTATGGCACCCACAAACTTGCTGTGCTAAGTCTACACTGAAATTTTGCACAAGATTCAGAGGTGCATCCATTTCTCAGTTCCCAGATGGACTGATCTGGTCTGTGACCAACAATAAAGGAAAACTCTAATATGTGCCAAAATCTGTGGCTTAACAGACAGAAGCACTAATGTCTGTACAGCAAGAGTCTTGTAACGCTGACAGCAGAGCTATGAGGGAAAAATTTAATAGTTCTTATTCTGGACAACTGTTCAGTCTAAATATCACTCTATAAGAGGCTGCAATTCAAACTTAGCTTGTAATGATTTTTTTTCAGTGGTCTGCTCTTGAGTGCTGGAAAAGCCAGCTATTAACAAAACCTTGGTCAAATGAAATACAGGCGCCAAAGTCTCGTTTGAAACACTTGTGATGTGAGGCACATGGTAGTGCTTTGAAAGAACACGACCATTAAAATCACCTGGTCTCCCTCTTCTTTTCCCTTCTATTTCCCTTCAGTTTGTGACCACAACATCCCCAAAAGCATCTTCAGACGCTGTTTTCTCCCTGGCCTGGGGAAGATATGAATGCACTGTAAGTATCAGCCCACCTCTGAGAGCCTGCAAAGACTGCAAGACTTGAACTGGATTTAGTGAGACTTTTAAGGTGAGGGAGCTGTAGTTTCTCCTTCCAAGCACGGCCATTTGGCACAAGTAGTACTGTGCATCATTTCAGGACGGGGTAGGGAGGTGTGAGTGCAGTGTTGCATATTCTAGGCTTCTCACTTGTATTGCTGCGTGGAGTGAAAGGATGGCTGGTGGCTTGTCCAAGGTGATGCAGCAGGGGGTGGGAGGCAGACATGGACCCGACTGAATGTAGAAAGGCTGTTGCTGTTCATTATGTTGTCTTGTTTTTTTTCTCTGTTATTATTTGATATTCTTAATATCCTTTCTGTTTGTTTGTTTGTTTAAATCCTTCTCGGTGATTATAGAGCCAACAGCTCTTGTCAAACTGCAGTGGTCTGTCTGCAACATTTCTTGTGCCTTGGATGTAAATAGCTTCCACTAGTTTCAACAGTTTCTGGCTGTAAATGCAACATTGTCATGAGGAGAACATTATATATAATGCTGCCGTAGCCTCTGTTTAAGAGGAGGTCCTGCAACAGGGCAAGTGTGACGGGAAGGATGGTATTTCTCACACTGACCAGAAATACCAGTATTTGCAGTAATTCTGTTTCTTGAGCCTGAGCAGGAAGCTATACAAGTATCTGCACCACTGTTGCTATCTGCCCAAAAACACAGTGGCAGCACATGAAGGGATGCTGTCGCACCTACCTGCTGCAGGGAGGCAATGCTCCTCTGCCTCCCTTCTACCACCTGATCCAGCTGGCTCAGGGGAGAGCCTCACCGTGGGCTGCCTGTGTCTCAGTTCCACAAAAACATCGGGGACCTAATGCTATATTTGAGGGCAGTTTCTGCACTGCAGCTGCACTTCCAGGTGCACCTCCCTGTATTTATTTCTCCCCCATCAGGGGCCAGCAGCTTGTTGCTCTGGTGTCCATCAGGGTGACAGCAGGTGAACAGCTCCTGCCGTTCAAGCTCTGCCCACCGCCTTCCGGAAGAGCCCTCCCTGCTCTTCTCCTCTGCTTCCTGAGCTTGTAGGGTATGGTGTGCGTGAGCTGGGGAGAGGGCAGGTAGCTCATCCCTCTGATGCCCCACAGCCTGCATGTCTCCACTTGTGCCCTCCAGAGTGCTGGGGGGATGTGGAATCCCCCTGCTGCTTCCCCTAAAGGAGCTATCAGAACTGGGGAGAAGGGGCTGGGGGGGGGACGACTCCAGGTTACCTCGGTTGTGTTCTCCTTTGTGCCCTGCGTCACTTTGGCGTTGGGGAAGAAGGTGCTGCCAAGGTCCTGTTCTGTTTACTTACTGCATGTGTGTGCCCTTACCTGCTTGCAAGCAGCCCCCGGCTCCCCAAACCCTGCACCCACTGTTCTTGTGCAAGCCCTTCCGTCGCCTGCAGAGCCGCACCGTGTTGCTGGAGGGAGGCTGGGAGAGAGGGGAAGCACGGTAAAGGGAGAAGCTTTCTGCCACTAAAGTGGCTTTAATACTGACAAGGTTTTTCTGACGGAGAGCCCTCGGTGGGGCACAGAAAGGCGCCGGGGAGGGCGGCTGGCTGCGGGCAGGCGCGGGGCAGGTGAGGATGCTCCCATGGGGTGCATATGGAGCCCCCTCCCTCCCCGGGGCAGCCCGCAGCGGCACCTGGGGGCCTCGGTTGGCGGCCGCCGCTGGGCTGCGCTGCGGCCCCGCCGTGCGCCCGCCGGTGCGGGCAGGGGCCGGGCTCCGGCACCGGGGCTGGAGCTGGGCTGGGGGGTCCCGCGGCATCTTCCCTGCCCGGCTCCCACATCTGGGAGCCATCAGAGCGGCTGAGGACTGCTTGAAAATAGCAGTCCATGCACATGTATACCTCCTTTTTTCCCCCCAAAACCTGATGTGGGGAATGCAGTTCTCTGGAAAGCATACTGTTAGGAATAAGATCCCCCATCCTGCTACCTGTACTTTAAGCAGGGGGCTCCTGGATTCAGGGTAATCCAGCACGGGGGACATCCCTGTCAAGGCAGGAGGGTACCTGCCCAAAGTGAAACCTGCCCTCCCTGGGCAGAAGCCACAACCAAGTGTGTCTGCACCTCTGGCCCAAATTTGCCCTTGCATTCAGGTAAGGGGAAGAATGTTGCTTCAGACTTGGGAAGCTCCACAAAAAAAAAAGCTCCTGAAAAGCTTCTCATGCATTTTAATGTCACCCAAAGGTGCATGGCTTTCTTACTCACCTGCTCTGATCCAAGCTTAAATTTTCCTCTGCATTAGCTCCACCAGCATGACCGAGCAGGCTCTCCCTAGGCAGCAAACGCACCCTTTGCCCTGTGCCCTCCCCATTGCCCCATGCCCCTCCTTGGCCCCAGCTTGGGCCAAGAACATCATGTACCTGCTGCTGGGTGGTGCGTGTCAGCGGCTCCACTGCTCTGTTACGTTCCTCAAGCCAAGACCAAAAGCTGTCCTTTTTCTTTTCTTTCTTTTTTTTTTTTTGTTTCCTTTCAAATGAGTGTGCTAGATTTATTGGGCAATGGAAACTTTCCATTCCAAATGACTCAAGTTACACTGGAAACAGAAATATTTAAATATTTCTCAGCAGCCTTTTACATAGCTGCTTCCTGTTCCTTCTCTCCAGAAGAGCTTTTAATCCTGCAGATGAGCTGGGGGCACCACTCATTGCCCCTCACTTTCCCCAGACTGCAGTGTTTTGGCTTCCTAATGCTGTGATGGTGGTGTGTGCCTCCTTAATAGCAGCGCTGTGCACTGGTAATCAGATCCACCGGGTCCAAATTCCTTCCCACCCACCCAGATACCAGTTCAAGGAGGCAGCTGGTGCTATGCCAGCCTGCAGGAAAGTCCATGCGTGAGGGTAGTTGATGTCAGGGGGACCTTGCATTTCTTAGCACAGTGCTTCTGCCCTCCTGCTCCGTCTTGGGGCACCCTTGATCACATGTAGCTGCCTGAAAAATTTGGGGTGATGCCGTGTGGAAACTGTAGGCAGTAGATTGGTATCTGCTTTGAGCCTCATCCATCTCAAAGAGCTTGTCTATAAATGGAGTTATTTCAGAGTAGGGGAAAAACACTCTTCACTCCACACATGGTGTTATTTAGGCAGAGTAATTAATATGCAAATGCTACTTGCATCCAAATTAATTGCTGATCAAAGGCATGCCCTGTGTCGGCAAGCCAGCCTAGCCCTGGGTGACATGAATTTTGAAGGGAGTGCTCCCTGGGATGGGCAGCCAGGGCACAAAAAGCAGCAAGCTGCTGGTGTGACTGGCACTACTGGCACTCAGCCCAGCTTGGCTCAGCCCTGGGGATGGCACCCGGGCTGCTGCTCCCTTGCACTGTGTCCCCTCAGCAATCCCCCTCCCTGCCATCAGTCCCAAAACCTGCAGCAGCCCCTGGGTGCAGCTGGGAAGGGGTGACCCCAGCAGGGATACCTCTCCTCCCACACA
Source organism: Syrrhaptes paradoxus (assembly GCA_013400615.1). Taxonomy (NCBI): domain Eukaryota; kingdom Metazoa; phylum Chordata; class Aves; order Pterocliformes; family Pteroclidae; genus Syrrhaptes; species Syrrhaptes paradoxus. The sequence continues at coordinate 63,608 of VZTO01005764.1, read as the reverse complement.
CCCTTGCAGCACAGCAGCCAGCCCTGCCCAGTGTGCAAGGTGATGGGATGTGGGGTCCTGGTGGCCAGCAGGATGACCATGAGCCAGCACTGTGCCCTCGTGGCCAAGAAGGCCAATGGCATCCTGGGGTGTATCAGAAGGGGGGTGGTCAGTAGGTCAAGAGAGGTTCTCCTCCCCCTCTACTCTGCCCTGGTGAGACCGCATCTGGAATATTGTGTCCAGTTCTGGGCCCCTCAG
>VZTO01005764.1:13089-63353 GCA_013400615.1 Syrrhaptes paradoxus | reverse complement strand
GGGTGACAGAGCACTGGAACAGGCTGCCCAGAGAGGTGGTGGAGTCTCCTTCTCTGGAGACATTCAAAGCCCGCCTGGATGCGTTCCTGTGTGATCTGATCTAGGTGTTCCTGCTCCGGCAGGGGGATTGGACTAGATGATCTTTCGAGGTCCCTTCCAATCCCTAACATTCTGTGATTCTCTGGGAAATACAATGTTGGGGGGACCTGACCCCTATAGGTGCCTCCCTGTTCAAGGGAGTCACAGTAAAAAGCATGCTCCCCTGATGTGGCTGGCTGCTGGTGGGGAGAAGGGCACCTCTTGCAAGTGTGCTGGCAAGACCCCAGTACACATCTCCTGTCCCATGGGGGAGATGTGTCCCCATGGCACGGGCAGGTACTTGCAGCTGCAGGCAAGGGGACTGCAGAGGATGCCTGTGGCCCCTTTGCAGCTGGCAGGGTGAGGAGGGTCTGCACAGTGCTGGCAGCTGTACCAGCTGCAGGGAGCCCAAAGAATTTGGCCTTGCACTGGTGTGACCAAATGACTCGCATCACCCTGGTTTTCCAAAGAACAACAGGCGTCAGCAAGGCAGGGTGAGGCTGAGTCATTCTGGCTGGAGCGGGTGTATGCGAAGGGCAAAGGGCCATCTCGGATCTGCCCGCAGTGGGAGCACCGCCACAGTCAAGTCCGTTTGGCTGTGGGCTGGGTGGGAACAGGAGCAGGGGCTGGAGCCACGCCGCAGCAGTCACAGCATCAGATCAGTGTGCTGCCTGTTGCACTGCGGCTGGAGACTTGGCTCTGAACGAGAGGTTAAAATAATCCCTCCCTGTTCTTCGGGGAGGTTGGGTTTCCACTAGGAGAACCATCGGCTTGGATGGGAGATTTCCGACTGAAGTGCTGCTTTGCTGCAGTTCTGCAAGTCGATGGAGAGAGCAAGTCATGCTGCTTTTTTTTCCCCCCCCTCCTTCTCTGCTCTAGCACCGTGAATACCGCTTGCTGTCTTCCCCTCAGTCTGTGCCCAGACATCCGTCCTTCTGCTTCTCCCTGAGTTTTTCTTTGTGTTACCTGCAGGGAAACTTTTAAATCTGGGTAGTTTGCCTTTTGATAGTGATAATTTTTTTAAATAAAAAAAAACCTTTTCAATTTGTACTGTTTTGTACATCAAACCTGTATCAACAAGCACAATTATTTGTAAATCACTTTTATGGTTTTAATATTAAATATTACTTCTCAAAGCCTGAAAGAGAAGATGAGAGACCTTGCTCTTAATCTTAAATGTGATTGAAACCTTCAGATTTCTGTGCAGGTGGCTGCACTGGACAGCACTGACAAACACTCACACTTCGGACTTACTCCAGTAAAGCTCCAGAGCCTGGAGCTATGTAATTATGAAAACCACCAAATTTTCATTTAAAAATAATAAAGTATCTTTCCAGGCTTCGGGTGGGGTAAGGGGGAAGTGTGAAAAATAAGCCTACAAGCCTCACAGTTCTCAAATTAAGCAGGAAATAAAAACCCTACAGATTCTTTAAAATAAAAAAAAAATCTTGGCTTTTTCTAGACATCTTCATGATGCTTGAAAGCCTCAGATATTATTTTTATTATTATTACTTTTTTTGTTTTTCCTCTGCTGAAAGCTGAGCAGCTGGCAATAAAAAGGCAGGCATTAATCCACTCATCAAGTGGTTCTGAAAATACAGCCTGTGGCAACATAGCTGAGATGGATGGTGGTGCCGGGCTGGCTGTGTACATAGCCGGGGAGGAGCCTTCTATATTTAAAAGCTAATATGGTGGTTAGAGCAGAAAATAAGACAAGTGAGTCTGTTAATTAGGGATAGAAAGCCTCCGTCCCTGCAGCTCTGGTATACATCACCCTTTCCCCCAGCCCTTGGCTTCCTCTGTACCATGGTTATTGCATCTTTCTTGTTCATCTTATATTTGATTATGACGTCTTTGAGCAAAGGCTTTCTTGCCTCAGTTCAGCAGCACCGTTGACTGTAACACCCTCTCCTACTCTTGAGGTCCCTAAAAGCATTAGTTGGTGATCCCCATAATAAGTGGCAATAGCTCCCGCAACTGCTGGTGGTTAAGTGAAATGCCTTTGACCCCGGGGTGACATTTAATAGCAAGGGATCACCTGAGGCTGGAGTCAGCAACTAGAAGATGATGTTTCTTTGAAGTATCAACTTCCAAAATTTTCCTGTTCCCAGTGTCACAGCAATGTTCTGCTCGAGCAGCCTTGAAAAAGCCAAAATATTTGACCTTCAAGATTTCAAAATCAATGAGTTTTATAACTTTGTGGCTCCATTGCTGTGTTGTTTTTGGCCTGGTATTTGAAGCAGGAAGTGCCCAAGGTCTCAGGAAGCCAGTTTCCACAAATCTAGCCTAATTTTGGCAAATTTAGGAGGCTTGGAAACAACAGCCAGCTCTTACATGACCTTAATCACGTGGAAGCGGGAGGGTGGGAAGAAGTCTGGTTCCAGGGTATTTGAGGGTTTCCTCATCGCTGATAAACAGCCCAAGTTTTACAGAACAAACGCTGCACACATCTGTCCCGCCTGCTCAGAGCTACTCAGCCTCGGGCTCTGTGCATGGTGCCCGCTTGGACCTCTGCTACGTGTGAGTCTCACGAGCGGTCTGCAGGGTGATGGTGTTTCCCCATGCCTCTGTGTTGGGTATCACTGGTCAGCCTTACCTAGTGTTATTTTCTTTGTAGGGGAGCAAGGCCCAGTTCTGTGCTCTGGTTAGATAGGGAAAGGCTGTTTTGTGCTCATCCAGTAAAAGCAAAGGCTGAGTTGTGGATATTCTCAGACAACAGGGTAGGAGGGAGTATCTCCCCATCACATGCTCATTTTAACACTCCCAAAGGCTGTGCTGGACTACCAAAACCTGTAATTCCCTGGGGTGATGACGATCTGTACCACACTCACTCTGGTTGTTCTGTGTTGCTCCACAGCTGAGAAATGATCCTGCAGTGATCAGAGAGGTGGTTTTCCGTCAGGGGTCTGTCCATTACACTTAATACCAGCCACCTGTAAAACTCTCTGCTCCACCCGCAGCCTTAAGATATCTCTTCTCCTTAATAATTCAGTGCCTCTAGATATGCACAGTGAAGATTTGGCTCCTTTCAGCAGGGACTTTGCCTCCCAGGTGGCAGCCAGTGGTAATGCTGCCCTTTCCCTCCAGAATGGGCTTGCCTCAGCAGATACCAGAGGTAGAAAGGCAGCTTTCCCCTGGGCACTGGAGAGCTGCAGTCCCCACCTGAACCTTCCCCCAAAAGCCAGTTTTTAGCAAAGCTGTAGCCCTACAGATTTGCCCTCCTGCTGATGGCTGGTGGGGTCCAATGTGGGGCAGCCTGGGGCTTCCCTGAGCAGCAGCTAATGTGGGGCTGCCCCACCAGCCCCACACACCCCTGTCAGCTTCCTATAGCTGAGCTGATTTTATTGTCTGTGGCTCCCCCTGCGCTATGACTGCTCCTGGCTGTGCCAGTGCCCAGAGTGAAAGAACCTGTTGTTCCTTGCAAAGGGTAGAGTCTTGCCAGGTATATCATGTCCTCATTAAGGGAGGGCTGCTTATCTCCTAACCTGTGGTGGGGGTGGCAACGTGTCCTTGGTTGTGTCTCTGTCCACCTGTAAAAAGCAGCCAGGGCTGGAGTCTAGATGCGGGGAGCACGTGGGTACACACAAACACTCCATCCCTGTGGCTGGCCATGGGCTGGGTGAAATGCAACCCCCCTCCCCACCACACTGGGCTTCTGCCCTGAAACACAGACATCTGAGGAAATTTAATTAGATAGCAAGAAACAAGCGGAAGGCACAGGGAGTTAAATGGTTGGTCAAGGGAGAGAAAAGTAGTGAGCTTTTTTTAGCCTTTCTCTGTGGGCAGTGAAGATGACCCCTCTTGCTGCTGCACCTGAGAGCACTTGCAGCTGCAGGCATCCCTCCCAAATTTGGCCACACTGATTTTTTAATGTCTCTTAAATTAACTGCTAGTTATATGTGAGGAAAGGCCAGAAATAAGATGAAAATCCAAGTTCCCCACCAGTTATGTATCCAGTGTGAGCAGGAGCCCAGGACAGGGTTCCTTTCCACCAGCAGGAGGGGGGCCAGGCACCACTGCAAAGCCCACCATGTGGCTTCGCTGTTTTTACTTAATCCCCATTGAGCATCAGGAGTGCTGCACAAGCAGGAGAACAAATGCCAGCTGAAGGAAAAAGGCCAAACCTTGATACTATCGGCAGTGGTCTGCAGGTGGGCACCCATGCGGGAAGGGTGGGATGTGGCAGCCAAGGACACAGATGTTAATCTCAAGGTACCCGAGCAGAGGAGCTGGCTGCTCACAGGCAAGCTGGCCCCAGCTGCAGGGGACAACGGACACCTGGAAAGCCATGCAGGGAGCGGGGTGGCCAGCGTACACTGAGTCTGGGTCCGGCAGTACCGGGTCTGGGTCTGACAGCTCCAGGTCTGTGCAGTGCCTGGCAGCACGGCTCCTCTGCCAGGCATCGCAGCCGGTCTCACCAGCCCTCCCGCCTGCTGGTGTGTGGCCACGCTTGTGGCTTCTGCTGCAGTAGTTTTCCATTGGGGAACGTCTGCGAGGCTGGGTATTTTCCAGAAAGTGAGAGAGAAGTATTGACTTCTTCCAGGACCCCCGCCCCCAGTCATCAGCTGGTACAGCTGACTCATTTTTATCTTGTTTTGAGGGCTGTGCCTGACTCTAAGCCTTTTCCTCTCTCCCCATGCCTGCATCTCACCCTGGCACAGCCTCTGCCTTGCCTCCCTGCACATGTGAACGCCGCAGCATTGCCAGCGCCCAAGGTGTCTCTGACCACTGGCGTGGCATGTGCCATGCAGGAGGCGAGAGCCATCCTGCTCCATCCCTCCTCCCAGCTGCATCTCCAGAAACCTTGCTGGTCCCTCTTCCCCTTACAGGTTTCTCAGCTGGCTTCTCTGCATCCTCTGATTTTGCTCATCAGGGTCCTCTGCCCCCTTCAAGCTGCCCACAGCTGCCTGCAGACCCTCTCCCCTGCCGTTCGCTAGCACTTTTGGATGCTTAGACCCTCTGTGCCTTTACTGGAGCATCCTCCCTCCTCATCCTCCCCCTCTTGCCACACCATGCCTGCAGGGAAGGTAAGGAAGTCCCCAGATGTGGGATGGCAATTCAGCTGGTGTGTGGTGTGGAGGCTGGCATCATTGGGGACAAAGTTTTTAACCAAGGCTCTGCAGAGGTACTTACAAGCTAGGTCATGCAGTCCTGGATGCTCTTTCTCTCCAAGGGAGGGAAGTAAAATTATTCCTGTTTTAAATGGCCTCAATTGCTCAACCCATGTTTTTCTGAAATTGGAATATTTTTGCCCTGCACCTGCTTCTTCCATACGCCGCCCCCCCCACCACAGCCCTCCCCTTTAGGCCGAGCTCTGGTGAGCATCTTTGTCCCCCACCCTTGACCTCCCACATCCCAACAGAAGGGATGGCCTCTGCCATGCCACCTTGGGACACCCTCACCCTTTCTTGTCTCAGAGGGTGAATAAGGAGAGCTGCTGTGCTTCTCCAGCTCAGTGGCTTGCAGCTCCATGGGCACTGGGACACCCAGTCATTATCTTAACAAGCAGGTTTATCTCAGGATCTTTTCCATGAGAGCAGTGCATAGGCAGCAGGAAGGCAGGCTGTCCCCAAGCCCTTTTCCAATAGACCTTCCACTCCCCTTAGTGTTCCCCCTCCTTCCCGTCCCTCCATCTCAGCTCTCGGCTGGCACAATTCCAGTTGACTTACGCACACACAGCGTGGATGCACGTGTCTGTCCTGTTCACTGAGATAAAAAGAGCCAGTGGAGGGAGATGCACAAACACAAGCAGAGATGGAGGCAGGTGCTGGAAGGCAGACGGGAGAGGCACCCAAGCGTAACCGAGCAGAAAAATACAGATGCTTTTAGATGTGCGTGTAGCCACTAGGCAACCTGAGCAATTAAGAGCAAGACACACTGAAGAAGACATGCAAACAGGGGTGAACGTGCAGGCAGGTACATGGGGACAGGGCACCTGCAAAAGCCTAGGGAGAGACAGGCAGACATAACCAGGCAGAGAAATAGCAGGCAGGTATAGAGGGACAAGGACAGGAAGAGCTGCAGAGACATGTGGCGAAGGAGAACGGGCAGGAGCTGGCGTGCAGGCTGTGTGCACAGGCATGTGCCACGGCCACTTTTCCCAAGGGAAGGGGCAAGAGGCTAGACGAGTCCGGCCTCTTCCTGCCTCACTGGCCAGACCCAGAGCATAGACAGCAGCTGCTTTCAGCTCTGGGACCCGCCCGGAGCAGTTGCACTCATTTATAGACAGCTTCCTGCCCTTGGCTGCCTGACAAAACCTTGTAGTGAAAATTGCGGTGAAAGAAGGTTTTTGAATGTTGAATGCTGACCCACACAAGCCCAAACCCGACAGCCCAGAAATGTGGGCTCGTTAATGCCTCCTTGCATAACGAGGAGAGAAAGTTAAATCCTAACTCAGTTGGGAAATTTTGAGGCTGTCTCCCGCCTGGAGTGCTTGCTTGGCAGCTCCAGCCTTTTGCTGTAGACTTGACCCGACTAATCCTTTTCCTCTTGGCTCCTTGATCTCCCCAGCCCATCTCCCTGCCCTCCCCCAAGAAGGAGAAGGATCAAGTCAGAGTCTCCAACAAGAACATTTACAGAGCCCCCTTGCGAAGGGAGCTCCAGACTGCATGAGAGCTGTGAACGGGGCTGCCCATAAATGCCCTGCCCAGAGCTCCCCTTGCACACCTCCTCCTCTTGGGGCTCTGGCTCTGTGGATGGGAAACCAAATCCCCGTCACTCACCCTGAGCCACCAGTGTCTGCTCGTGGTCACTTCCTGGAGACAGAGGCTTGATTTCTTGGACCAGTGGACGGCTTTTGGCATGGTAGCCAAATCAGTGAATGGAAACATCCTCCCTGCAAGTTGCAGCGACATCCTGCTATTGTTGGCACCCCTTGGCAGGTTTGTTCAGCTGCTTTGTACCAGTTGACCTCTCCGGGCTTTCATCAGTGCATTAGTATCGCCATAAGGCACATGGGCTTCCTGACCTGGTGCCCAAGGAATGCCCTCTTCTCCTGTTTACGGTCAGGATGTGAAAGTAAAGGAAGTTGAAACGCTACTCAGGAATCCACTCCAGGCTTTAATCACTACTGTCACTGCTAGAAGACATGGGGGATGTTGAAAAATAATCACCCTGCTGTGTAATAGGATGCAGATGTTCAGGTTGTGATCTATCCAGACACTATGACCTCCTGGCTACTGAAAACAAGCCCTAATCAAAACTCTGGAGCTGAAAAAAATTGCTCCCACAAGCCTCCAAGAAAGCGGGAAGAGCTTTGTGTGTGATTACTAGACTCACAGTGTCTCTGGCCAGGATTTTTGGTTGGGGTAGGACAGATGTCCCTGTTGACAGCACAAGAGAGCTGCGGTGGCCTCTCCTTGTTGTGGTATCGCTGCCTGGGGGGACATGAGTGAATCACTGCCCAGTGCTGGCGTTCACCCCCAATCTCAGCCATAAACATGCACTGATGCCATTTAGAGGATACGGGGGAATCTGTTCACATGCTGCTGGGGTGTCCCTGGTCACAAATGAAGGGGTGGAGGTGACATTCCCACAGTGGCAGCTCCTTTCTTTCCCACGAAGCCCAGCTCCAAGAACAGCATACGGCAGCCCGGGTAAACCATGGCTGGAGCTGTTTTGGAAAGGCCCCTGTCAAGACAGGGAAATAAAAATTATGAGTGTCTCGTAAGCTGCAGGGTAGTAAGGTACATATGCACACACATACATACACTTAGGCGTACACCCACTTCTCCTTGGGGAGGGGAGTGGGTTCCTTTCTCTGTGCGGCAGCTACGTTTGTGCCGTCCTGCTCCTTCCCACACTGGAGCTGGATGTCTGGGAGTCACCAGGGCAGCTTTGGGAAGAGCAGAGGAGGAAACTGTCTTCTCCTACAGACTGCTGTGGTCCTGCCATGCTCCTGGAAGACAAAATTGTGCAGACCTCCTTCAGCTACCACAGTGACCTTTCCTGGGGTGGTTGGGAGAGGTGGTCAGGATGACACCTCCACAGCCAGTCTTCCCTGGCCCCCTCCTCCCCTCTCCTCCATCCCTCAGCACTCCCAAGAGCATCTGCACTGACTAGGGAATGCTGAGCCAAGGTAGAGCAGGCAGGCAGGGTGGAGAGGAACAGGAGGCAGAGATGGGGGATCAGACTCCCAATGGCATCTTCCTGCAGTACCCGAGCCTTCCTGAAGCTCCTGGTAATGACTGATGCACCAGCCAAAAATATCAACTAAGTAGCACAGACGCCCTCCCCTCCATACACACATCGTTGGCACAGACAGCTATGGCAAATCCAAAAATAGCGAAGTTAGATAAATACAGAGAAAAGAGTTTACAAATTTCCAAGAGGGTGACAAACAGCAGTGCTCGCTAAGGAGAGGTTTTTTTTAACCAGAAGGCTTTTTCTGTCTGCAGATTCTTTCCCCGCACAGAATAAAAGATAATTTACTTTTAAAGCAAAATGACCTGAAAGGTAAAGACAGTTCAACAGACAGAAATGGATGCTGGGGGCTACTCTGCAGCAGGGAGAAAATTTGTGGCAAATACATGCCTGCAAGACAGAGAACAGCCTGATTCTCAAGTTTTATTTTTCACAGCTCCATCGTTTTCTGCCTGCTGAAAGCCTGAATGAGTAGCTATTTAGGAAGGATATAGAAAAAAATTATGTAATTTAACTGGAGCAGGGAACTGAGATGCCTGCTTTTTCTCTCACAGCTTTGCTGAAAGCTCCCTGTATGAGCTGGATAAACTGCCTTGCTTTGACGTACCTGCATCAATACAGATCATGGTATCAACTTGAGTGGAGTCAGTAAGGCACATATACCTGCCCTTACAAGTCAGCAGGACCTGGAAAACCTTCACACACTACAAACAGACTATTTGTAAATCTGTATTTTTGGTCATATGTGATTCTCATGCCATACTTAATGAGGATGAGGGAAACACACAGCTGTATGTTGCCTGCTGGGGATGCACCATCCTCTACTGGTGCTCCCAGAAGATGCAGGGGTGCAGCTGAGGTTGGGGCAAAGGGGGAAAGCAGCTGGACCCCATCCTCATTTTACTGACAAATAGGCACTGAGAGCTTGCAAACACCTCGCTGGAGAGGCCAAAACTCCCTCCAGAGCTCCTGTGCTTTCGGTGGTGGAGGCACTGGGATGGCCAGCTGCTGCACCGAGTACAGGGCAGCCCTGGGGACGCTGAGCCACAGCTGGGCTTTCAAACCAGACCTGGCGCACTGGGTGTACTGGAGACCCTGCCGGTGCCCCTTTCTGAAAGAAGCATTGTTATTCCACGGAAATGACCTTTGGAGTCCAAATGTCATTATTTAAAATGAAACAAAACCAACCCTAACTGCTCTTTGAGCAAAACCAAATTAGCTGTTATTGCTGCACAGCTCTTAAATACACCAAGGTGATCTTCCATGCTTCTCTATCTGACAGGTTGGTCAACACATGGTGCTGCCTTAATTCATTGCTACCACTGCTCCCACGCAGGTGAGAATGGCAGGGAAAGAAGCAGGTCTCCTCCCGCACCTTGTATTTATTTTCCCCTCACAAGAAAAGACCTTAAAATGACCAGAAGAGGAGGAAAACAGTTGTGCTAGTTTCAAACTGTTGAGCAGGAAGCAAAAACCACTGCAAGCCTTAAGTATACTATTTGATATTTTTAAAAAACCCACTGTTGTCTCACTAGGGCTCTCCTCTTTCTTCTTTTCCTGCCATGAGTTTCTGGCTCTTTGCAAGCATCTCTCTTTGCTGTCAGTCCTGCAGAAGGTCATGGGAGCTCTGCTTCATCCATGTCTTGGCTGGGCAGTGATAATGAACTGTAAAATTTGGAAATAAGTTGCTCTGGCTGCACTCCTTTTTCGCTTTCTTTTTAGAGCATATAAGTCTTTGCTTGGACATTTATGCCCAGAGAAAGCAAAGCACAGACGAGCTCTGCGGTGGCAAGAAAGGGGTGTGCTCCTGTTCCTTCTTTGCCTCCCTCCTGTTGTATAGCCCCAGCCAAACACAGTTCACGTAAAAAGTTTGTGACCCTTGCACAGTATTTGCTGAGCCTTTCCAAGCCAGACCCAAAGAGTTAGTTTCCAAACAAACTTAAATTTTCCACTGGGGGCTGGATAATCACACTGCAGAGGACACTAAAACCAGAGCTTGTGCTCCAGAGTCACATGTCTGTAGCATCCCTCACCCAGGAAAAGGCCAAAAGCCTGTGAAGGGTGCATTGCTGGCTGCAAGAGACAGGCAGTCGAGCAACCCACCTGCCTTGAAGACAGTAGTCTTTGAGCACCTATTTTGGGAGGCAGGAGGGGGCTGACCAGGGCAGCCAGGAGAGGAGGGCTGACCAGCAGAGGGGTCTCTGGTGTGGCCATGCAGCCACAACAGTAGGCATGAAGTGCCACTGGACACCTCATCCCTGTGCTGGAGAGCAAAGGCCCCGGCACCTCAGAGGAAATCTCTGCGAGTACTGCCAGCACCTGCCCTTGGCACTTTTGGACATCTCAGGGTGTGAGCGGAAGGAGGATTTCTGCATCAGCCCCTGTGCAAGCCTGCATCCGTGGCAGAAAGCGACTTCCCAGCCTCGGCAGACACGCTGTCTCCTCTCTCTAATTGCAGCCTTGCTCAGGGCTTGCATGTCCCAGAACAGGAGTTGGCTCCGTCCCCTCCATTGCATTGTCTCTTCCCCCAGCCCAGCTCTCATGGGGCTCACATCTTTTCCTCTTCGGCTTCCAGCCCAGCTCTTTCTCGCCAGTTCTGTCTTGCCCCTCACACCTCAGCATCATCTCCTTTCCTTTTCCCCTCATCTTCATTTGAATTTTCTCTTTGTTAGCCCCCACCCTAATGTCCTCCCTTACACTATCTTTTGCACAAAATCTAAAAAGCAGTGGAGCTGCACAGGGGAGATGCAAAGGTGGACTACCCACTCCAGAGGCTTGCCTCCATCCCCTTCACCTTGTCATCTGTGCTGCTGGGCTGCGGAGGTCCCAGCTGTGCCTGCCTGGTGGAGATGAGAGGCACTTTGTGCAGCTCTGGAGCCCAGATGGACAATAGCGGCACTGTGCCATAGAAAGCGGCTCTGTCCGGCTACCACCACGCTCTGCATCTGCTGAGCACGTGGGAGAGGAAGGGTGTCCCTCTACTCCCATGCACGCTGCTTGCGGGAAAAATCAGGAAGAAGATGGAGGGATCAAAGCCCAAGACTGGTGTCACTCCGCTCCCCCATGTGCTGCGGAAGGCTGGTGCTGCTTTGCAGGGACCAGGGCGGCTCTGCATTTGCCAGGCACTGGGTGGGTCAGAGCTTGTACCTTCACCCTGTGTCCTTGGGCCACACTGGTGCTTCATGATCCCTGCAAGGCACTGAGACCACCCGGGCCACCTGCACAGCTGGGTCCCTGCAGCTCTGCACCCAAGGTGCGGGTGATGGAGCCCAGGCACGGAACCATGCTGGCATGCCCCAGACCCAGACCGGCACAGGGCTATGAGATACACCAGATCAGGGTCTCTGAGGCAGTCCCATGCTGTGCAGGGTGGGGGACCCACACACCTCCTTGTGTCCTTTGCCTGGGTGGCAGTAGGGGGGGGACAGCAGCATGGCTCTGCTTCATGGGGGCCATCAGACTGGCTCTCTCCAGATGCTGGCTGCACTTCCAACATCACTTTCTCAGCCCTCACAAAGCAATGAGTTACTGTAAAGAAGTGACTGCAGCAGCAGAATAACGTTGCTGCCACTTCAGAGCTGCAGTTGCACCCAATGCCCTCAAAGAAGGCAGGAGGAGGGAGCCTCCTGCAGCAAGCCAAGGAGGAGAGCTGCTAGGTGCAACGTGATGGCAGAGCTGGGTGGGCACTAGGGGCTGCCGGCTTTGCTCCGTGGCCTTGCAGCAGCCCTGGGAGGGACAGGAATTGCGAGCGAAGTGGAGGCTTGCCCACATGTAGATGTCCCCAGTTGTGTGCCTCACCTAGAGGAAGAGAAGGCAGTTCTTTCCAGGCTCGCTGGCGCATTGCCTACCATCATCATGCAGAAGAAATCACAGCTTGCTTCCTTCTGAGCTGTCCGTAAAGTGTAGTTTGTGCTGAGACAGAGGCAATCTCGAAAAGACAATTTCCCATCACATCTATAAACTCGCTTCGAATCTTGATTTGGAAAACACTCGGATTTCTTTTCCTTCCCCTAAGGTTCCCACTGTAAAAAACGATTGCGGAGCTTGCTGCTTCACAGCTTGGAGCTGTAACATGGTGTTGGACTTGCAAGGGTTGGTGCTGCACTTTGTTAAGCTGGGGCCCTTCCTGAGTGCTGGCCCTCTCGCTCTGGCTTGTCCAGGGAAGCAGTGGGTTGGTTTGATGGTGTCCAGGAGAAGATAGGCTGCTTGGTTATCATAGGGCAGCTCAAGATCCTGCAGATGGCTGACCTGTAGGTGCAGGTTTATTATTGCAGGCTTGCATTCAAGTGTCGCTGTGTGCTTGCTTATTTAGTGCATGATGGTGACGGTCCAATGATGGCTGAGTCACTGACACTGATCTCCCACATCTTCCTCTCTCCTTCCCACCTCCTGAAAGCCACTGCAAGTGTCTTTTGGAGAAGGAGGAAACACAAAGCCAAGCCCATGGCAAGGAAGGAAGGTCCAATTTGTGTTTCCCTGCATGCCCCAACTCCTTCCATGCTCATGTGTGCACACGAATGCCATGGGCACCATCCCCATTAAAAAGCCTCCTCTGCAAGCCTTCCTTTAGGTCTTAGAGAAAGATAACATCTTCTTTGCTTCAGTTCATGCATTGAATTGAAACTGGGTCTTCTTGCATCTCCCCTGCGGGATCTAGAAGACCAGGCTGGGAGTCAGGGACCAGGAGGGAGAGGTGTCCTGTCCAAACCCTGGGGCAGTGGTGGAGCCACCTCCTTGCAGCCACAGGTGTGCACGAAAGCTCGTTCACATCAGGCCAGCACAGCTCATACTGGGACATCCTGAAGCCAGTCCTTCCTACATCCTTGTCCAACAGGTCCAAATCCAGTTGGCTTCCCGGCAGCAGAGCTAGGAAGCGCCTGAGCAATTGTCCGGCTGTGAGCCAGTTACTTTGTGACTCTGCGACGCCTGCAAAGCTGGGCTCCTCAGCTCCAGAGAGCCCTCCGTCTGGGACAAAAGCCCTGAAACAATGGCCCGGCTTCCCAGCAGCCAGTGACCCAAAGGATGCCGCGTGCTGAGGCAGTCAGGCACGCAAGGATTAATGACAGCTAGAGGAAGCTGCTCTCCGGCCGCACCACTGTGGGACTTGGCAATACAATTGCCAGAAGGAGCCTGCAGGCTCCTCAGCTTTTTCTCAGGGCCTAGGTAAATAATCTCCTTCCATGGGAGCAGTATGGATTCCCATAAAGCTGAATAGCAAAAGCAGTTCCCAGGCTTATGGGTAGTAATCATTGTTTCCCAGGCCATGTAATTATTATTTTGACTGTCAGGAACCTCGGAGAGAGAGTGCAGACACAATCTTTTCCCAATCAGCTCATGGAGAGCAATTTAATTCCACTTAAAATGAGACAGCTGTGAAAGAGTGAGCACACCTCGACCCTCCAGAGACGAGCACAGCCGCTGCCCTTGCCCCGTGCAGCCCCTGCAGACCTGCTGCCTCCTCGCACTGGCAAGGATTTGGGGCTAATGGCACATGACAGGAACAACATCTCCACATCTCATTAATTTGTCTCTGTGTCTCAGATGCCACAAAAATGCTTTGGAAATTAATGCAGGGCAGAGCGAAGTGGGGAGGGAGGAAGGAATGTGCTCAACCCTTCAGGCAGGGGAAAGCACAGCAGCTTTTGTGCAAGGGCAAGAAAGAAGCAGAGTGCAGGGCTTTCTGCAGCCAAGGACCAACAATTTTGCATGGCTCACACAGGAGAAGGCAGCTGATGGGTGTTCATTTGCAGCGCGGGAAGCTGGGTCTCTTCTGGCAGCTATGTGGAGCTGGCAGCCTGGGGCTTTGAGGAGGAAGAAAAGGAGGACAGGAATCCCAGCAGCTCCGACATGTGTAGACGGTGCAGAGCACTGGTTAGATCATGCTTTTTAGTTACAAGCAAATTAATTTGCATGGCTGGAGAAAAATGGTGCTGTGGGCAAAATCCTGCCTTTACAGGTCATAGTAATTCCCCCAGCAGCAGGGGTGGGACCAACCTCAAGGAGACAAGGTGGCTCAGGCCCCTATAGTCCCACCGCACAGCCATGCACATGCCAGCGAGCCTGTGCAAAGAAGCGGGATACATGCCCTGCAGCCCACACGTGCCAGAGCCAGCCTGCTGCAGCCAAACCCTGCCCTCGGGAGCAGCAGAGCTCTGATGGAGGAGCTGGCGCCGTGGCACGGCACAGCACAGCACAGCACAGCACGGCATGGCACACTTGCCGGGGTGGTGCATGGTGAGATTTGCAGGATGTGCATCACCCAGAACCTTCCCCGCTCTGCTTGGGGCCCCCCTCCCTGTGTTTGCACACTCCCCCAGCTGGGGTGGCATCGGGAGAGGGAAGACAATACAATTCGGTGAACGCATGGATGACTTGACAACTTTGGACACCAAATGGCAATGCTCTCAATGTGTAGGGTGAACAGCATTGTTGTGGGTCTCCTGTCTGGTGGCTTTTCAGATTCGGACAGTCTGGCTTGCCACATTTACTGGCAGTGCTGTCACCTTGTTGTCCAGATCTCTCCACGTTTCATGGCAGAGATGGTTGGGGAGAGCAACAGCCAGGAGGGAGACAGTGGCTCGAGTGGATCCATCCATCTCCTCTCTCATAAGGTCCTCAGGGGATGTGTGGGTGTTCACCCCAGCAAAGCCCTATCTCCTTTCCAAAAGGCTTTCACCTCCCGGATATTGTGTAACTGCTTTCCAGTGCCAGAACCAATTTTGGCTGCTCAGGTTACAGGATTGCAAGAGCCATTTGAAATAAAGAAGCAGCACTTAAAGGGGCACAGCCACAGCCCCAGAGGGTCTGCTTGTAACAGCACAGCTGCAAAATCTGCTGGCTAAATGCAAAGACAGGTATATGATGGGCTTGCAGAGGAATCCACGTCCTTGGAGAGTTAAAGCAAGATCAGGAAAGGCTATTTTTAGCAGGTCTGAGGTGCAGGCAACCTGAGACAGTGACTTGCCTGAGGTTACATGCAGCAGCAAGGGGTAAACACAGCCTTCTCCCCAGAATTGGGACCGGCATGCTTTTGGCTGTAGTCTGGTTTGAAGGCAGTTCACAGCCACTGTTGTTCTCAGAGCCATGCTACAGAGGGAAGAAATATTGGCTTTGCTGCTCCCAAGTCTGAGTAAAGGGTTCTCCAGCTTCAAGACTTTTCTTGCAAGCAAAACCACAATTGCTCTGAGGCTTGTGGGAGCTGCTATTCCTTCAGCCCCTGCAGCTCTGCCAGCGAAGGAGCCCTGTTCAGGGGTCTGGCTTGTGCCGATTGCCAGGACAGTAACATTGCCAGTCAAATGCAGAAAAATAAATGCCCTTTCCCTGGATCCAGTTCTAGGCAGATCAGTCATCATGGGTCCCATGGGCGAGATTCTGGCTCACAAGGGAATCTTCTCCAAATAGACTTTCTCCAGGGACTTTCCTGGCATCGTGTCCTCTGCAAACCTTTCTCCGTGGAATGTGACACTGTCATGGAAATGGGCAGTTGAAGTTGCCGGACTGTTGGAGTGGAGCACGGATAACCCATGTGCTGTAGCTCTCCTGCTGCATGGGGATGGAGGGAGGCAGGCGGTTTAGGAGACCTGCCAGCAGGGAAGGGTAAAGCAGGTTCCCTGATGGACACATCGCATCTCTGAGTCCTGCGCTGTGTGCATAGCCCTCAGGAAGGTAGGGCATGCCGCAGGCAGTGGCAAAGCAACCTTTCCCCATGTGTGCTCCTTTGCAGGACAGGACATGCCTGGACCGCTCACCCCTTGGCCATTCAGCTGAGCCAGCCAGAAGAGGGGCCACGTCTTACCAGTTGGCAAGGGCCGGGTTTCTTTAGGGGAGGTAGATGCCAATGACATTCAGCTTCTGCCAAAGACGGTTTGAAGGTGGTACCACAGGAGACAGGCACCTTCTTTATGGTTTGAGCTTTGAGCAATAGTCTTGTCGATGCTTCACAAAGATGCTTGGCCCCTCTGAGCAGCCAGAAGCTGCTCCCAGCACACAGATGACAATAACATTCCTGTTGCCTTCAATTGCTGTCATATTTGAGCCATTGTATCTATTGACAATACATTGTGGGGAGAGATGAGGCACTTCCAAAAGTGTCTCTTCAGAGCCAACCTGAGTGATATAAGTCTTTGGTACCCTTTTGAGGCACCAGTGCAAACATCAGCTCAGCACCCCAAGTGGCAGAGGCAGTGGGATGCTGGAGAAAAAGCAAGTCTGGGTGGACGAAAGACAGAAGAATGAGTGAGTGGAAGGATGGAGTCAATAACCCAGACCTTCTTGCTTTCCTCTCTCTGACAGTGTTCCCCTCCTGCAGTACTTATGCTGAGAGAACCTGTTTATATTTTGTTTCTGTTCTGTTTCACTCTTCGGGCTTGAGAGAAAAAAAAGCAGCGGATGCAATGGAAAAATGAAGTGAGAACAGCAATGCTCCTAGGTCACCCTCTTTTTCCTTTCCATTGCGCTTGCCAAGCACAACCCCTTTCTGTCTCTGCTAATAATGCTCTGTGCTGCACTACAGCACGCTCCAGCACCCCAGGGCATGAGCTGAAACAGAAACTCCTGGCACCCCAGGGAAATGCAGCAGTGAGGAACTCACCATGAGCCTTTTACCCTGAGTCTAAAGCTGTGGGGTCTCACTGCCATGAGATATGTGTGTCAGGGTACTTTGTGAGGGTTGCAAATGGCTTAGGAAGAAACCATGTCCAGCATCTGAACAAACAGCTGGCTACATCTCTGAGTGCGTGAGAAATGGTGTGAGAGTAATGATGAGGTTGTTGATAAGCCCCAGGGGGTGTATAGACCAGTCTGTCATTGTTAATCAAAAAGATTTTTTTTTTCCTCTGACTGTCCACAGTCCTCTCGACTCTGAGGTGTTTGTTTTTTGGTCTGTCCCGAAGAAGAGCTTCAAAACAGAAATTGCTTCCTGGGTGCGTAATCCAAGGTAGAGCCCCAGGCAACATCATGTTCAGATCCCTTGCACTCAGTTTAAAGAGCTTATATCTGAACTCTTTTCAACAGTGACCTTTGGCCTGTGGTCTGCAGACCCCTTATTTCTGAAAGGTCCGTGAAAGGTAATTAAGGAGAGCAAGCCTTTTGCTGGCAAGTTTAAATTCACTGTATGGGGCCTGTGTCTTCACAGGGAAAAAATCTTGTGAAGATCTATAATCAGAAAGGTTGAAAGCCACTGGTCCAGGAAACTGGAGGCACTTAGGGGAGAGATGGCTGTGTGCACTGTAGTGTATCTTTTTGTTCCTGAAGAAGAAGTTTTGCCTTCTTTTAGAAAGTACTGCAGGACCTGGTTCACAGTGCTCGCTTAAGCATTGGCTACGGAGTAAATGGAGGATGTTTTCCTTCCTAAATAAACCATGGGTGAGTCTGTTGGGGTTTCTTATGGAAGAAACACAAACCAGAAGTGATCTTACAAAGCTTCTAATAGCTGCATTTGGTCCCTAGGTACTATGAGGATTAGTGAAATCACTGAACACAGAATAGGAAAGGACCGTGGGATCAGCTAACCCATCCTCCTCTCCAAGGCAGGATTAACTAAACCTAGCCCATGCTTGACAGATGTTTTTTTGACATGCCTTTAACAATGCCTCCAATCCTCCAGCCTACTCAGGAAGTGATTCACTCACCTTATTATTTAGAGATGGTTCATGGTATTGACCTGGATCTTCTCACTGTGTTTTAGACACGTGAGTTTGACTTTTCCCCAGTGGGAAAAGAAAAATCCTTCTCTTTTCCCTTCTGCAGTGACCTTTCATATGTTTGAACCTTATTACTGTGGCTCCCCTCAGTCTCCTGCAGATTGGATGAAAATACAAGCCATGCTTTCCAGACCTCCCACTGCAGTCGGGGAAGCTGTGATGGGAAAGCAGCTGGGCAACCCTTTGTGCAATTCTTCTGCTGTCCATGATGGTAATGATACAGAGGGAGTGGATAAATCTAGGATAGGTCAAATGCCACCCATGCTCTGTACTCACAGAGCTCAGCTGAGAGCGATTCACGTGCATCAGCACCAAGATGCCTTTTTGCAAACGATCCAAAGGCCTGAAGCTATGATTCTGAAAAACTCCCCTTGTCCTCATGAGTCACAGGATAAAGGAGCTGCTGGATTTGGACTCTGTTACCCAGTCCGTACCCTCTGCTGATATGAACCCTGTGATCTGTTCTTCTCTGACTCTTGCGTCTTACACCACTGAGCTTCCAGGAAGGCTTGGACTGAGACTCAAACATCCGCTCTGCGTGGGCAAGTTCAGACACAGGTTTTTGCAAGCAGGTCTTTGCTTCACCCGTGGACAATTTTCATCAGGATGGTTTTCCTCCAGCCCCATCTGTTGTTGTGGCCTCACACATACAGCTCATGGCTTGTTCTTGCCTCCTACTCCTTGGCCTGCCAAAGTCCCATCCCTGTTGCAAATGCCATAGCCCTGAAGCAGCCAGGTACAATGCTCTTTATCATGTTACAGGAAAATCAATCCTTTTCATCCACAGAGAACTAAAACTGCATTTAACTATTTTCTGAATCAGCACCACTCTCAAAGCTAATGAAATGTCAGTCAGGATTTGGTCCATGGTTTCCGCAAAGCTGTGATATGGTAAACCTAGGCTGATCCCTTCTACATAGGCGAGGCCAAACTTTGTTTATGACAGGACATTGCTCCATATCTAACTTATTGCACGGACACACTTTCTGTCTCTAGGGTTATTGTCTAACACTCCCATACTTAAGAGCAGGTGTCACCCCATCAATATTGCAGTGGGTGCAATATTGTCTCACTGTATTCAGCAAGGCACAATCATGTTTGCAGGTAGCATTTCAACGTCTCTCCTTAGCCAGGCTGAAGCATGGGGCATGTTTAAGGTGTTCGGCTGACCAAGTGCGGATAGCTTCATTTTGGCATGCCTACAGGACCTTACACTGTGGCCCGGTCCTCCAAAGGTTTCCCTTTAGATGCAGTGCAGCATCACAGCATCCTTTCTGTGACCAAGCAGACATACATAATAGCATGCCTTGTGCTTCTCCTGCAGCCAGGACTGTGGTCTGTATCACCTACACATGCTTGTACTGGTATTGTCCTCTTCATGCGCTCAGAAAGGAGCCTCTGACCCACCAACAGGGTGGTAATGAAATGGTGGATTTGGTCATACAGGTGGCCTGGGAAATGCCCAGCTATAGGGTTCCCTCTGCCAGGTGTTCCTTGCCTCTACCAGAAAAAGATTTTGTCAGTGCAGCTAGATCTGGCATCCATGATAGCATGGAGGTGGCACTGCTGGGGAGGTTCTGCCTGTAGAAGGCCCTGCAAAAGGCAGGATGAGGCCCCCGTGCTGGGGCTTTTGCTGGAATACAGTTGTCATTGCACAGCGGACCTTCTTAAATCCCCTCAGTATGTACTCGTACGAGCTTTCAAGAATGTAAGTGCTTTTCACAACCAGAGCAATTGAATGCTGCAAATCAGGGTGTACTTCATGTTGGTGGTTGGGTGCCCCCTCCCAATGGTAGTTTCTGGTTGGTCACTGACACAGGTGGGGACCACACCGTGTACTCAGCAACCAGCACAGCAGTGCCTCTGACAGCTTGGTTTTGCTGTGCTCCGTGCTGAACGTCTTTGCCTCCATCCCCAAGGCAGATGTTTCACTGGCCTTGGAGCTCTGGTTGACCTCAGAGGTCCCTGCTTAGGTTGTATGGAAAAGATATATCCTTGAAAACATAAATGATCACTTGCTACTTCTATTGAGGGCGCAACTGGGAGTCCCTGCCCTGAGATGAGAGTTGTCCAGTGGAGATCCGTGCAAACAGACAATGCTCTGTGCAAACTCTGGTACCAGTCTGCTTTCCACCCGCGATCTGAATGTCACATCTCCACAGTGGAACTGCAGTTGCAAATGCAAAGTCTCTTGAAGCATACAGATAAAACACTGCCTGTCTTTTTGGGTTCCCAGCTCTAAATGATGACTTTTGAAGTTCATGGCAAAATTTATTCTTAATTAATAATCTAAAAGGGCAGAAATCATTAATGGATTTCCTTGTTCCAGAAAAGGCAGAAAAGCTTTGATGACGACCTACCCTTTAACATGCCGCATTTGTTCAGAGGGTTTCTTACACTGAAAGCCAGGTCTGATGCTTGCTTAGCTGCTCTGAACAGTGCGAAGATGTTGTGTTATGTGGTTGTGAGAAAACCATGATGAGGCTTGTCCACTTGGGAAATTTTACTGACATAACTTCTTTGACTGTATGAATTATGCTGGCATAGCTAAAGAGATGATAGATATGACCACATATTATATATCATTCCTTAGCTAACAATACTGTGCAAATAACATGTTGTGGGCAATACCCTGTTTTGATGTCTCTGGCCTGTGTAGACAGCAACTTCCTCAGACTGCAATCAATTCTCAAGATTGCACAAAGGGCTTATGGACTTCCTCCAAGCTTCCAGTTTGGGACCACTGTTGTGTAGAGGGGCACAACAACAGCTAAACTGTATAATTGCTTCTGATCACATTCACATCAAGGACTTTAGGACCAGGCCTTTGCTACATCTGCTATCAGTTAAGGATGCATAATCTTTTGCTCACTGAGCTGTGTCACCACGTCCCTGATGTCTTGTACATGGAGGAGTTAAACTACAACTGGTAGTGTAAACCCTGCATGTTTTGCTGTGCAATATAGCAGTGAGCTACATTGAGAAGGAGTTTCTTAATACAGACCTTGCAAGACAGTGGCCAGCTAAGAGATTTTGCAGCTAGCAGCCTGCAATCAGTCTCACCAAGCACTTGCATGAAGAAAGGATAAGGGGTTTGTCGTCTGAAGGGCAGCAGAGGCAGAGGTCCCAAAGCAACCAAGTCCTGCCGAGTCCAAGCAGGGCTCAGATCCATGCAGCAAGCTGTTTGATAGCAAAGCCTGCACCTCACAACTCTTTGTGTCCTGCCTGGTTCTCCCTGCCCGCAGACGCCTGCCTCACCAGCTGATGGAGGAAACAGGCTCCCAGCAAAGACAAGAGAGATACTGTTCTTCCACACAGCTCAGTCCCAGGTCGCTTAGCCTGACCAGCTCCATCTGGACACCATCAGCTGCAGAGATGGGCAAGACACAAACACAACTAAAGCAGAAACACAAGCGTTTTTTTTCCTTGCTCCAAGGAATGAGTAGCCTGCAGTCTTTTATGTTCCCTTATGCGGCAGCACTGATTAGGAAAGGGCAAAGCTGGGAGGCTGGGCACCCGGCATGTAACCAAGATCCATGTTATGCTAACGAGGAGCTTTGCTACGCACGGCGACATTTGTTATGCCGCTGTTTGGCCAGGGTCCTGCCGCTCTGCCGGTCACACAACAACCTCTCACTCTCATTAATGCCAGATTGAGTTCCTGCCACCGCTCTTCTGTTGCTTTTAATCATGTGGCTGCCAGCCAAGGACTACTGGGGAAAACCCTACCCCTTAGGGTGGGTGTCAGCTGATCCTAACTAACCCATATAGCTCTTGGGATGGGGGCTAGGGGGCATAAAGGAAAACAACAGAAACAAGGACAATTCATGGGAGAAAAAGGATGAAGGTCAAAGGGTTAAAAGTGCAAGAGCAGGGAGCCAGGAGGGGGACACAGAGCAGAGCCCCACCATTTGTGCCCACCTCTCCCTACGAGCATTCAGAGTGCAGGGAGAGATATAGTCACTATGGTCCCCCCTCTTTGTCCTCCTCCTCCTGCAGCTGTGAGTGGGCAGCCTGACCAGGGTCAAGAGGCGGCTGCCAAGGTCTTGTGGGGCTGCAGGTGGGGAGCTGCGAGTAGAAAGGTGGGGAGAAAAACACTTAGGAGGTGGAAGAGGGGCTGGGGAATGCCAGGTGCATGTGTGCCAGGGTGTCTCTCATGCCACAGAAGGGATTTGTGACTGGGGATCCCATGAATCACACCATGACCATGTCTGTGCCTACTGCTGCTGCGGGGTGTGGAGTTGGCTCACGGCGCAAGCAGTCCTGCTGGTGTCCTCGACATCATCGGAGGGTAAGGACTGACTCCATTTAGGGGCTGGGAAAAGGGAGCAAGTGGAGTCCAACCACTTCTAGTCCAGAAAAGCTCTGATTTTGGTGACACATTCCAGGACTGTCCTCTGGAGCACAAGGGCCTCTCTGCCATCTGCACAGGATGCACAGTGAGGACTCACCAAGGATATCTCCCCCTGCCCCTTGATGGTTGCAGGAGACCTGGTTGCTCTGAGATGTTCACTCTGGGCTGGAGAGGAATCAGTGGCAGAGGCAGGCCTGGGACAGAGCATGGAGCTGGTGGCCCTGGGAATGGCACAGAGCACAGGCAAAGGGACCCATGTGGCTGGTGCTCCTGGGCCCGCTGATGTGGACAGGAGAGGCTGCCGTGTAGATGCCTAGTCACCACATGCACCAGGTCTTCTGGGTGAGTAGGAATGCTCTTCAGCATGTGCCATGAGAAGCCCACCTCTCAGCACGAGCCCCCTCACCTCACTGTGCAGAGAGGCAGGAGGTCCTTGGTGATTCAGAAAGTCCAGCCTGGCAGCCCAAAAGCACTTGCCATACTGGGGTACTGCTGTAGCACTGGTACAAC
Organism: Syrrhaptes paradoxus; assembly: GCA_013400615.1. Taxonomy (NCBI): domain Eukaryota; kingdom Metazoa; phylum Chordata; class Aves; order Pterocliformes; family Pteroclidae; genus Syrrhaptes; species Syrrhaptes paradoxus. The sequence goes on along the minus strand of VZTO01005764.1, from coordinate 40,568 downwards.
AGTGGTATTTTTAAGGGCAATGACCCTTGTGTTCCCAGGCATACAGACACAAGGTCAGACTGACGCTGGTGTACTCCTTCCTATTCCCCAGCCCAGGCAGTTCTCCACACAGGCCCTCTGAATTGCTCACCAGCCTCCTCAGTGTCCCTAACAATTCTGCTGTCTGCACATGGGGGCTTGGGAGGGACACAGGCCACCTGAACGAAAGGACAGTGTGGTTGGTTGACCACGGCCGCCTGCCAGATGCCCACCCTGCTGCCCTCTCATCCCCCCCCCCCGCCTCAACAGGACAGGGGGAGAAAATAAGATGAAAAAGACCCCTTGTGGTCAAGATAGTGACAGTTTAACAAGAAAAGCAAAACCTGCACATGGAAGCAAAGCAAAAAAGAGGACTTAATTCACAACTTCCCATCATCAGGCAGGTGTCCAGCCACGTTCTGGGAAGCAGGAACTCAGTATGCACAGTGGTTGCTTGGAAGATAAATGCCATAACCATGAACACTCCTCCTTCCTCCTCTTCCTGAGCTTTTATTGCTGATTAGGTTATATGGTATAGTCATATGGTATAGAATATCCCTTTGTTCAGTTTCGGTTGAGCTGTTCTGGCTGTCCCCTTCCAACCTTCCAGGCTCTTCAACAAGCCTACTTACTTGTGGGGTGCAGGGAGGAGAGAGAGAAAGCCTTAACACTGTGCAAGCATTGTTCAGCAGCAGCCAAAACACTGGTGTGCTATCAATGCTGTTTTAGCCACAAATGCAAAGCACAGCACCATACAGGGTGCTGTGAGGAAAGTTAATTTCCTAACTCTATCCCAGACAGACCTAGCACAGACAGTAGGCATGTCCTGTCTCTTTTGTGTGCACACTTGGAATTGCTCACCTTTATTTTTTTTTATTTTGCACACTGTTGCCATCTCACTTGGACTTGGGTCTGCCTCCCCAGTGATACCCATTTCTAAAATGCCATCATGTCGGCTCCATCATATATACAATGAACCATTCTCTGATGTCCACAACGACCTCAGGAGTGCTCCCACTCAGAGATGCCCGTTTCCCTTGTGCACGCTACCATGAACACCTGCAAATGAGCCATTACACACATTTGTGCTCATACACACCCATTTGTTCCTCCCACAATTACAGCTCGAACACGAATTTGAACCTCAGCCCTGGCAAGCTACTTAACAACCTGAATTCTTGACATGAACTAGACTGACTTCACTGGTGAACAGCAGCTACAATAAAAATCACATTAGCTTCCCTTCTGGCTTCCCATCCAGACAATGCAGCAGCCTGGGAGTCACGTTAGGTCAAGAGATGAAGAAGTCTGAACTAGCTGCAGCTGTCTCAAACAGGTCTGGAAGGATCTTTGCCTTTGTTCAGTTTTTATCCTTCTTTAATAGTCAAGAGTTTACAGCAGCAGGCAGAGTCCCTAAGAAACCAACTGTTAGAGCAGATGCTTGGCTTTGTCTGGTGCCTGGGTACTTCATGCAGAATGGAGACTTTGTGTTTGCTTTTAGAAGGTAACTAATTCATACAGGAGTTTCATGAATATTCAGCATATGCTTAGGGTTGGGGAGAACAATCCCTAAAACAAAGAGGAAAACTCTTTTAACCTTCATTTGGGGGAATGCAGTTTTCAGTCTATGGGCTGCGAGTAGCCCATGGTCCCTGTCTGTCACAGTAGGATCCATTAATGACCCGTGGTTTGCCAAGCCTGGCGTGCATCACTTGTGAAAAACTGATGCAGTCGGCAAGGGCTTGGAGTTAATGCTTCTGGATGAACGAGTTCAAGAGCATAAGGAGCCAGGCTGAAGTCAGTCCATCTAGCTGTTGTAGCCTCTCTGGTTTTGTCCACTTTCTGTGGATGTACGTTTTATGGGAAGCTGTAGCAGAGAAGTTTCACAGCAGCGTGGATGTGTTTTTTCTGCATAGCTACTGTAGCTGTTCTTCACAGTAGAAAACAACTGGTGAACATTTTGTCTTCACCAAAGAGGTTTGTAAGTAGCATGCTATTCCCAGAGTTGTATATGGCCTCGTCCCCCATTTTGCTTGCACAGCACACATTTTAGAGCTTAGACATACTGTAAAGGTATTGATGCTAACAAACTGCTAATAAATAATGATTTTACCTTATTTGTCTATGTTCAATGACCCTGCACTTGCTGTGAACTCTGACGTTCCTTCCCAGGCAATATGCAGTTGATGAGCAGGAGTTTGCTACGCCACAGTGACTTGGGTACATATATCTAGGCTCTTGTATACATACTTCTCCATACAAAGCAGTTGTTGACATTGTTTGCAGGAATGTCCTAATGAAATAAGCTTTCCTGGTAAAGGTGCTCTTTTGCAGCGTAACTGTACCTACACTTGGGTTGTTGCTCTGACAAACTGCTGTCTTCCTTCCTCTTCCCAGCCCCCTTCCAAAGTTATTACACTGGTAACACTTTGAAGTACAGCCTTGTTTTCCTCATCTTCACCCCCACAGGAACTCTCTAGGCTCCTGTAACTGTCCAAGCAAAGCAGTAGAACAAGTTGGGTGACACTGCATCAATTATCACCACTCCGCAGCCAGGAAGGCAAACAGTCCAGGCTGGAGCTGGGCGAAGTGGGCACTGCTTGCACCAAATGAAGGTGGTGTTACTTTTGCAGATCTCTGATCTGGTCCCAAAACTCTGCTCCAGGAGTGGCAGGTGAAGATGGCTGCTAAATGCGTACATCAGTGCTACCTCCTGGGTGTTCAAGGCATCTGGCTGGAGATATGTGTTCTGGGAAGGAGGCTCTGCATGACCTCTCACCTCTGCTATATTTTCCCACTTGCCAGGAAACATGTGCAACACCAGCACCCATTGCCATTCTCCATGCTTCCGCCCATTGCCTTTCTTTTGCAAGGGTGTCTGTGTGCTCCTTTCTCCCCTTCCCTCTTTTACCCTAAGATCTCCACTTTCTCCTTCTGTTCAGCTCCAGCTCTGCCCCCTGCTCCAAACTGCAACCCTCCTCCTTCCTTCTCTGTCACCATTCCTTTTTTTTGTATTCCCAGGAGAGGAACCATTCAGGCTGTCCACCCGCTGACCAAGGAGGAGGAACAGGGATGACGGAGAGATGTGGTCCATGGGCTGCAGGGCCTGGTGCAGCATAACCACATGCTGCTTTTGCCCCATGCAGTGATGGAGAGGGTGAAGCGGTGATGGAGAGGGCTGTCAAACCGGTAGGGTTGTGTTGGCATGGCAAAGGTGGGAGGGAAAAGGCAGGAGATGGGGGGGGAAGGGACTTGAAATTTCAGCTGCCCCTTTGTCTTTTCACCTCCTCCAGTTTATCTGGTGCCCTGTGGAATTTATGAACCTCCCTCCTGCAGAGGGCTGTTGTATTTCAAGTTACAGTGTGCCTTCCAGCCAGGTAATAGACCTTGTGTCCTCTGGCCAGCTAGCCTGTTATTTAACAACCTCAAAGGGCTTAATGAGAAATAACAAACTTTCTCCCAGCAACAGATTTGGGAATACTGATTATCTCTGTTCTACAAGTGGAGAAACAGTGTCGATCCAGTCCAAGTCTCTGTGGCAGACCTGAGGGATGGATACAGCCTACGATTTCTCATACATTATTCTGAGACTGCTAATGATCCCTTGTCCTTTCTCCCTCTCCATGCTGAGCTGGATATTTGCCCAACTTAGGAACAATAAGGACATTAACTCTTCTCATTTGAAGAGGCAGAGAACAGGTATAGTAGAGGAGAATGGGAGCGAGCCCAGCGGAAGTCAGGCAGAAAAATCCCATCTCAGCAGCAGGAGTTGTCATCTAGGCATTGCTTTTCAGGTAACACAGATGAAGGACCTTAGGAGCATCAACCTTATCTGTTTCTCGTCTCATTGCCATAGTGTGTTGCAAAGGGGACAAGAAGCATGGTTTGAGAGGATGTAGCCCCTGTGACATGCAATTGGAAAACCACAGCTTTCAGAGCAGTTCTGCCAGTGATGATTTTTACAAACAGAACAGCCCCTCAGTGAAGTCCCAATGCCAGCAAGGATGAGGGGAAGCCCCCTACCCCATCACCCCATGTCAGATCACCCACCAGGGTCCATCTACCCCTCTCCTCCAGGCAAGGTCACGGGTGGGATGGGCCCTGGCAGCACCAGGACAGCCCTGGCAGCAGGATCTTTCCAAGCACCGTGCCTTTTTCTGACTAATGAGACACAGCTGTGAGGCACTGGGAATTAGAGAGAAGACCCAGCACTGGCAGTGACTTCTGCCAGCCCTGTAGCATGATGGGAGAAGTAGATGAATGTAGAGATGTGGATTTCCCACCCTATGTAGAAGATTTGAGGCATCCCTAGCTCTGGAGGAGGGAGGGAAGACCTGAGCACCTGGGGACACGGTAGGCTGAACAGAAGCCCTCTGAGGACATGGGTGGGTGTTGACGCAGCCACCTGCATGCTGGGTGAAGCAGCAGGTGCCCCAGCTCCGGGGGCAGGTGCAGGGCTGCAAGGTATCACATGTTGCTTGTGGCTCTGTGCCCCCCGCCAGCTCAGTTGGAGGGAGGACGCACGGACCTCAGGCACGCTGGGTGCCTAGCACATATGGCTTTCTCTGAGCACTACCAGCCTGTGAACCTGGGGTGGTTTTGCTGGACTGGTACAAAATGCAGCTGCACCAGTGCTCCCCAAGAGCACTAGGGCATCACCCTGCAACCATCCCTTTCCCTAAGCAGCCTGAGGGCCCCATCAGTCTGCTCCTCTTTGTCTATGCAGGTACAGTGCCTTCAGGCTGTGGTAGTAGCTATAAGACTGTTAACTCCTTCCTCCCCATCCCAAGAGGGAAACAGACAGATGCAATCACACCTGGCAGAGCTCCCATGCAGTTGAGACCCAGACTATTGGTTTGACAAGAGTGGCCTCCTGTGTATATCACCTGGCACTCCAGACGTGTCAGTCTTCCTCCTGGATGCTAAGGGTCAGAGGTCAAGCTGATTCCCATGAGATTCAGCCCTCTTGCCATCACTTTACTACATGTGTTCTCTCAGATTCTCAGAGGCAGGGACACAGAAGCTGTAAACTTGTCGGGTTTGCATTTATTTTGCCTTTTATATTCATAAAACATGAAAGGCCTGTTCTTCAGTAATCTCCAGTTCTACTGTACTGACACTCTCTCAGTGGGATTTGCAACAGGATAGCTGAGGGACTACACGTTTTTTGGATCAATTTCAGCTTGCCTTCCTCGTGGCTGTGCTATGGCTTCTCTGGTTACCACATGTAGATGGGCTGAAACCCAGATCCGTAACACACACCATGCCTTCTGCCACCTGTGCTTGTGGGATAGCAAGAAGGAAAGCCACCTGTAAAGGCTCCTCCACCTCTGCTGCCACAGAGGAATCATGCAAGCCTTGGTGCTAAGACCTGCAACTCAATCCATGGGCACAAGCTTCTTGGTAAATCAAGCTGAGTGTCCCAAGCTTCTAATTCTCCTGCATTATTAACACTTTGCTCAGGAATTAATGTGGGTCAGTCTCTGCTTATGGGCCCATGGGCTCATTTCAAGTGTAAGCTTAGACAGGGCTTGGAGATGGCTAAAGGCAGGATTTGGCTCAGTCTTTATTTTTTTAAAAAACAGACCTTATGAATTTATGACCCAGGGACAAGTGTCCTTGTAGACAGATGGGACCCATGCTTCAGTTTTGTTTCTATTCCCTCACCAAGGAAATTATTCGCTTAAGATCATGGGGAATTTTATGTTGGGGTCAGAATTCAGACTAAATTTGCATTATATTGGATTAAAGTCTTGGAGAGGTGACTGAAAACTTTAAGAGAAAGCTGCAAGCTAGGCAGAGGGCTCAGGAACATGTGATAGAGTCTGGCACGTTTTCCTCCAGATGCAACAACTGGGGAGAGACCAGAAAACCTGACATTTCATGAAAGTTGTGATGCATTATTCTGCCTGTCCACAGAGGCAAGGCAGGCGTGGCTGGATTTACAATATGGATGATTTATGATAGGCATTGTGGAAATACTTTGAAGTTTGTAACGGTTGCTATTCCTCCAATAAGTACCCACAGCTTCTGTTGTTGGGCTACCACCCATCAGTTCTTAAAAGTCTCTGCAGTTCTGACAGGGTGGGGTAGGTGTCCCTGATCCTGTCTCAGAACAACAGGTGGGTTAGATCAGCATGAGCTAATTGGTGAGGCAATTGGGTATGGTCCATGCACCTTCCTTGGAAGAAGGCTCTTGGGGTATGCATTCAGCCAGTATCCCCTTCCTTTGGCTGTGTGGGGCTGGGTGATGAGAGCCAGGGATCTCTATGCTATACCACTGTAGGAGAAAGTGTGGGGGCATCTTGTACACAAATGCGTGACTCTCTGGGGAACTACAATTTTCCATTTAGGGTGTAGCTGAAGTTTCCTAGGCTCCATGGTGAATCCTCACCAATTAGTATGTAGTGGTTTAGACTTAAATACGGCTAGAAGCAGGCCGATGACTGTGCAGTGAAGTTTACAGCTTGATCTTCTTCATGGTTCAGCTCTAAATGCTACCCTTTGGATCAAACTTTTCTTGCTTTTTCAGATTTAGGGTAGAAGTCTGATCTCACAGTCAGACTGGCGTAAAGGTCTAGTAAGAGTAACATCTCAGCTACACAGTGCTAAGCACATAATTATGTGCAGTACTACCTAAATAGTACCTAAAAAGGACTACCTACCTTTTTTATTACACTACAATCTTCCTTCAAGGCATTCCTTTTTATAATGGCAATGACCCCATTCATACTCATTAACTTGGGTGGACTAACAGCAAGGAGCTTGGCTTTCCTGCCCCAACCACATCAAACAAACAAAAAAAATCCTGCATCGAGACATAAACACTACTTGTCAGCGGGAATCAGAGGTGTAACATGCATCCACTTGCACAGTTGTTTTCCACCTCAGCCTTCTCTGACTATTACATTTGCTAATAGTGTTGCATCTGCGATAGACCTTTTGCAATCTATTGCACTGTTCCTGAGCAGAGGAAATGAGGCTCCACCTGGCACAACAGGAGAGTGGAAATTTAAAAAGTTAACAGCATGAGATGGAGTACCTGTTATGCCCAGATCCCTCTGCAGCCCTGAAAACCTTCAGGTGAAGAAGGGGAGAGAACATCTTTCCATTGTGCTCCAACTTGCCACAGCTGCCTCATGACAGTCTGCTTGGAGTTCCCATCTCTGATCACATGCTGGCCCTTGTCATGCTGTGATTTTTTTTTTTCTTGCCATCTTATAAGCTGATTTCAGGATTTCTAGATAGCCATGGACCATGAAGGCACCTTTGTTTTGCTGTCAAGGACTCTGGAAGTGCTGCAGGAATCTAGCTGACCCCAATACACTGCTGCCTGTGTTGGCAGCATGGACAAAACATATTTCCAAAACTCAAATGCAGAGCAGACGCCCTCTTTGGAAGAGCAATAAGCAAACCTCCCCTCCTCTTTTACCCAAACAATCGTTTTTGTTTTTTTTTCTTTTTCTTTTCTTCTCCTCCTACTTCTTAGGGGGTTATGCTCTTTTATCAGCCTGTCTGTTCTCTGTCACCTGGGACAGGCAGAAAACCCAACATGACAGATACATCTTTCTTAGTGTGGAAGCTCTCCCAAAAGCCTCAGCATATTCATGAAATCCAATACCTCAGAGAACCACCCACCTCACTCATGCCAAAACCATTTATTGAAAGACTGCATGAAACAGTCTGTTGCGCAACTCTCAGAACATCAAATAACTCCCTTATTTATAGCATATACACTTACAACAATAAACCTCCCTTTAAAACTGCTTTGGACAATATAGATTTAAAAGGCTTTTTTCCTTTTAATCATCATCTCAATTTGTTGTTTAAACGTTCAGTGCTTTGGCTTGAGAGGGGCTGGTCTCGTGACTTTCCGCAGGACTTGTTCATTAGGTTTGCAAAACCTTCTGTTTCCTCTGCTGTGGTTCTCTGGAAGAAGATGGTACCACTCCAATCTAGTAATGCCAGCTTCTTGCTGAATATCCTCAGCTTGCATCAGGAAGCCTATGTTTTGAGTTTGGAAGTATACCTGGAAAAATATTGCCCCAGAAATGAAGGAAGAGGAAAAAGGGTATTTCTTCAAGCTGTTAAGCAACATTAAAAACCATCTGTAATATCCAAGAGGCCTTCCCTGCAACAGCTCCAGCCTGTAAAGGCCAGCAGCAGAGCATCAACTGCTTGCAAGCAGTCCCCCCCATGCCCAACACAGCTTCTTTGGTCAGTCAGCTGAAATAATGTTCCTGACAGTGCCCAAGGCACTAAGTCAAGCCCCAGAACACGTTTCCCTTAGCTCCAAGCCAAGGCCAGCTCTCTCTTGCCCAGATGAAGTCCCCTGTGATGTCCAAGAGAGCCAGGCTAGCTCAGGCCGGGTGGGAGGTCCTGGCCAGGCGCAGCACCTGAGTCACCCTGGTCTTGCCGGATCAGCGGCACCCTAAGCCCATGCAAGGGCCATGGCAGCTGATCAGCTCAGGGTGCACTGAGTCCCCAGGGGAGCCCTCTGCCCCACGCCCTGGTCCTGCTGGCCAGCAAGGCGGTTTTGGCTTTTCCGTCACCCAGCTTGTCCCAGCCCCCTGTTATTTCAGCTAGGGAAGAGCTGACCCCCTCCTGTTCTTCCCCAGTCTTTTCCATCTCTTTTTTGCCAGTGACTTCCTCAGGGCAAGGAAATACTTTCTTTTACAGGTTGGTACAATACTTAGGGAATGATCTGCGTGCACTTGCCTGGAGATGCAGGAAAAAAGGATTGCATGGGCATGACGTGCATTAGCTCTTCAGAACATACCTTGGGGAGGCTGTTTGGTGGGTTTGGCAATGCCCTTGGAGAGGCTTCTTGGCATGCTGTGAGGGTAATAAGCTGCTAAGAAAGAAGATGAGGCTGGTGGTGTTTGTTACTGGCGTCTTCCTACTCATCAGGGCATAAATAACAGAGAGGAAGCTCCCACTGTTTATGTACAAACTGGAAGCAAGGCAAAACTTTCTCATCTGTCCATTGGGATAGACTGGAGATGACTCAGGCTGTTTTCCTCACTACCTCTTTGCAACATATATACATATATGTTTATTTATATATTTAATTCAGCAAGGTCTTATTCTTAAAATTCCCAGGTGTAAGTATTCCAGAGGAGCTATCCCGACAAACATTCCTTGTGGGAGTACTGCTGTTACTGTCACAAGAAAGTCCTGTTAATTTAGCTGATTTCAGTAAGAGAAACAAAAATTATTATATACTGTCAAGAAGACTTATAAGTGGATTTAACAGCATTTGCACTAAGGTTTTTGCCATTATGGAAATTTCAACTTCTCTGCCAAAAAAAAGAAAAAAAAGAAAAAAAAGAGAGGAGGAAAGTTGTTCCTTAACAATATTGCTGCTCTGGCACAAAAAAAAAAAAGACTCTTACAGACCTGCCTTGACATTAATTTTTGCAGGTATTCACTCAACCCATGATTAGCCTCTCCCCACTAAATACTTTCAATGTAACTAGAGATCAGGCTTGAAACAAGCTACCACATCCAGCAGTCCTCCTGAACACTCTTATATGGGAAAAAGACCCGAACTCTGACACTGAGCCCTCAAACCAAAATAAAATCCTCAGGCTCTTTAGAACTGGGAAAATTAATCTCTGGAAATGCTGGGTCTGGTGGCTTTTGCTTTTATCTGCCACAGAGGAATCTGCTGGATTTGAGCATCAGATCAGATCAGAACATCTTGAGGCTTAAGGGTGGATCTCAAATATGCAGTCCAGGTCTATCACTAACCATAATGGGCTCTCTGCATTGTTTCTTGAGGACATGCCTGTGCAGACAATAGCTATGTGCTGGCAAGCCAATCTAAATACTGTAAAATCATAAAAAACCAAAACCACACTGGGGGATAGGGAGCTGGGCTGCTGTACTGCATGTACTTAGCAGTACCTGTGCAGTGTACAGAGCAATGTCATTGGAGGAGCAAAGCGTGTTTTACTGGGACATGCTATTCCTCCAAGCTGCTCTCCTGGTCTACTGTGTCCACTGTAATTGCCTCTTGGAGTGCTAGGTGTTAACACTATGGCCCCAGGGAATGCTGCTTTTTCAGCAGCCTGTGGGAAAGAACAAAGAGGGGTGGCAGGAGAGCACTGGGAACAAAGCACAGCAGTAGGCACTTTGCTCTCCATTGGGGAAAACCCCAAGCTAAAAGTCAGCAGATTTACTACAATTTCAAGCACTGCTAAAATTTCATTGCAGTCCTGGTACAAAGGATGTGTTGCATGGAAGTAAAGCTGCATGTGCCCAAAAGCATCCTGTGCCAGAAAGACATTGAAAAGAAGCATTAGTGTCCTGGTGAAGAACTGGTATCCATCTAAGCAGAGTCTGGGCTTTTAGGTTAGCCTGGAACTAGGTTCCCAAGCAGAATATGGGCAGATCTTAGCTCTGCTATGAACTTTCCAAGAAGGTCAGGCAAGGCAAGTTTTGGTGCAATTCACTGCCCCTAGCTTTAGCTTGTTCAAAAGTCTGGGTCTTTAACAGGGCCAAAGTTAGTGGAGAAACCTGGGGACTTCCAGGACTTTCAGAGTGATTCACCTCAGTCTAGGTTCAGTGGCGGATGTCAGTAGAATGAATTGCTCTTTTGAGAGGTGGTCTCTAGTGAGTATGGAAACAACATGAATCCTAACCTTGCCCCTCTGTGCTGTGTTTCTTTCTGCCTCCTGTACAATGTAGATAATGGCACGATGAGGCTCTTAGTGTGGGACTACACTCGGAGATACAGTTTGCCAGCTGGGTAAATCCACAAGTGGCTAATGCAGTGCATCAAAGCGGCTATGAGAGCTCGAGAGAGCTCTCAGAAGGGTGTACCACGTGCACTTCTTGTTACTCATGGCAAACGGGCAGCATACTCCCCTCAGCAGGCATTGCCTTGGGCAGCCAAGGGAACTGATACATTATAAATCCATGTGATCTTCCCTAGCAATAGTGTGTTCCCATGTGCACAGTCTGCGCTGCTGTCGGCTGCAAGCTTGTACTTCAGACTTTTCCTAATTTGATTAAACCCAGGACAACTTTTTGTTAATCTAGATGTAATCTCTCTGAGCCTATCACAGCCTCTGGTTGATGTGCAGCTTTTATCTAAGGCAGCCAGAAACACTGCCCAAGAGTGTGACAGCTGCACGATAGCCTGCCTGATACAATGGGGTGGAGATGCATGGTCCCCATCTGGAAGAAAGGACCTGCCACCCTGCTCCCCTCAGCAGCACAGAGGGACATCCAAGGTACCTTGCTGGTACAGGGAGGTGCCTGTGGCAGCCCAAAAGTTATAGCTCAGAAGCACATCTGGACAGACAACTCATAGCAGTCTTTTGGCCACCTCAGAGCAGGGTGTGCTAACTTTTAGAAAGATTATGAGCTCCCTGCTGCTCTAGTCTGCAGTCAAGACCGTGCCTCACTCAGGTTATGGTCACACAGGGGTGCTAGGCTGACAGTGTCCACACTCCTGTGGGTATGTCATGTGTCCCCATGCCTGTTCCACCCTGTCTGTGCAACACATGCTGAAACTGATTAAAATACGAGATCCTCCATGTCCTCTGGTCTTTACACAGGGTAAGCATCAATACAGACAATACTTGTGAGGACTTCACTCTGATTTTCCCGGGTCTAACGAACTTAATCCACAGTAAAGGTGAAACTGTAGGTTGATGCAGGTTCTTTCTGAAACTGTAGGGAAACTACATCTTGTCCTGCAACCATCCCCAGCTTATTAAAAAAAAATGAAGCAAACATACATGCATGCATTTGTGTGAAACTGCTGGAAAAACATCTGGGCTAGCACTTCTTGTGGACATGAGAAACCCCAAGTAACGCCAGTGAAGGAGAAGGAGTTGAACTGTGCTCATCTGACAAAGGACAGAATGGATTTCTAAGTATTTGCTGTTAAAGAGATGCAATACCTTTCCACCATGCAAAGGAACCCTTCTCAAGATCTCCATTACCACTTGTCAAGGCTGCTTTTTAGGCTCTCTTGTTTGGGTTCTGAACACAAAGACACAGAGTTTTTTAAATGACATTTTTGTAAAAGCCAGCAACCTTGTCAGCTATGCCTCCCATCTAAGTTCTCTCTCTCATCAATCCTCTTCTTGTAATTAATTTCCTTACTTTTTTCCATTGGGTAGTATTACAGAGTGTTGATAAGCAGCTCTTTTGCCCCAGAACAATGATCAGTGCGAACAGGTAGTTTTAAAAATCCTTGAAGAGAAAGATGTTCTGCAGACAGAACTTGTTACTGAATCAAAATTCTAGACTCATAAAACTTAAAGCAAAAATCTATAGCTGGTCAGTGCTTTGCCTGCTCATGCCTATTTGAGTTGCTCTGAGCAGTAAACCCTGTGGGAATACAACACATCTCTGGGCTAGCCCATCTGCATAGAACAATTTTGCTGCTGAATGTGCATTCCTTACTAAGGGTAACTGCTCATCTCAAGGCTATAATGATAGTGATGCACTCGTGCCATGAACTGCAACCCACTGTTCTGGCAGTTCTCTTGTTTTATTTCCCCGCCGCAAGAGCTGGAATGAATTGTATTTGTTGGTGAAGAATATTTTTGCTGGCTTTCTGTCTCAGGCATTGGAGGATTTTATGGAGCTATCTTGTCTGTTTCAAAACCTCTTTTTAAGCATCCTTTTTCCCAGCAGTTATAATGTCCTGAAATAGCCCCATATATAAACACCAGTTATGTGTATATGCTTCACATTTCCCAGGGTACAAACCTCACTCTACAAACACGGTTTAGGAGAACTACTGTGAGCCTGCACCTTCTGGCCACCAGGCTGGCTGGCTGCAGCTAGTATAGCTGACATCCTTGCTCTTCCTTAGACTTCTTCTGCATCTCAGTGAAGATGACAAGCAATTTCTCCGCACGTAAATGCCAGGACTTGGGAGTACTTCTGAACATAGGGATTTGGACCATACTAGGCCAGTTCCAAATCCAGATTGGAGTGAGATTGGGTGGAGACTGGGTGAGACTGGAGGGTTTCCTAGCCCCTTCCCCAGCCCTGTCACTTCTGCAGGACGCCAGGGGCATCTTACTTCAGGCCCTACCTCTGTGCCTCAGGGAGACGAGCATTTCCTTGCTATTTCCAGGTAGGCAGGATGCTTTTCCAAACAGCTGTGAAGCATTTGGGCATTACAAGCTATAAGACCTGTATAGGAACTATACTTGATTACCAGCAAATATGGGGGCTCCTGGCTCCCACGCTGTAGTGGCAATGCCAATTTATGGCAATGCTGCTTTGTGCTGGCACTGCTGTTTGTGTGGACCTGATGTGAGAGCAGATCCCCCAGCAAAAGTCTCCAAGAGAGGGGGATGCCTTTTCCATGTTTGTTTCAAGTGGGATCGGTTCTCCAAGCTGTTTCACAGTGTTTGTCCACAGCACTTAGGCCAACACAGTTGCTGGGAGAGATGTGAAGTGCCAAGAAATTATGGGGTTAAGGCAAAGCTTTTGCCCTGATAGAGCTGATGGATATTTTGGGACATCCAGGAACAGCCCCAGACTCCTGAACCATGAGATTAGCCTCCCTCTTTTTTGGTGAGACATCCTTCAAATGTATCTGGGGGATATGCCTTTTTTCATTTTGGTTTCCTCCTTACCACATGATGCTTTTTAGACAATTACATACAGGCACTACTAAAATGTCTGCTCTGTAGCACTCACCTTATCACAATATCTGGTGTTGTTAACTTTTTGCAAAAATCTTAATGGGGGCTGGAATATACCAAAAGTGAACCTGCACAATGATGGACTCCATTTCAGAGCACAATATTTTCAACATCTTCTCTATAAGCCTGAGGCTGTATAGAAGAATTTCCCTGGTTCAGGGGTAAAACCAAAACCAAAACAAAATAAAACAAATCATAAAACCAAACCAAATCAGTACCACTTCTAACCAACAACTAACTCCTTCACAAAGCTCAAGCACTTCCATGCCAGTTTGATAACTACCAGCTGAAAAATGGATCTGATAGAAAACCCAGTGTGAGAGTCTGGGTCTTAAAAACAGGATCCTAATCCATAACCTATTACAGTGAATAGCACTTTCCAAGAGAGCCCACACAGTGAGGTAAGGTTGCACCACACTCTTTGCTTCCTTGAGTAAAAAGTGCCTGCTCTAATGAGAAGCAAGTCCCTGATTCAGCAAAGCACTTAAGTGTTTTGATGAACCAGGGCCAGACTGAACATCTTGTGCAGAACTCAGTTGTCTAGCGAACAATATCAAATATTTTATTGATGGATGCAGACTTAAATGAAAATTAAAGATGTGGCTATTTAAGGCTGTAGGTGCCCAAACTCATGTTGTACATTTTTTATTGTATTAAAGTAATCATTTGTACGGGAACAGAGGCAGCCGCCTCCAGAAAATCCATCTCTGTCATGCTGGGAAGAATATTCTCAGTTCTCCCCCTGCACCCTGGCAATTTGATGGCTTTTGTAGCTTGCTTAGAGACTCAGCACATTCAGGCTATTACAGATCAACAACTTTCAGCCATATCCTCACTTTTCCTATCAGGAATGCCCAGCTTTCATACCCTTATTGGCTGTGTAAGGTATGGGGAAGTGAGGCATGGCCTCCTTAGGCCAGATCAGGTATTAGAAGGTATGATCAACATAGTGGAGCCCCACTAGAAAGGTCTAATATCCTGCCGTCACTGTTACTTGGCCATCGCTCAGCAGGCAGGGTGCTGAGCTCCGTGCTGACCTCAGTCTCTGAGGTTGCAGCCAGTGAGGGTCCCCGTCAGCCTGCTCTTCTCTCTCTAACATGAACACCCCCGGCCATCCTGCTAAAAAGGGCTTTCGAACTCGGAGAACATTAATCTTGGAAAATGAAGCATTATGGCAGGTGAAGGTAAACCTCAGTTTGTTAAAGCTGGCTCCCTCTCATTCATTGTGCAGCATTTCACCTGAAATGGTGGATGCAGCAGCACGCTGTAACTGAAGGCTGCACACAGTGCATGCAGATAGGTGGGAAGAGCAGAGGTCGGACTTTGGCACATCCTGAATTCGGGGTGTTTCCCTCTGAAAACATATTTTTCTAATGTGATTTTTTTAATGGAAAGTTATCAATACCTTTTATATGTTTGAAAACGTATCTGTAGCATAGCAAAATGTCAAACGGAACTGTTTCTACCATAGCTTCTCCACCCTAGAGCAACAATCTTCAGTTCCCTTTTGCTTATCAAAAATACACCTATTTTCCCTCTCATCTGTGTAAAAAACAGTGGAAGTATGGATTAGAAAACAGAAATCTGGCATTTTTCACCAGCTTGTATATACACTTAGATGCAGTTGCCTCCTTGCCATGGAATACAGGCAGGTGCAAATGGGAGGAAAAGGGAAAACAACAACGAAAAAAGAGTATATGCAGACATTTTTTGGTTCAACCTTATGCTCTTTTAATATATTCCCATACAGCCACTAGTGCTCAAACAATTTGCAGAGAAGTTGTAAGTTACATGGCACTCCGTTTATCTGCCCGGGAATGGCAAAGTGCACACACAGAAATATACACTGTGGTTCCAGGGAGTCTAGGGATTTCAAAGCTGCTTTATCTCCCAGATAACTTACTGGCAAAGAAGGGCGAATTAAAAACAGTGTCAGTAACTAAAAATGGAATGACAGATTATGATTGTGGCCTTTAAAAAAGAAGTGTCACTTAAATGCATGTTACAGCTTTATCCAGAGCAAGAGTTTAACATTTTTCCTAAAGAAGTGCAAATCCTTAGAGTATTTCAATCTATTGGTGATGGCTTTGCTTTTTGTGCTCTCACAGCATCCCCCCCTCCAAGCAGTCTTTGGGGATTTGTGAACCAGTAGTAAAAACCTGACTGCTAGCAGCTGAACAGGAACAATGTTCTTCTAAATCCCACACATTGATCTGATTGACTGCATGACTCTAGTAAGCCTCCACCTCCTCTCTAGTAAAACACAAAAAAAATCATAGTTTTTAAGTTCTTGGGCTGAGGCACTTTGAGCTTACTATTGAGAAAGGCTGAGCAGCCAAAGTTCCCACCTACAAAGTGCCAGCCACCCAGGAATTTAGTACAGGCATAGCACAGAAGCACTTGAAATGACAGGAATGTTGCGTATTTCTGCCCTTTGCCTCTGCAGCCTCCAATGCCATCGCTCTCAAGGAAGTTAATGCCCTTTACGTGCAGTGGCAAAGGCTGGAGTCCTAATTTTCACAGCGCCTTTGAGGAGTCTTAGTCATGTTTTTGCAACAGTATTTGAATGCCTGACTTGAAAGGCTTCAGAAAAATGCAAACTACAGTCAAAAATGCAAAACGTTTGTATCCCTCAGCCAGGGTAAGGAAAAAAGCCAGGTAGAAACCCAGCCAAGCCTGACCGGGTGTAGTGGATCTTGATCTTTGCTCACCCCATAGTTAGATATTGTTTCTCCCACCTCATCTAATGGAGCCACAGCCTTATCTCTCATTAAACGAAGGGTACAAGCTGGCAGGAGTTGCGAGACCTGTAACTGCAGCTGGAAGGCGGATAGAAATTCAGCTACATAAAATCACCTTGTCTCCTCTGGGTCCTCTCTTAGCAGAATTACCTTTCAAAAAGCATGAATCCCTTTTGACTGCCTTTCTGAACCACACTGATAGAGACCTCATGGTGGAACACATCTCACTTTATCTGCATTGCTGCTGCTTTTGTTGCCTGCTTTAGTCTGCTGGAGGTAATCCCATCCTCTGGAGACTCTTGAGATAAGGTACAAGTGGATGGGAGAAAATAGCTTATTTGGGCTCAGCTCCATTCTTTTTTTTTGCTGAGTAAGTAGGAACCTCTGCGATGAAGGGCACCATACTGTCCACAGGCAAACTGCCCCAATGCATACATATTAATTGCCACTGAAGAAGCAGCTGCGGTTTTCAAGGTGAAGGCCAAAGCATGAAACACATACAAAACACTGGTGAAGAGGGGAGGTGTGACAGAGAGAAAAAACAGGTGGGAGATGACATTCTTTCCTATTCTGGGTAGTATCCACTGCCAGGATCCTAGTTTTCCCAGCAAGTGCTGCCCTAGGCTGTGGCAGTTGCAAAGGGATAAAGATTTGCTTCTCTGTGTTGAGCTACATGCAGTCTGTTACTGGAAGCAGGAATATGCCTGAGCAGAAGCTGTCGTATCTAGCAGCAAGAGCAAAGGGCTTTCAGACCCTTGGACTCTTAACCAGAACCTGCTAAAACTCTTCTGCATGCCTGCCTTCCCTCTTTGTGACTCCTTTTTCCCATCCCCGAAATGGCCATAATAAAACGCCCTGCTGTAAAACACTCTTGACTCCTCAAAGTAAAAAATGCTGCAGAAGGGCCTTGTGATGCCCACAGTGACAAGCATTCACATAACACCCTGCACTGTTTACCTAAGGTCCACCCTTCTCCTACCCCTGGGATTCGACTGCTGTTCAGCAGCCCATGATCACAGCACAGTGAGCAGTCCAAAGGGAAAAATAATGTATTGCTGCAAATCTGCAAAACAATGATTCACAATTACTCATGGAAGGGGGATACACAAGCCAAGGAGCAGGAATTTTCAGGTACTAGAACCTGATTTGGATCTGACCGGCTGGCAGGAGTTAAGTACCCTCTATGTTATCTCTGCTTCTCTCAGTTGTCCTGCCAAGGTATCAAAGAGAGTTTGTAATTGCTTGTAGATACTGAAAACAGAGCTCTCCTGATTTTTCTTAAGCTAATCTCTCTGATACCTTTTATGGGAGGAGAACACAAAGACTCTACCGTCCTTGCCTGTTTTGACATAATAAAATTTCCTTTGACCCATATGGATTTGATCTCTGTTCAAATCAGTGCTGGTAACAGAACTGAGACACATTTTTCTCCTGAAAGAGACGCCAGGTCTGAGTTTACAACACCTCAGTTGTATGCTACAGTTCCATGTTGTGAAGAAATGGCAAGGTGTCAACTATCCCAAGGCAAAAGATGGATCAAACTGATAGTGTGGCAAATCAGCTACACTGGTTAGGTGGCACTTCAAGGGGAAACATGGCTCAGTTGTCTTCCTATTGATGGTACATCACTGCCACATTGAAAGAAACCTAAGTTTGGCATGGTGGATTGTTCTTAAAGAGTGAAATGCTATTAAAAGGTGAAAACAAAATGAATAGGTGATTTCAGGCTCTGAAATTTTTACCCAGTTCCTAATGCCTACCCCCTTCTCCCCACCCACTGGCAGGAGCCAGGCCTTTCATAGGAAGTCTTAAAAGAAAACCTCAAAGATGAATAATGAGATCTAAATGAGAGCACTGCCTCGGGGTCAGGACAGTGCAGTTTGGAACGGAGACGGCTGCCCAGGTGCCATGTATTTTCTAGGTAAACTCTAAGCTTCAAGCCTCCAAGTCTGTCAACATAGCACCAGATCCAATAAAGACCATCAGAGGCATAAAATGGAGCTTATGCAGAAGACTAAACAAGTGTCTTTGAAATGCTGGCCTGCCATCTAAAATTGTATCTAATCTTACTGATAGCTTTTAAAGTTCACTGCGTTCAGTCCCAGTAGCACCTCAGCAGTGAGCAGGTCAAAACATTTTTAAGTTCAGCTAGAATTGCAAAGATGAAACTTCCTGCATGTCCACAGGAACCAGATCCATCCAAAGCTCTAAAAGCACATCTAGGGCACAGTGACAGAACCACCCTCCCCCAACAGCATGGTGCCTCCACTGCCTTTTAAAAGCCTGCAATGGTTGTTGTGGCATCCCTCCCCCTTACATACACGGGTCTGTAACAGTTTGATGCGCAAGCTCTTGTGGGAATGTTTAAGGCCCGAATTCAGTTCTCCTCCTGCTGAGGGCAGTTGCAACGCCTGCTTACCAGGGAAGTGTGTCCTTGTAGAGCAAGAATGTTCCTAGCCACCCCCAAGGCCAATTTTTGAGGCCCTCGGCAAGTGAAGCATCCCACAGGGAAGAGGCTACTGAAACAGCTTCTTATTTCCAAGCTCATACAGGGTTCAGGAGGCTCTTCTAAGCTGTCAAAAAGGAAAAAGAGCAGGAGCTATCTATCCGTAAGTAAAAAGCAAAGAGATCAAACACAGGGAGTCACAACTTCTGCATGCGTCTTCCCCGGACTTTGAAGCATAAGGAAAAGCTGATGGTCCCCTAGCAAGGCTCCCTGAGCAGCAGAGAGCACAGAAAGACACCTGTAACTCTTCACTGAGTCCTTGATCACTAAGCGTAGCGACCGCCACGCTTTAAAGCAGTTCCTGGCAAGTATCCGCACATCTCCAAGGCTAACGGCTTGAAGCGTGGCGAGCCTCATGCCACCCCCGCCTGCCCCTCACAGCTTGCCAACGCACCCCCCTCGCAGTGGCACGGCCTCAGGTTTGGGTGGAAAGGCCCCTCCGGAGGTCCTGTTACCCTCCGTGAGGAGCGGCAGCACCGGCAAGACCCGCGGGAACCCCTTGGGGCATCCCGGGACTACACACGGCCGCGACGGCGGGGCAGGCTCCCGCCGTGACCGTTGGCGGCGGCCACGAGGGACAGACCGCCAAACCCTCAAAGGGGGAGCTGCAAGCAGGCGCGGCCCGGCATGGCGGAGGCTCTGGGGCTCGGCCCGGCGCCCCCCGGCGGCGCTTTTCCTGTAGCGGAAGGAGCCTTCACGCCCCGACCCGACTCCCCCCAGGACGGTGAGGCGCGGCTGGGGCAGCTGAGGTGAGCCCCAAGGTGTACCCAGGGCCGGGCCGGCGGACACCACTCCCGCCCACAGCCTGCCTGCCTCCCCCTCACCCCGGTCCGGTCCCGTCCCCGCCCGCACACCGCCTCGGAGGGGCGGTGCGGCGGGCCGGGCCGGGGCGGGGCTGTGTGGCGAGCGAGGGTTCTTTATGCGGCGGGAAGCCGGCGGCTCTTGGAGCTGCGGGCGGCTGTGGCAACAGAGAGGATCAACCCGGGCGGGGCGAAGGAGAGGAGCCGCGGAGGAAGGAGGAGAAGGAAGGCGACCAGCGGCCGGGGCGCTGCTATTGTTCCGCACCTGCTGCCTGCCGGGGACACGTGGCGTGGCTGAGTCCCGTTTCTCGCCCTCAACTGCCTGACCCGCACGCAGCCGCCCGGCACCATGGGCAAGGGGGTGAGCGGTGGCGCCCCGGCGGGCGGGCTGGGGCGGAGCGGATGGCCGGGGCGTGGGCGTGCGGCCGGGAAGTGGGAAATTCAAGGCGCCGGAGCGGGGCCGGTCTCCGTTCCCTTCTGGCTGGGGGCGGGCGGGGTTCCGCGTTGTCTGCGCCGGGCTGGGGAGGCCACGTCGTGTGTGCAAGAGCGGCGGGGCCGGGGCGGGCGGTAACGGCCGTTGGAGGGCGGCGCCGGTGCCTCCTGCCCCCGAGCAACGTGCCCTGGCGGCCGCCCGCCGCCTTCGGGAGAGGAAATAACGGGCTGGGGCGGGGGCTGGGGGGAAGGAGGCGAGACGCACACGCGCCGCAGCGAGGCGCCGGCGGCTTTTCCCCGCGGGCCCGGCCGCAGACGTGGCCGCGGAGGGGGCTCTGTGTCGGTGAGCCCAGGGCGGGGGAGACCTGGCCCGAACTCTGCCGCCTTCCCTTGGCCGTCGAGTCCCCCCGAAAAGGGGCCTCCTGCCCCTGGGCGTGTGGGGCCCGCAGCCCCCGGGGCTGGTGTTATCTGATGCCCTTTTGGAGCTGAGCTGCGGAGTGTGGCTGCTCCTCTCGCTCCTAAGAGTACTTTAGACTTCTTGAGACGCCAGCGTCGGAAAGGGGGGTTGGGGGCGAAAGGAAGTTTTCAGGATTATTAGGGCTTATTAGGGCTAATTTGGCTATTGGTAGCAGGGAGGGCATGGTGGGAGATGGTGGCAGGAGGGAGGTGATCGCCCTTGACTCCATCATGTCTGCCCCCTTAACTGGGGTGATAAAAGCCTCCCAGAAGGCCCTGCAGCAGTTTCTGCCCTGTGCTAGCGTTTTTTTCTACCATGTAGTCCACAAGGAGGAGAAGCCCTTAATTCAGGTTATAGCTTTCAACTAAAGAGAAGTGTCTGTAAAAGCACTTGAAAACAGGAATGGAGACTTTTTGAAGTTGGGTGTTGTGGTCAAAAGCCCATGAGTGGAGCAGAAACACATCTTGCGTTGCTCCAATTTTATTTCATGTTAAAGAAGTAAAAAGCCCATTTCTTGGTTTTATTGTTTGGATGTTTGGTTTTTTCGCTTCAAATACTTCCCTGTGTATCTTGTATAGTTGGAGATGTGTAGACTTTTATGTACTTCTGGTTTAGACTCATTCCTGGAAAATTCCCAAATTTCTCCACATCTCGAGGAGAGTGTGACTGCGCAGGGCCTTGAGACACAGAAGTGGTGTCATTGTCCCTGCCGACAGGTGTTCTGTGCTTCCCAGATGCTGTTCAAACATTGACCTGACTTTACATTGTCCTCAGCAGCGTGCAGTCAAAAGGTGATAATGTTGACATAACTGCAGGAATAGTAGGGGAGCTGCAGGAACATAGCTGAATGGACGGTTACTTGGAAAAGGAAGTTGAGATGTGTGTGGAGTGGGTTTTTGTTTTGGTTGGGTTTTTTCGTGGATTTTTTTTTTCCCTCCATGAAGTCCTTTTGATGCTTGGCAGCCCAGTGTGATGTATTTCAGTCCAGTGGGCAACAGGTAGCGTGCACAATAAGAGGTCATGTAAGAGATAAAACCCTGAGTGGGAATTTGGTCTTGTTGCTGTCTTCTGAATGCTTTAAATCATCAAAGAAGCCCTAGAGGTGTATGTATGTGTATGACTGCAGTGCAAAAGGCTTCAGGGGCTTAGGCTGCCTTGAGTGGACTAATGGCAGGTACAAACACTCTAATATAGAAGGCTGTTGGCTGTCTTGTTTCTGTTTCAGATTTTATAGGTTGTGTTGGATAATAAAGCAATTGGCCTGAAATTGGAAGCACCAACATGAGGGGTAATTCAACAGTGTACGGCTGCTTCAGGCTTTCTGGTAGCAAGTCACAAGATTTGTTCATTTAGCGGTGAGAATGCATGCAAGTAATTGGGGCCCCGCTGGAAAATGGGGATGTGAAAGGGCAAGGCTGTGAAAAAGGCAGTGTGTGGTTGCAACACTAAACAGCATGTTCCTGCCCCACATTAGGGTGCCCGAAAAGGAAACCTCTTTCCCCTGGGAGCATGGGATGGAAGAGAAAGTAAGAGCGTAAGTGTAAGAGAACAAGTCCCTTGCCTCTGCAGCTGTGAGAAGAAACTGAGCAGAGTGTCTGTTTTACTTTAAATGGTAACAGGATGAGGGGAGGGCCATGAGCTGCCCTGCGATGTCATTCATTCCAAAAAGCAGATTATCCAAGGGGGTGTGTATACTGGAGGCAAGCAGACGGGATTTCATTTCTGTTTTGAGCTGCCTAGAAGCTGTCTGCTGACAGCAGTGTGCTTCCCTCAGCCTCCATTGCCCCACAGGCATAGTGCGTAGTTGTTAGTGGGTGTTTTGAGTTGCTTCTGGGGGCCAGTACTGATACCTGAACCCCAGTTAAGGGGTTTTTCCTGTTGGAAACGAGGAAAGCTTATAGCATGATGGATCAACTGAGGGGAAATTAAACAAATCAAAGCGCTCCTTTTCTGGTGCAATTAAGAAATCTTATATATTACTCTTCCCCCTCCCCCATCTTTTTCATTCCCACTTCTTATTACTGTGACGAGAGGACACTCCTTTTGCCAAACAAATCCCTGGGCCTGGTCAATGCACAGTTTCATAGAAGTGGTGTAACAGGATGAAGGGTCTCTGGCAAGTGGTCTGTACCTGTGGGTTACAATCCCACAACCCAGTGGGATCCTGACCTGCTGAAAAATGCAGAAGGTCATGCTTCACCCAGGCCTTTTCAAGGGGTAGCTGAAGTTCCCAGCTCCTCTGGAGGAGGGCTGTGTCCAGTCCACCGATCATGTTTTTGACAACTGCTAGAGATGTCTGGATTGACAGTAAAGATGCACTAATTTTTCAGGCAAAAAAGTGTGGGAAGTAACACTCTGTATTTGACACAGCACCAAAAAAACAGGAAGGGCTGCTCAGCTGTGAAGTGGTTGCATTTGGAAAGCCAACTCTGCACTTGGGTCTTCAAGCAGCTCCACAAGAAGCAGAGATGTTTGTTTTAATATCTAGAGGAGACTTAAGGTGTGGGGGTGGCCCAGTTTTGACCCTGATGATGAAGAAACCCTTGCAAAGTTTTGATCTCTTGTCATGGGAGCAGAGCTTGTCCTTCGATAATTTAGTAAGCAGCAGTCTGCTCCCAATGAGTGATTACTAGCTGTTAAGTAAAAGCTGCTTTGTACTGTCCTAGATGCTGAGAGTTGGTTCAGTTGATTAGACTTTCCGTTAAAGACAGGAGATTGCACACAGCTCTGGGGAGGGAGTAAGAAGGATCCAGAGAAGGCATTTGCATCCCTTGCGAAGATTACATAGGGTCATGAAGCGGTGTTTCCAGTCCAATAGGTGTAGTCCATATCCTGACTCATCTGGTTAATATATTTATTGACGGCTGTCTCATGAGGCAGCAGGACAGTAACTTTTCTGTTTTCTCTGCACAGTTGATTATAATGACATAAGTAGTAGAACAGACCGGGCCTCTAGAGACTAATTTATTTTGGCTCTTGTTTGACATTTCTTGTTGGATTAGGTGATGTTAGAATAGGGTACTTCTGAGCTTGTCTGCTGATTTGCACCCCTCCTGTTTCCTGGTCTGTCATGGCTTGTGTTGAGAACGTCAGCCATGAATGGTTCAATTAGTCCAGAGCGGAAAAGCATAAGCTGTATCTGAAAGACAATAGGATTTTCTGGGGACTATATAAAACTTCTTACACTGGTGTGTACAAATGTTGTACGTAAGCCAATGGAAAAAAAAGTCTTGCATGGAAAAAAAAGCTGTGTTGTTTTTTCTGTGTCAGTTTTGATGAGTCAGAGTTCCTAGGCTAAGTCAAGTAACAGGGGTGACATTTCTGGTGAAACAGACCTTCCTTTGTGTTCAGGCCATGTGATTAATTTTCGGTAAGATGTGGGTTTGGAGTACCATAGGCCTTCTTTGTACAGCAGGAAAAGGAGGGGAGAACAGGGAAATATTACAGCACTGAAGGGTGGGATGAACCCTTTGTCCCCTTGTAGCGCAGCCAGTACAAGCTTTTGTTGAACAAATTGGATTTATCTTGCCAGAAGAGAGGCAATGGCCCTGAAGGCAGAGAACTGTGGCAGGACTTTGATTTATGTGTCAAGTTCAGATTTGAATGATGGAGCAGGAAGTTCAGATTTGGCATTAAATGATCCAATATCAAGAGCTGAAACCAATGCTGTTGACTTACTTTTTCTGTACAGGTGTGTTGTGACATTAAAGCTGCTTTTTGTCCTGACTGCAACTGATGGCTGGGTTTTTTTGTTCATTTTTTTTAAAGCAAATCATGCTTAAACAAGGATGGCAAGCCTTTTCATGTTTACCTATTTGTAGGTCGTCTCTGCAGCTGAAAGAGCCAAACCCTCTTACATTTTTGGGCTGTTCACAGCTGCCCCCAATAAGCTAAGTAACTGTACTTCTCACAGAAGTTTTAAAGAACCAGGTGGTTTTTAAATCGCCTGCTAGGTCTTGCCAAGCTTGGGTGGGGGAGGGAGGAAGAGGAAGGGGTGAAGCTGAAGGTGATGGACTGCTAATCAAGGCACCAGCTCCTTCATCTTCATTAGAAATCATCTCTCGTCTCAAGCAGTAGTCAAAAAGCATGTGTTTTGTGCAGAACCATGTTTGGACTTGTCTACTGAAGCTCTAGCAGAAGTCAAAGTTGGTTCCTTCAGAGACAGAGAGGTGCTTCATGGAGACTTTTTGTGAATTGCCCTGTGGCAAATTCTTATGCTGGAATGCAAGGACCATGCTGGTTTAAGTTCTGTGGCTTTTGCTTTTTTAAGAAGTAAAATGGGAGTTTAGGTGCAGGAAAGAGAATGTCAGGAATGCTGACAGTCTGTAGTTCTGCATTCTTTTCCTGGACAAGAGGAAGCAGACAGTTAAGCTCTGCTCCACTTATTAAAAACTGTTTCCACTGCACAGCTCTGTAGCTACAACAGGGATATGGGTGATACAAAGCCTGCCTGTACTGAATGGGGCAAGGGAGGGCTTCTGTGGATGTGAAATGACTATGGCTGCAGAGTGGTGTGCATGGGGCTTTCAAAACAATAAAAACCCGTATCTAGATGTGACTGATTGGTTCTTGTAGAAAAGTAGTGCTTTTTCTTTTTATCCATGTAGTTTCACTTTTGGTTTTGGTTTCTACTTCTCTTGCAGTAAATAATAAAAATTTCCTGGGCTTGCTGCTCAGCAGGACAGTTCTTGGATCCTAACAATAAATAGTTTCTGTGTTCAGATCGCTCTCACAAATCCAGTTTGTGATTTGAGGTGCTCATGCAAAGATCAAACAAGGCGATGCCTTTGAAACCTTTTCTTAATCTTGTTAACAGTGACTCTGGTGCCACTAACTCATTAACTGCTGTTTCGTCTCAAAGTACTTCTTGGAGGTCTTATTGGGTGAAATATTTCATGAAACTTGGCACGAATGTAATAGGTCCCATGCTGAAGAAGGGAGGGAAAAGCTGCTACTGAAGGCTTGTGAGAGTCTGGAAATATATGGAGTACTTAATGGAGGAACTGCACTGTGAGGCTGTGCTGGTGCCTGGGTTTGGTACCTTACAGTGTGTCCAGACTTCTTGCAGTTCAGAATTATTTCTGCCTGTAACTCCTCTGTACTTTCTTTTGTTTTTAAGTAATATGTATATGTGCTGCATTGTGATTTCTTTGTCCTTAGATGCTTGTTTACCTCATGAGAAGATCTAAATCTCTGCATGATTTCATCTAGAATTAACCATAACAGAAGTGAATGAAAATCTATCTGAATAAAGATGCTTTATGCAAATAGACTGCTCTAAGGTGTAAGCAGGACTGAACAGAGATCGAATTTGTGAAAGTACTACTGCTTCGTATACCATTCTTTCTGGTCAAACTGCCATAAATTGAAAGCAGATTTCTGTTGTGTAACCAGCCACCTAGAGTGCCAAACTGAGAATGAAAGTGTTGGAGCTTATTCCCCAAATTTGACCGGTCAGAGATACCACCTCCTATTTATCTTCAGTTGGTAGGCTGCTCCTTGCCAGAGGATGTGGAAGACTGAGATGGGGGAGGAGGAGTTAGTACCTTGAAGGAACATATGTGTGCACTCAGGAATTGGTTTCTTTTGCTCTTTGTCACTTTTCAGCTTGAGCTGTGTCTTGCACATCAAGACTGAGTAGCATGTGTCTGGCTTTCCTCCTAGCTGGACTTGCACAATGTCTGGCTGAAGATGCTGTTCAGCAGACTTGTCTGCTCACTAGTGCATTTATTTATTTATTTATTGAAGTGGTGTAACTTTAGTAGGTAATCATTTTGTCTGTCTGGCAGTCTCATGCACAGTTCACCTCTACTGCTGTGTAAATTGACTGTAAGGTGTTTCTTATGGTACTGTGTGCTCTCTTGCAGGCTGGAAGAGACAAGTATGAACCTACTGCTACTTCAGAGCATGGCGCAAAGAAGAAAAAGGGGAAGAAGGAGAGGGACATGGATGAACTTAAAAAGGAAGTCACAATGGTAAGAGTGTAGGGCATGGAAAGAACAGCTTTAAGAATATTCACTGCCCCTAAAGCCCTGTGCTTCATGTGACTAAAAGAGAAAAGAGATGGTGTGCTGACAGCATGGTATGAGTCACAGCACTGATCTCCCACCTGGTTTCCTCTGTCTCCAAGCCAGACATGCTGCAAATGTTTAAACATCAAGATGGATGCAGTAGCCCTGAAAACATCACTTCTCAGAAGGCACTCGACACAGAACCCAAGTCTCTGCTTGGCTGCCTTACCCATAGCACAGTGTAGCTGCATTTCCTCATCCAGGCAAGCGCTGTCTGGATAGCAGCATTGCAGGCTTTGTTGTGCTGTCATGTGAGTGAGACTGCTGTTTTCATTCCAGCTGAGGAGTTGAGCCTGTACAGCTCCATTTAATACTGGCCTCTGCTCAGACTAACCTCACTGTTGTTATTCCTTCTAATCATGTCTGAGGCTATGGGGGGTGTCTACCATTCCCATCTGTGAATGCTGGATGATGCTATACATCTGTCTGTGCACATCATCCAGCTTAGATCTGCTCTCCTTGATGTTAACACAGGTTTTGTTTCTGTGCTGTGAATTTGAGTCTGAGCTCTCGTGGTTTTGCCCCCCTCTGTTAGGTAGAGGGGATACTAAAGCTTTCTCCAAGGTGAAATTTTCTGTTCAGCAGCAATGCTAACTTAAAGCATCTGCTCCCTCCCCTCTTTGGAGGAAGAAGCACTGCTTAAGCTGGCAGCACTACTTAAAAATGTGTAAAATTACAGGGCTAATCTGTACATTCCTACCTTCCTTCCCAACTTCCTTCTTTTCCCCTTCTCCCTCATTCCCCCCTGCCCTGCCTGGTGCCATGCCCTGCC
>VZTO01005764.1:1030-13084 GCA_013400615.1 Syrrhaptes paradoxus | reverse complement strand
AAAAAAAAAAAAAAAAAAAAAACCAAAAAAACCAAAATAAAACCAAAACAAGAACAAACAAAAACCCCACAACCCACTGAGGCTTCACAGAACCTGCTAGGAGCATAAAGACTGCACTTAAATACAGACTGTTTGAAAAGCTGTAATGTTATACCCAGATAGTCACAAGAATGCTAAAGATGAGACCGCTTTGAATTGCAGAATGAGACTGAGATTCTCTTCACAGAGAAGAGCTAGAGTCTTGCTATCTCACTGAACTGTTACAGCTAGGAAACCTGAGATGGGGGGGTGGAACTGCTGAGATGTTGTTGATCAGCCTGCAGGGACTATGATCTCTTTCCCCCCCAACCATTTCTTGTCTTTCAGGATGACCACAAGCTGAGCCTTGATGAACTTCATCGTAAATATGGAACAGACTTGAGTAGGGTATGTAGACTTTGTTTTTCCCTCTCTCCTTGCTATGATGTGAAAAGGAACAGTCTCGGCTCAGAGCATTTCACAGAGAGAGATCTGGGTGGTCTGGTTTGTTTTTTTTTTTTTGATTAATCTCCCCTCCTCCAGTTAAGTTTCACAGGCTTTGGGAGAATTGTTGAGCTAACAAATACTTCTCTTTGTCCTCCCACTGTACAGCCTGGCTTTGGTACTTTAGTACTTTAGTTCAGTACTGTTATCTGACTCTGAATTGTTCCAAGGTCAAGTTGATTCTTGGATTTATTTTTTTCCCAATGAGCTTGTAATAAAGGCAAATGTTTGTTATATTGCAGATGTAGTCTAGTGAGCTAGCACATGTCTGGAGACTTAATGATGGCTAGTACCAGTTAAAACTCTTCCCTTTTATAGTAAGAAGTGTGCAAATGTCCTAGCTAACCTCAAACTCCAGTGCAGAAGCACTGCAGGGATTTTGCACCTTTGTTGTTGTTCTCCTTGCTTAATGCATTTTTTGCATGATTGCATATAGCAACAAGTCTGCTCTTACTCTGTAATAGTACAGATATCTGCATATTTCTGTCAAAGACCTTGGCTTCTGAAAGCTAAACTTCTGAAAGCGTGGACACAATCCAAAGTGTCATCATCTTTATGGCCTCCAGCTTTCACTTGTTCCATAATTTGATAGGACGGATTGCACTGGTCTGTTCCTCAGAGCTCAAAGTCTGCTGTTGTAGCCTTCTTGTCGTGCCTTTCCTCAGTGTTTGTAGTCCCGTGGCTTGCTGGCTCCTTAAGTAGCATCTAACATCCTGTAGCTCCTCTGTTGGTGTTCAGCTTTCACATCCTCCAGTTGTGTTGCAGAGCCCTGGCATCTGTAGACATATGCATAAGACTTAGAACAACCTGGTCTAGTGGGGGTTGTCCCTGCTTATAGCAGGGAGGTTAGAACTAAATGATCTCTAAAGTCCCTTCCAACCCAAACCATGTTATGATTCTATGATTGCTGTTGGCATCTCCTTATTACTGTGGCGGGACTCTACCTGCCTTTTCAAGCAGAACATAGCAAATTCAGAGCCACCTTCCACGGACAGTCTTGCCACAATGCCTACAAAAGGAGTCTCTCTTCTAGGGTTTGACTACTGCACGTGCAGCTGAGATTTTGGCTCGTGATGGCCCAAATTCCCTCACACCCCCACCCACCACTCCTGAATGGCTCAAGTTCTGCCGGCAGCTCTTTGGAGGATTCTCACTCCTGTTGTGGATTGGTGCTGTTCTGTGTTTTCTGGCTTATGGCATACGAAGTGCGGTGGACCAGGAGGCGGCCGACAATGATAATGTAAGTAAAAATGTAGGTTTTTTGTTTGTTTTTTTTTTTTTTACCTCAAGGGCAGGCTGAGCAACCTTTTGGCTTGAAGCAGATTAGCTTCCTCTAAGCATTCAGTCCAGAAACTTTTCCCATAAGCACGGGAAATTTAGTGGGTGAGCTTAACACGCCTTGGAGTGCTTCCACATAATGAAATGAACAGCTGACTTCCTTCATTTTGTGTTAACAACACTAGCTTGTGGATGGCCTTTGTGTACAAAATGTACAGAGTCTGCAAGTACCTCCATGCTTTGTAATGGGGCACTTAAATACCAAGCAGTATATCTGGACAGACTGGAAACTTTCCAGGCAGATTGTCTTCTGACTCATTTCTCTGTTCCTTGTAGCTGTACTTGGGTATTGTGTTGGCAGCTGTGGTTATCATTACTGGCTGTTTCTCTTATTACCAAGAAGCAAAAAGTTCCAAGATCATGGAGTCCTTCAAGAACATGGTGCCTCAGGTATGGAATACCTCATTTTCTTGAGGTCTGCCAATCTGTAGCTTGCTCAAGGTTTATATTTGGGCTTCAATTGCAAAAAGGCCTGGCTGTGAATGGTATATATTGGCCTTTAGCAGGCAAGATGTCTCTTGTGCCAAGCTGTTAGTGTGGGTTACTAGCTCTTCATGTTGAGGGGTCTATGTGACTCCTTCCTCTTTATGCTCCAAGTAACTATGCTAATAATCTGGGGAAGTTCCTGGCACCCTGTGAGTTCCACTAGCTTATTAACATTCATAGGATGCTTTCATGATAGTCTATAGAGTTAAGTAACTGGTGCGATAAGCACTAAGACTCGGATTCCTTCATGGACAGAGTCTGTATCATACCTGACCATCTTACTGTCACCTTGGCAACAAGGAACTTTAATATCAAGAGAACAAAAATAGCTGCTTTTCTTAAATAATATGTATTGGAGATAAAATCTTGGTGCAAGTAGAAACCTTTTAGAACCATAGAACAACTATTTTAAGACACATCTCTTAAACTCTCTCTTAAGAGTTGCTTTTGACACAGGATGTTTCTTCACTGTTTTTTAGCAAGCTCTTGTAGTCAGAAACGGTGAGAAGATGAGCATAAATGCTGAAGGTGTTGTAGTTGGAGATCTAGTGGAGGTGAAAGGAGGAGACAGAATTCCAGCCGACCTTCGGATCATATCTGCACATGGTTGCAAGGTACAGTAGTGACAGGCTGTCTGAAAACTTAATTATGCAGGATGATGAATTAGTCTGATTTCAGATAATGTCTTGTATGCTGTGAGTGGGTGGTGGAATGGAAGAGAAGGGTGGGGGGACCACATAGCAATTTATCTGCTTTCACTGCTGAAGGCATCAGCTTGCTTGTGTATGACACAGTACTCTCTTCCTTGCAGGTAGATAACTCCTCACTTACTGGTGAATCAGAGCCTCAGACCAGGTCTCCAGACTTCTCCAATGAGAATCCCCTGGAGACCAGGAACATTGCCTTCTTTTCCACCAACTGTGTGGAAGGTACGTGACTCTCCTACTTTCCTGAAGTGTTAACAGTGCTAGGGATTGAACTGCATAGGTAAGCAATGCAAACACTGTGTGAGTTTAGCGTATTAGTTGGTAGCCTACTTCTGCTGTGCAAGGGCAGGCTGGAAGTTCCCAGCAAAGGCTTTGCCCATTCCAACTGCAATACTGTACAGTGGGCAAAGAAGACTTCACAGGACTAACTTTTTTTCCCCCTTGCTCTTCCTAGAGAAGCAGCTATGTAATGTGTCTTTGAGCATGACTGCCTTATTACAGCAGTGTTAAAGTGCAGATAACATAATGTGAACCAAGACAGGCAGAGCTGTATGAAATAGTACAGCTGCTGCAGAAAGCAGGAATTTCAAGTATCTCTGGCAAAACTTCATGGTGCAGCTCAGAGTATGGTGGTAGGTACTCTGTGCTGAAGCGTAGAGCATCTTTTCCATACCCACAGGGTTTGTAACTGTTTGGTGATGGTGGAGAATTCGGCCAGACTTGTTTTGTGTCCTCTGCTGACAGATTCTGAGCAGCAAAACTGCCCCCTGCTCTTTCCTCCCTCCCCAAAAAAACCAACCCTGCATTAGTGAGAGATATTCTTGATCTTTCTGAAGAACCTTGGGGAGAGAAAATGGGCTTTCCCTTAAAGGAGGGAAGCAGGCACTGTCTACTTCTTGAAGATGGCTTCTTCTCATTCCCTATGTAATTGGCACTTGATTCCCTGGGGTGGAAGGGAGAGGGCATACAGCTTGGCCAGTCACACAAGAATCCTGTGCAGCACATATTTCCATTTATTTCTTGTGCTACTAGCATGAGTAAAAAAAGCTGCAGTGGGAAAGTTTGGCCATTGGAATGCTTACCTGCTTTATCTTGGGTGAAGCTTGCTAAACTGTAGGACAGGCTGAACAAACTCAGTTCTGTGTGTTTTGGGAAGGGTTTTTGTTTTCCAAAACCTGTCTCTTTTCTAGGCACTGCCCGTGGCATTGTCATTAGCACTGGGGATCGCACTGTAATGGGCCGTATTGCCAGTCTGGCTTCTGGGCTGGAAGGGGGGAAAACTCCAATTGCCATGGAGATTGAGCACTTTATCCACCTCATCACTGGAGTAGCTGTCTTCCTGGGTGTGTCTTTCTTCGTCCTTTCACTCATCCTTGAGTACACATGGCTGGAGGCTGTAATCTTCCTCATTGGGATCATTGTTGCCAATGTCCCTGAAGGGCTGCTTGCAACAGTCACGGTGAGTGAAGTTGGAAAAAAAAAAAGATTGAATGAGTTACATATATGGCTCTTAAGGAAGAGGAATCCTTCATCCTCAGTGTGCGTTCACAGAGGTAAACATAAAAGTAATGGAAGGCACTCTGTGGTGAGTGTGTAGGGCAAGATTTTATAAATTCAGTGTAGTCAGACTAGTAGCCCAAATCAATGTCAAGTTCTGCAGCTGTTTTTGTAATGAAGGTGGGTCCCTAAGCTAGACCTGCACAGATGCTTGGCATCATAGAATTGAAGTGAGCAAGACTAGGAGTTCTGGACTTGTCTTACTTTTTAGTATGGCAAGAAGGGGCCTTCTTGTTACAACTGTTCATGTTTTCTACGCCTATGTGCACACCAGCCTTTCCAATCCTGAAGGACTGTCAGAGCATCCAGCAGGCTTCACCCTAGTCTCAGCTTTTGATCTGGGACCTAACAGATTCTTGTAAGTTTGGTTTCCTGGAGAGGTGCTGTAAGTATCTAGGTATGCTCAGCTCTGTAGAAGGTGGTGGTGGACAGGGGTAGAGGCATCCATGCAGCCTTAAGAAGCAGAGCAGCAATTGAGCTGGGGAATGAACAGTTGGGAGCTGGCACCAGGTAGGAGCCTCTGGCAAGAAAGGGTAGCTAGGGTTGCTTGCTTCCTACACCAGTAAGTTACAGCCCTATTGCCAGAGCTATTTTGGGCCTTCTCATATGTGGCCTGCCTTCACCTATTTTGAGAGTTCCTATGATTAGGGAACTGCAGCTTTAAGTAAAATGTTAGTCTGGGGCTTGTTATTTCCTTCCTAATGCACTGAGAAGCAGGAGACTGAAGACTTGCAAGTACTTTTCTGGAGGTTTTGTGATGAAGAAAATGCATCTTTTAAATCTAGCAGCTGGGCCTAAATGTAGCTGTTCATTTTGCACTGGCAGGGTGAGCATGGAGTTCAGGAATCGCTGCAGGGCATGCAAGCTGGTTGCCATTCCATGTCCACAGTGAGCTGGGTAGCAGTGCACAAGCACATCCAACCTGTCATATTCTTCCTTGTCTCCAGGTATGTCTGACACTAACAGCCAAGCGTATGGCTCGTAAGAACTGCTTGGTGAAGAACCTCGAAGCTGTGGAAACCCTGGGTTCCACATCCACTATCTGTTCTGACAAAACAGGCACGTTAACACAGAATCGCATGACGGTTGCGCACATGTGGTTTGACAATCAGATTCATGAGGCTGATACTACAGAGAACCAGAGTGGTAAGACCATCTTTTTGCATTTGAGGCATCTCCTTCAAAAAAAAGGCTTTTTCTAGGGCTTCCTGTATACCTGTACTTCTAAGAACCCATGTTTCTAGCTCTCCAGTCCAAGTGAAGTTCACAGTGCAAGGACATAAAGCCTGCAAAGAGCTTTAAAAGACTTGAGGTGACACACAGAAAGCTTTGCATTGTGCCACAGTTCTGTTTAATCCTTAAGCTCCATATAGGCTGCTTTTGTGCAGAATTACTCTGTTGGAATTTGAGCCTCTTGAATGTTCAGCCCCTTACGTTTATCCTGTATGTAGAAATATTTGCTGTTCTGTACATCAGAGTACGTGATTCTTTTTCCCAAAATGTATGTGATGAAATTGCTGCATCTTACGTTTGCTGAAAGTCTGGACAGCAGAGGTGTTGACCCTGATAATAAATTACTTGAGACTGGACATAAATGGAAATTTCCCATGTTGAACTAGATGGCTGCCCTTGAACAGTGGTTTTCCCAGAACATCCTGGTTGTGTTTGCAGAGTGGTAGCAATGAATGGAAGTGATGGTAGGACTTCATTAGGAAGTTTCTTCTAGATATTGATAAGAATCTGAAATCTCAGTGTGCTCTCCAGAACTGTTTACTATAAGCAAATTCAGGAGCTTCCTAGCTGTCATCTACCTTGTGAAATGTTGTGCTTGCAACACATTATTAGCATAAACTTTTTCCAGTGGTGCTGCTGTCCCAAGTACTCCTAAGCATTGTGCTTGTCTGAACCACTTAAAAAAAAGATTCTTTACTGTCCTTGGTCTTTAACACTAGTGCAAAGTAACAAGCTATAAATAAAGTGTTATTTGGAAGCGCTCAGTTTTGGCCTGGCAACAGTTGGCTTGGATGCAGTAGAAATAAACCTAAAAGATTTCACTTCATGGAAAGCATATTAGCTTATCAGTTAACTGTTCAGTTCATCTCCCTTGAAGCCAACTTCAGAGCCAGTATGGGAGAAGCAGTATCTTTATTTAAGCATTGTTCCTTTGGGAGCTATTTCATGCAGTTCCTGGGTGATGGGTAAAGTGAGACAATCTGGAGGTGGAACCCAGCATCTTTTACTCAACCCCCTCAGAAAGAATGTTGTCTGTCCAGAATTCCTTGACTTTGTCAGCATGGCCTCTGCTGCTGCTAGATGCAGTTGTTCCTGGAATCTTGAGAGCAGAGGAGTTCTCTTGCACCATTGCTGTTTTACTCTTGGGTCTTAAAATAATCAGCTGCTCATCAAGTACCTGGGAAGGGAGGAGAATTGACAGAGATGTAGCATGCCAACAGGCTCTAAGTGTTTCCTATTTCTGAGGTAAAGGCTTACTGCTCTTAAGCCTGTGGGATTTTGAGCTTGTTATTATTTTTTTTTGTTGGGGGCTTTTTGACTTTCTTCCTTTGCTTTCAGGTGCTTCCTTTGACAAGAGCTCAGCTACTTGGACTGCTTTGTCCAGAGTTGCAGGTCTCTGCAACCGTGCTGTGTTTCAGGCCAACCAGGAAAATGTACCAATACTTAAGGTGAGTTCCTAAAAGAAACGTCTATCCTGTTCCCCACCACTACCCTTCAATAATGGTAGTGAGATTATGTCCTGTAGATCACAGGAACCTGTAAAGTAGAGGTATCTACCACTCTTAATTTTCCTGCAGTCTAGCATTCTTGTAAGGGGATGTGTTACGGGCAGGAGGAGGTGGGCCTGGGAAGATGCATTTCCCACAGCAGACTCCCTGCTGTCCACTAGCATCTGCAGTCTGTTTGGGAGGCCTGATTTCAGACAGGGCTAGGAAAGACCAGAAAGCTTTCCTAGGCATTTCCCAATGTCTGTCTGTTCCAAGAATTGCTGTCTCTGGCATTTGTACACTTAAAAGCTACAAACACTTGGTTCTGGGAGCTGGGAGAAGTTGATACCAGAGCTGAGGGCACAACAGTTGTGGAAGACTGTTTGTCTTTTAGCTAGGCTGTTCTCACTGGCAAGTCTTGGCTTTTTCAGCTTTTTCTGGTTCAGTGCAGGTGCAAATGCCGGCATAACATAGATTCAGATTCCTGCTTCTGAACTGTGACCCAGCCAGGGCTGAAGTTAACTGTACAGTACTTATAATCTGTCAAATATTAGTCATGTTGCTTAGTAAACTTCTTCCCAAGGGTGTTCTGATGCTGTGGTAACAGAAATGATGGAACAAACTATTTTTCCCTAGGACCCCTCTGACTGTAACTTCAGGTCATGTTTTTTAGACCTAAGATAAAGAGCTGGAGCTCTACCCATCTAAGGAAGACTTGAGAGTGGAGAGTTTTGAAAAGTCTTCAGATATCAAAAAGCAGTATAAAAATGAAAAAAAAAAAGAATTCATATAGACAAAGAGACCAGAAGGGCAAGAAATATTTGCTTTAAATTGCAGCAAAGGAAACTCAAACAGGATATTGAGTATACAGAGATCTCCAGGGCTGAGAACCCTCATATACAGTCTCTACCAGTGCTAACCTTATGGGGGAGAAGACATGGACAGATTCAGTCTTCTCTGACAGAGTCTTGACAGGCTGAACTTACATTGGGATGGGAGAATACATGCAAGTGTTTCTGTGTGCAAGTCACCAGTCTTCATCTCACATTTGCTGTTCTTTACAGCAGGCAACTTAGAGCAGTTTTCAAAGTTTACTCTCCGGCCTCTCCTTCTCTGACTGCCCCTGGTTATCTGACTTTCTCTGCCCTTTAAAAGGGCTTCTTGACTTTGGCACCAGAAGACTGCTGCACTCTCAGGCTGGGAGGCCTGGCATTCTGAAATGCAGTATTTGTCAGTACTAGATAATAGCATTATTTATTCTGTGCTCTCATATCATGTTAGGTAGAAGCTGGGACTGGGCTGAGATGAATACATATTTTTTTTAATATCTGATCTTCTGTGGCGAGTCCACTGGGATTCCGCACTTTGATAGTTGTCTCTTTCCTCAGAGAGCAGTGGCGGGAGATGCCTCTGAGTCTGCACTTCTGAAATGCATTGAATTGTGCTGTGGTCCTGTCAAGGAGATGAGAGAAAGGTATCCCAAAGTGGTGGAAATACCATTTAACTCTACCAACAAGTATCAGGTAAGGGTGTGTCGTCTTGAGGGAGAGCTGCTGTGTAAGCTGCACTTACGTAAATTTCTATGCAGTGTGCCTCAAAACTTGTTTTGGTGTCAAAATATTGTCTAGCCATTACTTGCTTGTAGACTGCTCAAGAATATAAATTGAAGTTAGTGGACCATACCTGGTGACACTGTGTAAGAGCTGCTGGAGCTGCCTTAACACTCAGGTGTCAGCTTCCTGACATGCGCAGCAGTAGTGCACAGAGAATGGAACAACTCAAATCTGGGAATAGGGATCAACTGCTGAGAAATGACAGGTAGAGCTTAGATATGAAAAAGGCCATTGCAACATCTGTGGTTATATGTTAGTGTTAAAGAATGCATAGTAAGTCTTTAGTTTGTGAACCTCTTTAAAGTGCAGGTAGGTGAAAACTAGAGCAGAATATCACAAACTATCCTGAGCTACTGTAGTCACAAAACACTGAGTGATGGTGATTACTTGTAACCTTCACAATACATGTCTATAAAACAGTTTCATTTCTTCCACCCTAGCTGTCTATCCACAAAAATGCAAATCCATCAGAATCCCGTTACTTACTGGTGATGAAGGGAGCTCCAGAGAGGATCCTGGATCGCTGCAGCACCATTCTTATTCATGGCAAAGAGCAACCACTGGATGAGGAAATGAAAGATTCTTTTCAAAATGCCTACCTTGAGTTGGGAGGCCTCGGGGAGAGAGTGTTAGGTAAGGAAAAGCAGCCTTAATAAATTGGAAAAGACTTGTCCCTTATCCTTCTGTGCAGAGTCCCTGCAGATTAAGTGTTGTACTCTGTTCCTGCAGGTGTAACCATGGTGTTGAGTCATGGTCACTTCAGCAATTCATACAGGAACAGTCCTGCCTTTAGCTTGTAATCTAACAGGCAGTCTGCAGGGTTTTCTCTTGCCAAGTAGCTGAGTCTCCTAGATAAAAATGAGGCAAAGCATTTGGGACCTTCAGTCTCCATGGGGCCACAGGGTATTAAATTTGCTCCACTGCATGTGAACCAAGCTGTGTCTGGGCACCTAGCAACACCCATCAGTTATCAGAATATGAGCGTGACTCCTGCCTCAGTAACCCTGGCTAAACCTCTGATGCTTCCCTGTTATTTGCAGAAGCAATAAACGTTCACTCTCTCTGCCTCCTGATGTGGGAACAGAGCAAACATGGGTTTGTGTTACAGGATTCTGTCACTTGGCTCTGCCTGATGATCAGTTCCCTGATGGCTTCCAGTTTGATACAGACGAAGTGAACTTTCCTGTAGAAAAACTCTGCTTTGTAGGACTGATGTCTATGATTGACCCTCCTCGTGCTGCTGTGCCAGATGCTGTTGGCAAATGCAGAAGCGCTGGGATCAAGGTAGTTTATTCCTGGGTTCAAAATCTCCTTACTGTGGATATAAAGGGCTTGCCTCACTCTCTGCATTGCTGTAATGTGTGTGAAGTATTGATCGGGATTTAACTAGTAGTACTTCAG
Organism: Syrrhaptes paradoxus; assembly: GCA_013400615.1. NCBI lineage: Eukaryota > Metazoa > Chordata > Aves > Pterocliformes > Pteroclidae > Syrrhaptes > Syrrhaptes paradoxus. Next base: position 2,740 of record VZTO01005764.1, on the reverse strand, counting down.
GCTTCATTTCTGAGTGAAATACAAGTGATTGTATGTTAATGGACTGAAAAATGAGTTAGACTCCAGACTGTGAGGGCACTGGCAGGTGCTGATGGCACGGTGTCCCAAGGCATATGATTTGGCTCAGGTGTGTTCTCTGTGTCCTACAGAACTGACTGAGATGAGAAGGCAAAGCACAGGCTGGAAATGGAACTGGATTTGTTGACTTAACAATTTTCCTTGTCTTCCATCCACCTCAATCCTTTGCATAGTGATAACAGGTTACTGTCTGTACCTCAGGCTTGTTCTGTGCCAGGGCTTGCTAGTAGAATAAAAGCCACGTGGCCTTTTCAGTCTCAAGGGACGCTGCCTCTTATGCAGCATTGTTCTGCAGTACAGGCAAGGCTTTCACAGCAGTCTGTTTGCGTTTTAGGTTATCATGGTTACTGGAGACCATCCGATCACAGCCAAAGCCATTGCCAAGGGTGTCGGCATCATCTCTGAGGGCAATGAAACAGTTGAAGATATTGCTGCTCGACTCAACATTCCTGTCAGCCAGGTCAACCCTAGGTACTGACTGGTTTGGAATGCCAGAACTGTTTGAAGAATTAAGCATTTGCCTCTCTCCTTGCCTTGGATAATCTCTCGGCATCTTTCCCTGGGCATGACAAGCTTGGCATCTGCTCAGCTTGGCATGTTGTGGCTTTTTGATGTGTATCACAAGTTATGTGAAGAATGCACAAGGCTGTGTGTTTCTCTTTTGCATGGGAAGTAGTTAGGAGTAAACTCAGTACAGAAAACTCGGGCAGTTTCTTCTGTCCTGTTTCTCTGCCCTGTAGCTGCCTGTCCTGGTGGTCTGTCCCCAAGTTGGGGATAACTTCTGGCTGGCTGGAATCTTTTTGGGGATAACTTCTTCCCCCTGAGCTGAGCATTTGTTCCACCTGGTTGATGTTACTGCACAAGCACCATGTACTGGCCAATGCAGAGGGTCAGAAAAAGTATCTAAAGTGGCAATCATCTGGGAAGGGAGATTAGTGGGCTGAGCGCAGGTGAGGAGGTCACAGGCACAAAACAAGCACTTTTGTGCCATTGCCCTGCTGATGGTTCAGCCAAAGGAAGCTGCTTCAGAAATGACCCACCTATGTGTGCCAGGAGGACTATCGTACTTCTCTTGCCTGCACTTAACTGTCACATTACTACTTGATCATCACAAATGTGCATGTTCTGAAAATTAACTTTCTGGGTTGTTGTTAATTTAAGGGGAAGAAAACTGTTCACAAATCTTCCCAGGTGAATTATTTGGTAAAGCTTTTGCAAGTCTGCCTTAAAGCAATTCAGTATTAATATTCTAACTCAGAGAGAGGGAGAGAACAGTACCTGGGTGCTTTCAGAGAATAGATGGGTACCTAGGGCATGTGTTTCATTTTACCTGCAGTGCAATAAACTGCACTCACCAATCTAAGTTTCTGAGTCTTCAAGGGATGCAGTTTTTGTTTTGAGTTTGGTTTACCAGTACTGAAAGACAGTCTTAAACACATAAACCCACATTTAATTTTAATTGCCATCTTAAACTGAAATTTTGGGGTAAAGATACTCTCGAACTTTAAGTTACAGTGCTAATATTCCAGAGCACTGTGTTTCAAGTGAGAAAGAATATTGATTCTATATCTGGATCCCCAAGTTGTTTTCATAGCATTGTCACAGAAATTTGTCAGTGCATTGGGAGAGTGA
>VZTO01005763.1:8836-34876 GCA_013400615.1 Syrrhaptes paradoxus | reverse complement strand
ACGGACCTCCGCACTCCTGCGAGCAGTGCAAACAGCAGTGTGCGTTTGACCGGAAGGATGACAGAAAGAAGGTCAGTATCTCTGTAAAAGGTAAAAGGGCTGATTGTCCATCTCCTTCACATTTGCTCTAGCATTTCAAAAGGGGGTGTCTCTTGGCAATAAAGTATTTTTCTGGAGTTGAGCTTTGCTGTGGGAATTGTGTTTTGGAGCTGTTTTATCTCCTCTGCTCCTTTGCCAGCTCTACTGAGATCTCTTTTTTTTGTGGCCTGGCAAAGGAGAAGGGGCCTCCAAGTGGAGTGTGAGGTGGGAGAGGGATGGGGAATGATGTTTGTGCCATAGCCTGAGAAGCTGGAAGTGTCACATCTCTGCTAGGAAACCCATTCTGTGGCTTCCGCACACCCTGGCCTTTAACAACATAAGTGCTCCTTAGGAGGAGTGTGCTCCTAAAGCCTGCTTCCTGCAGGCTATAAACTTCTGCTGGTCCTTTTGGATGCTGCTCTGATCATCCCTGTCCTCCTCCTGATCCTCCTTGAGCACAGACCCTTGCTGTGTGGTTTGGTGACCACCCCGTACCGTACCTTGGCACTGCTTTGACAGAAATCCCTCTGGAGTTAGCCTGTCCTGGTGAAGGGGTGCTATAAGTTGATCTGTAAGCGAAGCTTGCCAGAGGCTGTAGGTACAGTAGATTAGCTGCTGTTAATTGCACCAGCCATGCCAAGATTAGCTGCTGTTAATTGCACCAGCCATGCCAGATGCTCTTCTTGCCCTTTCCAGGCACTCAAGGGATCCTTTTTGAGTCTCTGCTTGTTCATACGTGATCTTAAGCCTGAAGGTGCTTCTTGTCTTCTCTGTGTTTGGTTTGTGAGCAGGAAGCAAGACCAAAACTTTTCCCCTTCTTTTTCTCTCACCTTGCAGGTGGATGGAAAGCTGCTGTGCTGGCTGTGCACGCTGTCCTACAAACGGGTCCTGCAGAAGACCAAAGAGCAGTGCAAACACCTGAGCAGCTCTTCCCGGGCAAGTCTGCAAGAGAAGGAGCAGTACAGCAGGCTCAGCAGTGGCAGCCACTATAACAGGTAACCGTCAGGAGCTTTTCTGGTGTGCGGGCTGAGCAAACGGGGTGCCTGGCCACTCCACACCCCTTGGGTGTGCTTCCTGAAGGAACTGGGAGAGGTGCCTGTGGGCATGGTACCTTGGTGATGGGTTTTGGCACTTGTCTGTTGTTCAGGAGAATCTGGCTAAGTCAGGCTTTGCTAGTTTGCAAATCCCACTGTTCTGGTGTGGGCTTGTAGTCCAACAGTGCTTCAACTTAATGAACTTGTGTGTAATTAAAGCTAAATTGCGCTTGTAGAATTTAATGATTGAAATGTAGATTTTAAGCATGAGTTGTTCACCTGCTTACTAATCTGACTGACACATTGTTTTCTCTTTATTTTTAGTCTCCAGCTACTCTTCAAGGGATGAATTTTTTAGCATTCTTTCTTGCCTTAGGAAATCTTATTTAATAGGCTCAAAGTGGGTGGGAATATTTATCTGCTGCTCTGTCTTAGACTGCGAGTCATTCAGTTTCTAACATACAATTTCCTTATTTTTCTAGCCAGAAAACCTTATCGACCTCTTCTATTCAGAATGAAATCCCAAAGAAGAAAGCCAAGTTTGATGCCATATCTGCCAATGGTGACAGGTGAGCCTGTTACATGGGGAAATTGTGGGTGGGAGGTCTTGCTTGCTAAATTTATGTAAGAGAGTTCTGTGCGAATAGCAGGAAACTCTGATGCTAGAGCAGGGATCTCGGGCTTTGGGACCTGGCAGGCCAGCGTTAACTGGCATTTAGACGTAGGTTTGAAGAGGAGAAGAATACCTAGTGCCTGTACCTGCTAGAATAGGAACTGCTTGTTGGCTGAGCTCCCCAAGTTAGAAAAAGTGCAGCCGGATCAGCTTTATCCTCCCTCTGCTGTGACAGGGAGAGGGGGGCTGTTGGCTGTGCTGTAGAGTTGAGGTCTGCAGGTTTTGTGCTTTCGGGGTGATCAGGCTGGTCTGCAGGGAGATAGCCTCAGAGGAGAGGATGAAAACCCACCTCCCATTTCCCCCCCTGCCTTCTGAGGGAGGGACGAGCAATTCAACAGCTTTGCTTGAAAGCATCCAATCCCATTCTGCTGTCACAGTTTGTGCCGGATTATGTTGATGCCAGCTGTGTGCGCAGCAGAATGGGAATCAGTAGCAGAAACGGGAGATTGAGATGGATTTTTATTTTTTTACGGTCTTGTACATGCATATTTTCATTCCTGCCTTTCCTCTCTGATTCTCAGCGTTCCTTCCTCTCCCGAGACGCTTTGTCCCCCTACCCAGAGTGCCCCGTCCACGTTGGCGCAGTGGGTTGCTTCCCAACAGAGTCTCGGTGCCCACCATTGTCCTGTTTCTCAAGGCACTGACATCCTGAAGTGAGACCACCCGTTGTTTTCTCCCCCGTTGCCCTCCCTCCCTGGGAACTGCCTCACACACGGAAACTGTCCCCTCTCGATGGATCTCTTTCCAAACAGCGCTGGGTTGGGAGCACAGACCAGAGCACAGGGTCATTAGTGCCATTAGGCTTTGTTAAAGCCACTGGTAATTAATTAATCACTACCTACCTTGAGTGGCTTTTCATTGAGATCACAGATCGCATCTCTCCTGGAAATACTCTTGACACCTTGTCAATATCTGAAATGCCAGCAGGGGAAATAGAACTTAAATAATTTTGTAAGGCAGTGATTGCCACAGAGTGGTCTAAAAGACCATTTATCGTCTCAGCAGTGTTTTCAGTTAAAACCTGGAAAAATGTTATGGATCAACTTTTTCTTGAGAATAAATCTGACTGCCTTTAGCGCTGGTGGGGCTGGAGGAGAGGCTGGAGGCAGGTCCCTGGTAGAACCGGTGCAGCCCCTCAGTGTTGCTGCAGCTTCCCCTCGAGTTAAGGCTCCTGCTCACCTACTGGGGCTGCTCCCCGGCCTTTAGGACAGCACCAGGTATTTTTATCTGCTAACGAAATCCTGGGCTGAGACCTAACGATTCATTGTAATACTCCTGCTTGCTTGAAAATATCCAAGAAGCAAAAATCCCATGCTCTGGCGTTAATGGCTCAGCCATTCGTTTGCAAAACAGGAGCATTTATTAGGGCAATCGAATGCCTTCGTTTCTGTTTGCTCTTGTGTCAGATGTTGTCGGTCTGGCTCCTGCCAAGGCTGTGGTCCTTGCACAGACTTTTTTTTGATGAATCCCAGTAACTGTGTGTAATTTTAGCATCTACTGAAGAGCTCCAGCAACATGCTGTAGAAAAGGCAAGCTGCAGCTGCCTTAAATAGACACATGCCTGCATTTCCTGAGTAGAATAATAATGGTGGTTCATTCAGTGTGCTTTTGGAGTTGCTGGGGATTTTTTTTGTGAGGATGAACCCCCCCAGACCTTCCCCTCTTGCACCATTTTCTATAAGATTGTCCCCCCCAGAGTCAGCCTGGAGTCTGGGTCACAACCTCAGCATGGAGTTGGGGTCTGTCACAGTGTGAGGCTTTGTTTTCATCAGTGTGCTCCGGTGTGGGGTGATGCACATCCAGCACCTCTTTGCTGCTGAGATCAGCCACAGCTTTCTGTACAGCGTGTCTTGGCTCCAGCCAAACTCCTGATGCAGCCTCCAGCTGGGCAAAATTGGGGCATATTTCAACTCGGCGAATTTTGGCAGCGTTCCCGACAGGATCTAGCTTCTCTGAAGTTGTTGCTCCTGTGCGGATACAATAGGAATTCCTTTACCTTACTGAATTCCCTCTGTTTGATTTTGTTTACGTATTTCGAGTGGATGTTACTCTCGATGGTTGTGATATGGGGACCAAGTGATTTCTGGTGGTCATTTCATGGGTGGCGTTGAATGGTTCATTCTGGGAGCTGCTCTGCGCACAGAGCAGCTTTCCCCCGCAGTGACGCTCAGCACAGCTTGCAGCAGACCTTGCCCTGCTAATCCCACTGGCCTGGGCTGTCCCTGCGTGTGGCAGCACCCCAGCTTCACCTGTGCTCTGCTGGTCCCAATTTGGGCAGCGCTCGGTGTTCCCATCTTCCTGTGCCAGCGCTGCCAGAAAGGTTTTTACGTTGCAGACTCTGCGAATGCACGTGCTGCAGTCCCTTCTCCCGGGATCATAGACAAGATCCTAAACTTTGAACACCGGGTAGCAGGGAGCATTGCTGGCAGGGGGAGGGCAGGGATGCCAGAGGATGCTGAGCAGCAAAGTTCATTTAGTAAAAAGATTCTCATTTGTGTAGAAAAGTCCTGGTGTACACTTAAAACTCTGGGATTTGGGCTGAACTGTGCCTGTTTTTAGTGGTGTTAGAGGAAGTGTAAGTTCCGATGCTGGTTCCTCTTGGCCTGGATGGATTTTTGCACGTGGGGGATAGTTTTGTCTGGGGTGACAGCTGGATGCTGGTTCAGTCAGCCTGGGCTGTGCCTCTTTATGCTAGCCTGACTTGAACAGCAAAATCTTTAAGCTTGGCATTTGTTTTGCCTAATTTCAGCCATTTACCAGGTGTGGAGTTTAAGGCAGTCATCTTGGTTTCCTTTCCACTCAACAGGAAGAGGCAGGTGTCTTTGGAAGAGCTTCATTTTTTTTTTTCTTCTCTGTCTCCATTGAAAGCAATGGGAGCTCATCAATTCCCTTTAATTAGAAGTGTTCAGGCACAGTGAGCGTATGCCCCCTGACTTATCCCAAGGGGCTGGGATCCTGGGTATGCAGTTTATTTGCAGGGGAAATGGTTTTTTTGGTTGGTTGGTTGTTTTAATTCTTAATCTGTCTGTTAAAGGAATGGAGCGACTTGTATTTGGCAGTTTTCCTTCTAATTTTGGAATCTCAGGCTGCTTCCTTAGTGTGGGGTTAAAGACAGAGAAACCTTTCATTACTGACTTGTCACTCTTTCCAAAAAAAAATTCTTTAATTAGCACTTTGACACATTGGAGGGTGCCTTTTGCAGCAACTGGACAGGAAGATACCTGCCTGCGCTCACGTGCTTGACAGGAGGGGATGGGTGGGTGCTCTGAGCCCACCGTTACCCACTTGGGTGCAGATTTTAGGGGCAGGAGGAGGCCCTTGAAGCCCAGGGGTCCAGTACCAGGTCTGCTGAGTGCAAGAGCAGCTCTGTGGAAGGCTGGTGGCCCGTCTGTCCCTTCTCCCCGCTGGGTGGCAGGACCAGCTCTCACCTTCCCTGCTCCACAGCGTGCTCTGCAGCAGGAGCTGCCAAGGAGGGAATTTTTCCTGCCGGAGCGGCTCAGTGAAATGTGAGCATCTCCTGGCACTCTTTATCACCCCGGGATATGGCAGGAGGGAAGCTTGCCTGGACAAAGGAATGGTGTAAGCAAGAGTTTGGTTTTAGCCAGAGGGAATCTGTGAGAAAGCCTTTTTTTCTCTGTGGAGGCTGCTTTTTTTTCCCCTCTTTTTTTTTTTTTTTTCCTCTCCTCCCCAGCATATTTGCACTGAGTGGGAAATTAAAGCTCCTGTTAGTAACATGCTTGCACACAGAAAGGGGCTGGAGCACCCACTATCGTCTTGTACAGCCTCCACTTGGGGAAACTGTGCTTGGGAACAGTTTTAAAAAGCAGATTTCTCTGCTGGTGTGCCTGTAGGAACCTCTTCCAAGCACAGTGCTCGATCTGGTGTACCCAGAGACCTGCCACATCTTATAGTGTGAGCTCTGCTCTCAGCATGCTTTAGCCAGGCGAGGCTCTTCCCCTGTGGGCTGTCCCCTGCCGACCCTCCGTTCTGAGTTTTCCTTTGCCAAGCTTTCTCTCCCAGTGCTGCAGGGCTGTCCTGTGGCTTTCAAATCTCCCCTCTTTTTCCTGCTTAGTTTCCCTCTGTAGATCCCCAGCACAGCGGTGGAAAGAGCCTTCTGCCATGTCCTTGTTAACCAGCCCCATCCATGCAGCCTGTGCTTTTAATTAGCAAATGGATTCTTTCCAGGCGCTAAAGGACATCCCTGCGTGAGGTGAGCAGCCGGTGCTCTGCCTCGATGTGCGGATGGAGGACTGGAAGCACAGAGGCAGCAGTGTATTGCAGAGAGGCAGTGATTTGGGTTCAGACCTTGCCTTCCCCAGTCTGCTGAAGCTCCCAGGATATGTGTTAACTTACTCTGGAGGCTATAAAAAAAAAAAATGTCAGGCTTCAGGTAACCCTGGATATTTATCTTTATAGCAGCAGTGCTGTCTGATAACAGACAGACTTGAAGCAATCTTCCAGGTGAAGCTTTGTTGCCTTAGTACTGTGAAATTTTAATACAGCAATTTCAGGAGTGTGTGGCTGGGAGTGTGCTGCCCTTTTAGCACCAGGAGATAAAAATCAGGCTCACCATTACAGCGGTGAGGAACAGAAGGCAGACACAGATCAGGTGAGCTCCCTGGGCCTGTGACTGCAGCTTATCGTATCTTATGATCTGAAATATTCCTGTAGGGCAAGACTGTACGTGGCTGCCCAGATCCACCGGGTATCTTGCAGGGAGACGTGTGAATTGCCAGTGCAGGGGAGCGACACGTGTTCAGATCAGTTTTCAGCTGGTTGCTTAGGTTTAGAGTACCTGCTGGGGTACGGGTGCTGTGCACAGCTATTTCTCTGTCTAGAGAGAGTCTTTCTTGTTCTGAAGTGATAGCAAAGCTTCTTCCTAAATTGCTGTGTCATGGTGAAATCAAAATACAAAAGTCCAACCTCTTTTTTCCCCCCTTTTCCCTGCTGAGGACAGTGCTGACTTTGATCTAGGTGTCTCCCTTTGCTTTGTTTAACTTGGATGTTATTTGTTTCCCTTTCATGTTCCTTCCTTGCCAGAATGTTTGTTTATATTTAGTGAAAAGTTTTGCTGCACATCCAAGGACTGCATGGGAGCAAAAAGAGTTCCTAAGGGGTTGTGTAAAGTTTCATTAGCTCTCTGATTGCTGTCCTCAGCTTTTTGGTTTGAAAAAGGATCTTTGCTCTTTCAATAGTTGCTGCAGACACTGGCTGATGGTCACGCAGAGCTGTCCCATGTCCCTGTTGATCACGCAATAATACAACTCGATCTATTGAACGTAATTCCCTGCTGCCATGTGTTTCCCAAATGACATGTGGCATCCAGGGTGGGGATGAGGGTAACACTGCATTCAGGGAATGTTTGGAGGACACAACACGTGTTGTGAAATGATTCCCATTCTCCTTCGAGTGCCATCTGTGGGAGTTTCCCTGCCTAAGTGAAGAGAAGGGGTTGTGATGAGAGTCTTTCCCTGTTCTTTGCTGCAGTTTTTCTCCGGACCTTGCCCTGGACTCTCCTGGCACTGACCACTTTGTTATCATTGCCCAGCTGAAGGAGGAAGTGGCTACTTTAAAAAAGATGCTGCACCAGAAAGATCAGATGATTTTGGAGAAGGAGAAGAAGGTACAGCCCTTGGCTTGCTTCCCCCCGCAGCGTGCTGACATGTTCACACAGCTCACACTCCGGTGGTGTCTGGCTTTTTGTCTTGGAGCGAGAAAGAGAGTTTCTGGCTGTTTCCAGGCTGCCTCCTCTCCAAAGTTAAAGAGGTTTTCTGGACCCACCCAGGAGATCTCATTTCATAACGGGTCATTTTCCGACCACTGTCTTGGAGACCTCTGTGCCGGGGCAAGACTAAGGAAAAACATTCTGCTCCTTGCAGATAGTCCTGGCTGCTCCTGCTTCTCTGTGCCGCTCAGTGGTGTGGTTCTTTTCTCATTGTGCTCCCCCAACCCACCCCAGAATGTGTCTGGACTCAGCCAGTCTCACAGAACTTCTGCAGAGGCAGGGTTGTGGCCGGGGTGAAGGCATTAATTTCTTCTGGCTCACTTGCTCCTCACTGGTTTGTCTGCAGATCACAGAGCTGAAAGCTGACCTGCAGTACCAGGAGTCGCAGATGAGGGCAAAGATGAACCAAATGGAGAAGACACACAAGGAGGTCATGGAGCAGTTACAGGTGACAGCATTTTTGTTTTAATTTGCTGAGCTGTGCTGTATGCAGGAGTGACTGAGGACACTCCTGATCAGAACACCCCGTGAGCCTCTGCACCCACAGCTCTGATAATGCTTCTCAGCCCTGTCCCGCAGCCTCTGCCCTGCTGGGCGAGCCTGCACAGCTCTGTACCAGGCTGCAGTGCATCATAACCCCTGTTTATATCCTCTGAGCTGCTCTTTGCTCAGGCTCAGGCTTACTGTATCGTCAAGTGCTGCCTTGTGTCCTCTGCGGGCTAGACAGGAACCGTGAAACTCATTTCACCTATTGCCAAAATCAGGTTTGAACCTGTTTCTCCAAACTGCAGCAGCTTTGTCAGCTCCCTGCACCACACAGCTCTTAACGTGATTTATGTGACCAGTAACCAGAGAGAACAAAGCTCAAGAAACAATCGGCAGTTCCTTTAGCGCTGTATCCCTGAGCTGGAGGGAACAGGGAGAGCGGGATTTTTGTCATGGCCGTGGAAACAGCAGGCAGACGATCAACGTGAATAGACGCTGAGCCAGCCAAGGGATGGGGTCAAAGGGGAGCTGGTTACAGGGAAGAAATCAGACACAGATATGAACTTTGCACTCTTTAATTACTTCAGGGTTTATAATGATCTAAAAGCCCTAGCCATGAGAAATGGGAGGAGATAAGACAAAAGGCTTCTATTCCCCGCTGAGAAAACAGCCCCTCCTCCATCAGCACACACTCCGGTTAATTATCGGAGTGGAAGACGGATTTTGGAGGCTGCAGCTGCCTCCAGAAAGCTGGTGCCTGCGAGATCCCCTTCACAATGCTCATTCTTAAGCACCATAAGCCTGTCTGAAGGTCAGAATATCTGTGTGTGGTGTGCCGAGGGCTGGATGCACGTCCCGCGCTCCTCATGAGCTGGGAGGCACTGGTGGTTTGTGTTGGAGGGACCGATGACAGCGAGAGCCCTCTGTCCCTGTTCTGCTTTGTTGATCCTGCGCTGCCTGTCTCAGCCCGGAGCTGTTTGTGTCTCATAGCTTTGGGTGGCCTGCAAAGCCTGAGTTTTTCCTCCAGTCCTGAGCAGACAATTTCTCACTGGTGCAAATCACCACTTCTTGGTTGCCTTGGCAGCCCTGGCCGTGAGGTTAAGGGCGAACCGGGAGCTAACCCCGCTCCCTGCAGCGGTTTCCCGAGGCAGGGCACGACGTTGCTCGGTGTGCGTGGGAACGGTTATACCCTGCTGCTGCCTCTGCTCAAGACCTGTGCCTGGCTTTACTCGTGCTTTACCCCTTCTCCTGCAGCTATGGTTTGATTTACTTCGTAGGTTAGAGGCGAATGAGCTCGGAAGTTTGGTGGAAGGGGCTGGAGAGCTTTGTTCGTGAGTTGCCATGATTTTTAATTAGGTGTGAATCGGAGAGACTGTGAGTTGGTACATGTTGGTGGTCTGACGGGTTTGGAAAGCTCCTCGTAGGGCTGCAGGATCAGTGCAGAGCGGGATCCTGGTAAAATGTTGGTGGCATGTGAAGAAGCCAAGGGTGAAGCGAAGCTGGAGAAGAGCGAGCGGTTTTTTGATGGGAGTGCAGGTAGGGGAAGCTGGCCGTCAGCTCACTGAAACAAATCAGGACAGGGGCTGGAGTCACCAGAGTGTTACTCCACCGCTTCTCACGCTGTCAAAGCTCGGCGGCTGGTGAAAGGGAAGGAAGGAAAGCCGGTCCCGCTGGCCTTGGTGGGCGTCCTTGGCCAGTTTAACACGGGTTGTGTGTTTGTCACCTTTCACTGTAGAAGCTGTTAACTTCCAGCCTGATTCTCTGTTACAGTGAGGGGGAAGAGATGGGAAGAGCCTTTTCTAGATGGTAGGAGATGAGATGCTGGCCTTGAGCTCGCGCTGTGATGCTGTGCAGCAACATCTACCTCCTTTTCCATCTGCATGCAGGATGCCAGCAGCTTCTGCCCAGGCAGTTCGAGGATCCTGAGAGCTAATGATGATCTGTGTCATTAAATACCCATTTTCACTCTGTTTCCAGGCCAAGAACAGAGAACTCCTGAAGCAAGCCGCTGCCCTATCGAAGGGCAAAAAGCCTGAGAAGTCAGGAGCAATAACCTCCCCTTAAACCAAACCCCCAGTCTGGGAGCTTTCCGCAGCATTAGCCAAGGAGTCTGGGAGGCCTGCCTGACCGCTGGAAGCTAAAACCTCCGTGTTGTCACCATCCTGCTGCCGTGGACTTGGTTTCCATCTCTGGTGAATCTGGTCTGTTATCACGGTGATCCACAGGGAGAGGTCCAAGCCATCCTAAATCCCTCCTTCCCCTAAGTACTGCTTTCTGGAAGAAGTTTTTTCCTAACCAGTTGCGACCACTGCCAACCCTTTGGACGAGCAAACAGGAACCTGCTGCGTTAGAGACTTCTCGCTGGTTCCCAACCTGCTGCTGTGAGGCGATAGCCGTGGCCAGTTGTTACGCAGATAAGAGCTGCACGTGGTGGGAACTTGATTTTTCTTGAACTGTTCCCTCTTCAAAAGGAAGCCGATAAATCACCAGCCCAACAGATGTTACTGGAAGGTTCTGCCACTGCTGAGAACGGTTGGTCCAGCTTTTTGAAGATGCTTCCAAAATGGGGGCTGTGTATTTATCTTGGAAGTGGGTTTTTTTTGTTGTTTTGATTTTTTTTTTTCTTCTATGTCAACTTGGCAAACCCAACTGCCTGATGTTGTGTTATGATAGCTTTGTGCGTTGGGAGCCAGAGTGTAACAATACAGACCCAGACCCACCCCCTATCCCCCCCCCAGTGCCCTGGTTACGTGGCGACCTTTGGGGCTTCGATGACTTCTGCAGCTCGGTGTGATCCAGCGTCTCTTCCTCCATTTCTTTACACGAGGAGAATTCAAGGCGTGGATGTTTCCTCTGGCCCCGGATTGAGCTCGTTCTCTTCTCCCCCTTTCCCTGCCCCACCCTTCCAGACACAGAAGTAGGGGCTGGGTTGGCCCCAGGAAAGCGCTTACTCAGGCAGCGACCCACGCCGGGGAGCATTTTGGGGGGCTCTCCAGGGACATTTCTCACTGCTGATGAAAAGCCAGCAGGATAAAAGGGCTACGAAAGCTCCCTGCAGCAGGGACGCGCTTCTCAGCGACAGCACACAGACCATACACCCCTCCAGCCAGCCTGGGCTGGGCACTCGCTCCCCAGGCTCTGTTTTTCGGGGGGCGAGGGGGGAATAAAAAAAAAAAAGCACTTGGCCACCGCGGAGAGGAAAGCAATGCCCAGCTCTCGCTGGCAGGAGCGATCCTCGGCATCCCAGCACCCAGCTCCGTTCAGGGCGTGAAGATCTCAGGGTTTGGAGACCCGCGGGACGGAGGAGGAAGGGATGAGTCTGGAGCGGCGCTGGAGGTAGGTAGCGATGAGGAGAAATCGTCCTTTTTGATGCAGGGCCGGCTGCTCTGTCAGGGTTTTTATTAAGATTTTAACTAGAGATTGTGATTTTTTTTTTTTTCATCCTTTTTATTACTAGAGATGACTTTACTCAAAGGCACTTTTTTTTGATGATGTTGGCTTCCGGCATGGAAGGAGCACACTGCAGCATCAGACACTCTGCCATGTGGTTTTTTTGTTCTTTTTTTTTTTTTAAGAGACTTCTGATGTGAAAATAAGGGAAAAAAAAAAACAAAAAAAAGTTGTTACACTTTGCCAGAGTGTGACAGCAGGAAAATACTCACCTAATTTTATACTTCACGCGTTTTTAGAAAATGAGGTGCATTGGTGGGATTTTTTTTTAAATGAGGGCTTTGCTTTTTCGCTTCCCTCGAGATACAGAAATAAAGAGAGGGAGGAAGGCCCTGTAAATACTATTACGGTTTGTTTTTTAATTGTGACAAATTGATGATGCAGTTGAGTAGCTGATGATTTGTAGTAATAACATTGTTTCTTTGTATGTTTGTAATGCGATTTTAAAAGGGATGCTTTGATTTGTACAAAACTCTTGACAACTGTAAAAATGTTTTAAAAAACCCTCATCTGGTGTCTGATACTTTCTCTTTGCCTTAAAAAAAAAAAAAATAGCAACCAAAGCATCCTTCCCTGCCTGGAACTGATTTACCTCCTGCTGGCAGCTGCCTGCTCGAAGCATCAGTCGTGCAGCTCCGGGGTCTGGGAAGGAGACGGCATTTTTCTATTGTCGGTTCGTTCCTACTTTTGTTTCTCCCTTTAAATCCTCCCCATCGCGCCTGTTGCTAGGAGCCTCATTCCTTGGTTACATCCAGCTTCCCAGGACCCATCCGGCTGTATCCAACGAGAGCTATTCTCTGTTTTCTTCCCCAACCACATGTATGAAGACAGAGCACAGAAACAATACTGTCTTGGTAGGAAACAAAAAGACAAGAGGTTCAGGGGGTTCGTTCTTTTAAGATTCAGACGCAGACGAGGTGAGTAAACACCCTTTGTGGCTGCGAAAGCCTCCCCCTTATCTCAGCCCTGAGTCTGGAGGGAAAACAGCTTTGGTTGGTTGGGGTTTATTTTTAAAGCTTCTAATTTTCCAGCAGAAATTTGGTAGTGGGAAAAACTCTCTGGAGATTTCCATTTGGAAATATTTCCCATCCTTGTGGGAGCCATGGTCCAGTGCGGAGTTTTCCTCGCAGCTTCCCGGGAGCGGAGCAGCGCCGTAGCACACCGAGCTTTGCTCTGGCAGGGCAGAGGAGCTGCCGTGTCCTCGAACGCTGCCCGTAGCGCGGGGTGGGGAAAGGCAAACCCTGCCCTCTGCTGAGACACCCCAACAGCTTTCCCAGCTTCAAACAGTCTTTCCATGTTTTATTTCTCAATGCCTGGAGCTGTGCACAGAAAACAGCCGTTCTGGGAATCATCAGGTGTGAGAAATACCCAAATTCTGAGTTAAATGTGGGGAAGAAAGTTTCTATGAAATATTTTTTGTCTGTGTTATTCTCCCCGTCTCTCTGGTGTCTCCCCATCTCTGGCGTCTGCCTGTGCCAGCAGAGGCTGATGCTGCTGCGCCGGTCGGGTTTTATCCCTGCCAGGGGAGCGATGTCCTGCTCCAAGCACAATGTCCTGCAGCCTCGGCTCCGGGTGACTCCACATGCCAGTGCCTGTGCTGGGACCAGTCTGGGCCAGTGCCCTCGACCCAGGCAGGGGCTGCTGGGGACACAAGGGTGAGGGTGCCAAACCAGCGTGGTTCCTTCAGCGTGTCCTTCGCCCTGGGGGCTTGGAGGCTTCCTGAGCCGGGCATCACACTGAGCTGGGCATTGCATCCGTGCCCTTCAGCAGCCCCTCGTCCCTCCTCCCGAGGCTCATTTTGGACAAAGATCCCAAACACCGAGCTCCCAGCCCCCCACGAGTGCACGGAGCCGAGCGTGGCCCCTCTGTCCCGGCCAGCGCTGCCCGAGCTCGGCGGTGCTGAGCGTTCCCGGGCGCGTTATCCCTGCCGAGCGCAGCACGGACCCGGCCCCACGCTGGCCGGTGCCCATTCCCCTCCGCAGCGGGTCAGGACTGGGCCAGAGGCTGGGCTCCCCGGCAGCAGGCAGGGCTGGAGCCCCCAAGGATCCACCTCCGGAGCCGTGTCCCCGCGGGGCCGCTCGGTCCTGGCCCTGGCAGAGCCGCGGGAGGATTTCGTCCCAGCCAGACCTTGGGGGAGAAGGGGCTGGTTCCTGCCTCGATCTGCCAGCACACGCTTCCTCCTCTCTGTGGTTTGTCTGCTGCAGTTTGAATGTTTGCAGGAGATATATTTTTTTATTATTATTTATTTTTGGGCGTGATTGCTTTTTTTCTGTTTCAAAGCTTTAAGAAAATGTTTTGACAGTAACTGATCGCACTTGAACATTACACACTGACCTCTGCCACCTGCCAGTAGTGAAATCAAGGTCCGAAAGGAGACTTCCAGTTTTTGGACAGTGTTTTTCCCGTTCCTCTCCTTCCAGGTGAGCTGATGTTGGGCTGGCCCTTGCCTGCTGCCAGCAGAAATCTCTCCTGAAGCTGCAGCAGCTCAAAGCCCCCAGAACTCTGACCTGGGGAGCTGGAGGCATTGGGTTTTCAGGGCAGAATAAAAACCTCTTACAAAGCATTTCTTGAGATCTACTAACCAAGAGGATCTGATTAATTTTTTTTTAAGTAATTACTTGAATAAATATCTGCTTTCCAAATTTGCAGGCCCCTGGCAAGGGTCTGAAGCTTCAGCAGGTAAATTAATATAAACTTTTACAGCCTGACAGCCGCAGCAGAAGCAAAACCAACTGAACCGGCCGGTAATTACCCCAAACACGCTCCTCTCCCTCCCTCCNAAAAAAAAAAAAAATAGCAACCAAAGCATCCTTCCCTGCCTGGAACTGATTTACCTCCTGCTGGCAGCTGCCTGCTCGAAGCATCAGTCGTGCAGCTCCGGGGTCTGGGAAGGAGACGGCATTTTTCTATTGTCGGTTCGTTCCTACTTTTGTTTCTCCCTTTAAATCCTCCCCATCGCGCCTGTTGCTAGGAGCCTCGTTCCTTGGTTACATCCAGCTTCCCAGGACCCATCCGGCTGTATCCAACGAGAGCTATTCTCTGTTTTCTTCCCCAACCACATGTATGAAGACAGAGCACAGAAACAATACTGTCTTGGTAGGAAACAAAAAGAGAAGAGGTTCAGGGGGTTCAGGGGGTTCGTTCTTTTAAGATTCAGACGCAGACGAGGTGAGTAAACACCCTTTGTGGCTGCGAAAGCCTCCCCCTTATCTCAGCCCTGAGTCTGGAGGGAAAACAGCTTTGGTTGGTTGGGGTTTATTTTTAAAGCTTCTAATTTTCCAGCAGAAATTTGGTAGTGGGAAAAACTCTCTGGAGATTTCCATTTGGAAATATTTCCCATCCTTGTGGGAGCCACGGTCCAGTGCAGAGTTTTCCTCGCAGCTTCCCGGGAGCGGAGCAGCGCCGTAGCACACCGAGCTTTGCTCTGGCAGGGCAGAGGAGCTGCCGTGTCCTCGAACGCTGCCCGTAGCGCGGGGTGGGGAAAGGCAAACCCTGCCTCTGCTGAGACACCCCAACAGCTTTCCCAGCTTCACACAGTCTTTCCGGGTTTTATTTCTCAACGCCTGGAGCTGTGCACAGAAAACAGCCATTCTGGGAATCATCAGGTGTGAGAAATACCCAAATTCTGAGTTAAATGTGGGGAAGAAAGTTTCTATGAAATATTTTTTGTCTGTGTTATTCTCCCCGTCTCTCTGGTGTCTCCCCATCTCTGGCGTCTGCCTGTGCCAGCAGAGGCTGATGCTGCTGCGCCGGTCGGGTTTTATCCCTGCCAGGGGAGCGATGTCCTGCTCCAAGCACAATGTCCTGCAGCCTCGGCTCCGGGTGACTCCACATGCCAGTGCCTGTGCTGGGACCAGTCTGGGCCAGTGCCATCGACCCAGGCAGGGGCTGCTGGGGACACAAGGGCGAGGGTGCCAAACCAGCGTGGTTCCTTCAGCGTGTCCTTCGCCCCAGGGGCTTGGAAGCTTCCTGAGCCGGGCATCGCATCCGTGCCCTTCAGCATCCGTGCCCTTCAGCAGCCCCTCGTCCCTCCTCCCGAGGCTCATTTTGGACAAAAATCCCAAACGCTGAGCTCTCAGCCCCCCACAAGAGCACGGAGCTAAGCGGGGTCCCTCTGTCCCAGCCAGCGCTGCCCGAGCTCAGCGGTGCTGAGCGTTCCCGGGCGCGTTATCCCTGCCGAGCGCAGCACGGACCCGGCCCCACGCTGGCCGGTGCCCATTCCCCTCCGCAGCGGGTCAGGACTGGGCCAGAGGCTGGGCTCCCCGGCAGCAGGCAGGGCTGGAGTCCCCAAGGATCCACCTCCGGAGCCGTGTCCCCGCGGGGCCGCTCGGTCCTGGCCCTGGCAGAGCCGCGGGAGGATTTCGAACGGGCTGCGGGTGATTTTTGCAGTTCCCAGCCAGACCTTGGGGGAGAAGGGGCTGGTTCCTGCCTCGATCTGCCAGCACACGCTTCCTCCTCTCTGTGGTTTGTCTGCTGCAGTTTGAATGTTTGCAGGAGATATTTTTTTATTATTATTTATTTTTGGGCGTGATTGCTTTTTTTCTGTTTCAAAGCTTTAAGAAAATGTTTTGACAGTAACTGATCGCACTTGAACATTACACACTGACCTCTGCCACCTGCCAGTAGTGAAATCAAGGTCAGGAAGAAAACTTCCAGTTTTTGGACAGTGTTTTTTCCCATTCCTCTCCTTCCAGGTGAGCTGATGTTGGGCTGGCCCTTGCCTGCTGCCAGCAGAAATCTCTCCTGAAGCTGCAGCAGCTCAAAGCCCCCAGAACTCTGACCTGGGGAGCTGGAGGCATTGGGTTTTCAGGGCAGAATAAAAACCTCTTACAAAGCATTTCTTGAGATCTACTAACCAAGAGGATCTGATTAATTTTTTTTTAAGTAATTACTTGAATAAATATCTGCTTTCCAAATTTGCAGGCCCCTGGCAAGGGTCTGAAGCTTCAGCAGGTAAATTAATATAAACTTTTACAGCCTGACAGCCGCAGCAGAAGCAAAACCAACTGAACCGGCCGGTAAAAACCCCAAACACGCTCCTCTCCTCTCCCTCCCTCCCTAATTGCCGGGGCTTTCTGGGAGCCTGGCTCAGGCGGGATGCCCTGGGGGCAACAGGCTTTAAAAAAAAAAAAAAACACCAAAAAACCCCAACAAAACACTAAGGATCTTAAAATCTTTTAAAGCTTCAGTAGCTTGTGCTCTGTAGCTGCGCCAGCTTCACCCCCGTGGCCGGCCACGAGATTTTGCCGCCGCGCCGGAGCCTTTGCCTGAGATTTCCACAAAGAAACCTCAGCCGCCCTTTGCCTTCTTCCCGAGGAAAAGCTCGGGCGGATCAGGAGTCCAAAGGTGTTCTGGCTGTAACCCCGTCCTTCCCCATGCCAGACCAGCAGTCCCCAGTATCCCCCTTCCCAGTACAAACCAGTACAAACCATTGCTTCTGATGCATTCCTGCTGCTCTGAAGCCACATCCTCCTGCCCGCAGGCGTGGGGACGTCCCAGGAGATGCTGCGGGGCTGGGGACCACCTCGGTGGTACCTCCCGGATCCCCAGGAATTCCCTTCTCCCCCCAGTGCTCTGGGCTCCCTTTCTCTGGGGTGCCGGGGGGGGTGTGGGGTGACCAGCAGCGCGGGCGATCCCCCTCCCCAGTTTTTGGGTGGGAGCAGAGCACGGAAAGAAAGGAACCAAGCACCGGTACACGTCGTATCTGCTCCGGATGCCCCAGCAGGTCCCAGTAAAGTGTCCCCGTGAGGTTTCTGCTGCTTCCCGTGTCCTCAGGGTTCAGCTCGGCCGAAAACACGGGGCTGGCGGAGCACCCAAAGGCTGGACAGGGCCACGGCCGTCCCCAGCCAACCTCGCTGTTTGCTCTGAGGTAACGGCTTGAGCAATCGCTCTGGTCGTCCGCTTGGCACGCTGCTGAACTGCAGCAGGACCGTCAGCACCGGGGCACCGCCAGCCCCCCGATCACTGCGGAGCCATCGCCCGTTTCCCGGTACTGGTGTTGCTGGAAATGGGGTGTTTGGGTTCAGCTCCTGGTTTCCTCTCCAGGAAATTTTGCTTCTCCTTTGCCACCCTTTGTGTAGGATCATTGAACCCCAGGATGGTTTGGGTTGGAAGGAACCTTAAAGCCCACCCAGTGCCACCCCCTGCCATGGGCAGGGACACCTCCCACTAGCCCAGGTTGCCCAAAGCCTCACCCAGCCTGGCCCTGAACCCCCCCAGGGGTGTCTGTTTTTCCGGTGAATGCCACGAGCCTCGCTGCAGCCCTGCTCTGTGCCTGGGCAAACCCCCCGTGAATTCCCCAGCGTGGAGAAACCCTCCCGCGGTTGATTTCCTTGAAAAACCAGCGCAGCCGTGCTCAGACTGGGATGAAACCAGAGCCCTCAAGCGCTCCTGGGTGGTGCTGGTGGGATGAAAGGACCTGAAATGCCGAAGCTGCTTTGGCACTGCCCGGTGTCACCCAGCACAGGAGGGTCCGAGCCCCCGGCAGCTCCGGGGTGGTGGCAGGTCACCTCCTCTTGCCAGGCTGCTGTCAAGGAGGGGAGATGCTGGTGACAGCCTGAGCTGGTGTGACGTGGGCAGAGCTTTGCAAACAGAGCAGGAAAAGTGCTGAGCCTGCAGGTAACGACGGGGGGTGACGTTCTGCGCCTTATTGCTGAGCAAACGAGCGCACTGCCCGGCTCTGCGACCCCCCGGGCGGGCTCAGCCCCTCCAGCCCCTGCTCCGTACGGCTCCGGGGAAAATGTGCTTCTGGCACGGCGCTCGGTATCTTCCGATGGGATATTTTTATATGAAATATTTGGCAGCATCTCCAGCTGGAGCACCGCCTGACGCACACCCAGGGCCACCTCAGCCTGTCACCCTTGTGTCCAGAGATTTTTTTTTTTGGGGGGGGTAGAAAGGGGAGAACAGAGGCAGCCCCACCTCTGCTTTGCTTACACCTTCACTGCTGCAAAGCAAGAAACAAATTTTTTGGATGCGTTCAGATGGAGAAAACCCAGAGCTCATGGCCCCGGGTGGCTGCACCCCCTGTGCCGGCCGGGTACCCGGCAGCGTCGTGGCTCCTGCCCCACGTTGGGCAGCTCTGGGTCTCTCTGGAGGGGGTGTGATGGTTACAAAGGAGCCGGCGATGGAGCTGGACGGGGGTGACAGGGACTAACCCAGCACCTGTGGCCCCAGGGGAGCGCGGGGCTGGGTGAGCAGCAACCGCCTGGACCTCGGATCAGCCGCAATTAACCCCCCGAACGGTTCCTCTCAAATGACACCGGTGCAAATATAGCAGCAGACACCCCGGGGTGGCCAGAGCCGCCCAGACCCCACGCCCTCGCTGCGGAGCTGCGCTTGCAAAACACCCCTAAAAATAGCACGGGGGTGTTCGCAGGCTGCGGGGCAGCGGGGAGGGGACAGGGACAAGGAGCGGCCGAACGGGGGGCACTGGGAACCTGCTGCATCCCTTCTCCCCGCAGAGGCTGGCGCAGCTGCCGGCGTGCCGTGGCGTGCCGTGGCGAGCCGGCCGGTGGCTGCGCTGGCCGGTGGCTGTGCCGGCCGGTGGCCGTGCCGCCAGCCCCGTGCCGCCGAGGCACGCTGACGTGTTCGCTGCCTTGGCAGGAGCTGGGGATCGGGGCTGGCGGAGGCTGTTGCCAGGCAAAACCTGAGTTGTTTGTGCAGCGATTCTTGTTTGCTGGACTTTGCCATGTGCAGGCTGTCAAGCAGCACCAGATTGTTATCAGCGGTGCTGTCTGGGGCCGGCGGGTGGTTGTGGGATTATTATTTTTTTTTTTTTTACCTTCTTTCACCTTCTTTTCTTGGTGTTCGTTGTTCAAATGGCCGGGAGCTGGCACGGGGCTGTACGCCTGTGAGAGGATGGGAGGGGAAAGCTGCTCTTGGGGCTTTTCTGCACCAGGTTCATCAAACCGCTCCGTGCAGGAGCCTCGGGGGGCAGGAGGGTGGCAGGAGGGGGGGACACACCAATTGCTCATGGCCACACGGAGCCAGGGGACAGGCTCTGTGCAGCAGGTAAGACCAGGGCAGCTCAGCAATTGGGGACAAACACCCCTGCCTGGCCTCGCCTGCCTTCCCCAGGAGTTTTTCTCTCCCTTTGGCCCCAGGGGACATTTTCCATGACCCCCCCCCACGGCTCTAAGGGCCGGGAAAGGGCTGCAGCGGGGCTGTGCTGGGGAACTGGCCCCTCTCTGGGTGCAGAGAGCGTGCACACGGGGTGCGAGCCCCCCCCAGGACTGGAAGACCCCCTCTCCGAGGTGCGAGACCCCCCCCAGGACTGGAAGACCCCCTCCTCGGGGTGCGAGACCCCCCCAGGACTGGACACCCCCCGGGCGGGGGCTCAGCGCGGTGCCAGCCCCGGGCGGCCGCGAACCGGCGGCGAACTACAACTCCCAGCACCCCGCCGCGCCGCCGCGTCCTATTGGCTGTCTGAGTCCGTGTTGGCCACGCCTCCGCTTTTCCATTGGAGAATCCCGGGAGGGGGCGTGGCTGCCCCCCGCCGCGGTATAAAAGCGGAGCGGGCGCGGGGCGCGGGCAGCCCGGGGCCGTTCAGCGCGGGGGGGTTCGGGGACCCCCGCCCCGCCCGGGGCCGCTCCAAACCCCCCGGGGAGGGGTCCCGGGGCCATGGTCGCCGCTTAGCCCCCCCCCTCCCCGCGCTGCCATGCTGGTGGCTGGGTCGCCGTGCTGCCCCGGGGGGCTGGAGGAGTACCGGGGCTGCGGGGCCCCGCGGGGCGGCCAGGTAAGGGCTGGGCTCCCGGTGTGCATCCACCCCCCCGCGACAGCGTCCCCCGGGATGGGACTTAGTGCTGTCACTGTGCAGCCAACCACCCCCCGGGGTGTACCTCGGGGAGAGGCTGGGGGTGTCCCCCCACCCCGGGACCGCTGTGTCCCCTCCTTGTCCCGGGGTCACCGTCCCCAACCCTTGGCCGGCTGCAGGGAGGGGACAAGCCGGGCGGTGGAACCGGAGCTGGGCTGCAAAAGTGACCCGGTTGCTTATTTACAGCAAGGCAAGGGTGGTGGGGTGCAGGAGAAGGGTGGGGTGCTGGGAGCCCACCTAGGGCTCCTGGGGGTGGGGTGACCCTGTCCTGGCAGGGGGACATTGGGGTGGCTGGTTGGGGAGATCTGGGGTTCCCCCGAACCCTGCAGGAGCTGCGGTGTGTGCAGGCGAGGGGCTGGGAGAGGAAGGGAAACTGAGGCAGGGGCTGGCGGTGGGACATGGGCGGGTGGCTGCGGAGCTGGCGGGAGCCTGGGGGGCTCTGGGTCTCTGTGCTCGTCTCGTGCTGCTGTTCCCGGGCTGGGCACGGGGTCTGTCCGATGTCTCCGGTAACCCGGAGGTCTGGGAAACCTCTCCTGTCACCCGGGGCTTTTGCGTTTGGAGCCCAGGGTGTGGAACTGGAGCCCTGAGGTGTCCCTGGAGCTTTGCAGGAGCTCCCTGTCCCTCCCAGGCCATCACGCACCAACCTGCTGAGTGCCCTGAAAAGTTGGGAATTACCTTTATCTGTAAGACTTCTTTTTTCCCCTTCTGGAAAAAAAACAACTTTGCAACTTTTTCCCCTTGCTCCTGCGTTCCCCTTCCCCCAGGTCTCCCCAGGGACAGCGGGGTTGCTCTGCAGCTCGGGGCTTTGCTTGTGGGGCGTTGGTGGCACCTCAAAAAGCCGTGTCACCTCGGCATAGCCGCAGGGACGGTCACTCCTGCCGTGGGCTGGAGGCTGGAAACCCCGGGACAGTGGGTGGGAAAGACCCCAGACAGCAGTGCTGGGTGGGGGATCCCCTCCTTGAATGAACCAAACGACATCGGTGCTTTGGAGCAGGCTGGGGGGAGGACGGCAGTGGCGGGGATGTCACCAACATCCCACAGGTGCCACTGAGACTCCATGGGTTGGGACTTTTACACCCGGTTTTGTCCCTGCATGGCCGTGGGGTTTGCACCGCCGTGGGGCTGGCTCCACCGCAAAACCCCGTCGGGATTTCAGGGGTGGGATTTGGGGGTCCCATTGCCCTCCTCGCCGGAGCGCGGTGGACACTGCGGTGGCTTTCCGGGGGTGTGGCAGGGGCAGCCTGTGCCAAGGGGGTTGCACTCGTGCGTCAGCGGGGCCGAGCCCCCCCCCGGTGCTCTCGCCCCCCGGCACAGCCCAGGCACAGCCTCCTGCCCTGATTTTTTGGCAGGAACACTGCTGCGAGGGGCAGAGCCGCTGTGCCGGGCGGCTGGATGGTGTTTGTTTAACCTCGCCTTATCGGGAATGATTTTCCAACACCTGACTAAGCACTGGCACCAGGCTCAGCACACCCGAACTCCTGCTCCCGGGGGGTTAACTCCTTCCCCTCCCCAGCTCCATCGATCCCCGGTGCCGGCTGGAGCCTGGGAGGAGGTTGTGTGGGTCGGAGCATCGCCTCCGTGCCTCAGTTTCCCCAGGAGTGGAAGCAGGAGGTGAGGTGCTGCTTGGTGGCGGCACGACAAGGGTTAATGGCAGCACCCTGAGGTTGCAAAAAATAACGTGGGGATGGTTAAAGTGCACCTTCAAAGGTCACCCTGAGCTGTCACCAAAGGGGTGGGCTGGGCTCCCCGGCCGAGGTCAGAATTCCCGCGTCCGTGTCCCGTGGGTTTGCTTTGCTGGGGTCCCTCTGTCACCGTCCCCTCCCAGAGAACCTCTCGGGGCACCACAGCGGCTCCTTGTCCCCAAACCCTGAGTCAGCGCGGAGCCAGCTCAGCACCCGGCGTGGCGATGGCACGAGCCATCTCCCGCTGTCACCCCGCTGTCCCTTCCGTGGTGACTCAGGACAGGAGCATCCCGCACACCCGGAGCTTTGGGAGCGTGCGGATGCTGACGCCGATCGCTTCCCCGGGACGGCTGCGCCGGTGCTGGCCACGGCCCCGCTGCCCGACACGTGGGGAGCACGTGGCCGCGGTGACAGCTGCTGCGTGGTCGCCTTGTGCTGTCCCACCCCCTGTCGTGCTGGGGACGGTGACAGCCTGCACCCGCCACCTTGGAGGGATTCGGAGGCTGGTGGCAGGAGAAGTCACCCGCTGTCCCCTGCGCTGTGCCGCACTCCAGCCCTCGAGCATCTCTCCCGGTGACACTGGCCGTGGGGCTCGTCCCTTTGCAGGACACCGCGGAAAAAGACCCCCCCCAAGAGAAGTGTCCCCCTGCCCCGCTGCTGGACGGAGGGACGTGCCATCCTGCCGTTGCCATCCCCAGAGACGTGTGTCCAGGGTCTGGACACCCCCTTCCTGCTGCCACCGTCCCCCGGTGACATGTCCCATCTCCTGCAGGTGAACCCGGGCAGTGGGACCCTCGCTGTCACCTCGCTGGTGCGGTTGGGAGCATGGTGCTGGGTGCGATGGTGGGTGCTGAGTGTGGGGGGGGACAGGTTTGGGGACAGAGCTGCCCTTTGGGTTTCCCCGCCGTTAGCGGGCTGGAAGGTTGGTGTGTCCGGCTGGTTTTTGTGGTTTTGGAAATGCCACCGCGTGCTGCCTTTGCTGGGACGTGGGTGCCCGGCTCCCTCCATGTCCCCAGCGGTGTGAGCAGGGGGGTGACAGGTGGCTGTTGTCCCCTCCTGGCTGTGTCTGTCCCCACACTCGAGTGGGGCAGGGTGGGGGGCTCTGCCGTCCGGAGCATCCCTCCGGATGCACCGCGGGGGCTTTGGGCACTTTCGGTGTCACCGCTGCTCCGCCGGCTTTGCACAGGGGACAGAGGGGACATGTGCCAGGGGATGAAGTGGGACAGTTGGGGGTACCCCGGGGGGGCTGAGACACTCCCTGGGGGGGCAGACCTGGACCCCTGGTTGCATCCTGCCTGCACGGTGGGTGCTGAGCTCCCGTTCAAATGTCCCGGTGACTGAGCCGGTGCTTGGGGACAAGCCTTGCGGTGCCACCCCAGCTGGCAGAGGGACCTGGGGGATTTCTGCAGGGAGGGGGGGGAGTCGGCTGCTGCGTCCCCCCCAGACTGGGGGCCCTGAGCACCCCCTCTGCGGCAGGCAGCGGGTGTATCCGTAGCGTGGGCTGGAGGAAGCGATGCTGCGGGTGTGCAGCTGCCTCGGCTCAATCCTGGCCCCCCACCAGTGCCGTGACCCCCCCCTATTTGAGGGGACCCCCTGCCAGCCCCCCCACTCCCCTGTCTCCTTCCCAGGGCTGGGAGCGCTTGAACCCTTTCCCCCTCTTTTCCCCCAGCCCTAAACCAGGTTTTGGATTCTCTGTGGGTGGTTTTTTGGGGTTTTTTTTTTTGGGGGGGGTATTTTAGCTGTCGGGGATGGGTGCTGTCTGCGGTTGGCACCCGTGGGTGCTGCTGGGATGCAGGTGGAGAAATTCCCCCCCCCCCCGCCGCCTCTGCGAGCTGGTGGGATGCTGCTGTGCAAAAGTGAGATGGGGGGGGCTGGGGGGGGATTCAGGCTCTGCTGCAGCTCAGGTTCAGCTCCAGCGCTGGCTGGGAGGGTCCCCATGGGCACTGACCCCCCGCCTGCAGCAGGACAGCTGGGGGGGGGTCCTGCTGGTGGCATCCCCCATGTGCGCCCCGGTTGGGTGCAGCAGGGAGGGGGGAAAATAATCTTTTTGGAGAAAATAGAGCGTGGAAAGACTCGCTCTTCCCTGGGGGGGGACAGAGATGGGACATGGGGGGGTCAAAAATGAGCCGAACCCCGTGCCTGGAGCACGGAGGTACCCTGGCACCGGGTGGGGTGCGTTAATGGGTTTGGAGGGGGGAAAAAAATCCTGGTGGAGATTTTTTTTGGCATTTTGTGCCGGGGGGGGATTATCAGGAGCCCCCAGCACCACGTTCGTGCCGGTGACCGGTGACCACAAAGCGTGGCTTGGGGACACATCCAGGACCGCGACCACCGGGGCTGTGCTGTGCTGGGGACCCGCCACCATCCTGCGGGACCCCCCAGCTNGGGGGGGGGTTATCAGGAGCCCCCAGCACCACGTTCGTGCCGGTGACTGCACAGCGCAGCTTGGGGACACATCCAGGACCGCGACCACCGGGGCTGTGCTGCGCTGGGGACCCGCCGCCGTCCTGCGGGACCCCCCAGCTCTAGGGGTGGGGGGGGTAAACCGAGTCCCCCGTGTGCCGGGGGTGTCTCCGGTGTCCCGGCTGCAGCTGCGGTGTCCTGGCAGTGTCCCCGTGTGTCACACGTCGGGGTGCGGAGCAACACCCCAGCCCGGTTTCATCATCCGCTGCCGGGCTGACGCAAGGGTGCGGGGGCGACGGCTGCGTGTCCCCTCCCGTGGGGGGGTGGCTGCCTGTGTCACCCCATCCGGTACCGTCACCCTTGTCCCGGGGACACTCGGTGGCTCCCGGTGCTGGGCTAAAGCCGTTCTTCTTCCCTCCCCAGGACGGAGGGGTCAAGGTCCCCCAGCAGCTGGGGAGGGGTCCCAGCGCCTTCATCCCCCTGCGAGAGGTGAGAGCGATGGGTGGGGGGGGTTCTCTGCCCCCCCCCCGCCCTAGGTGGGGGTCTTCTGCCACCTCCTTGCCCTGGGTGGGGGTGATGGGGGGCTGTTCACAGAGGATTTCCACCCCCCACCCCAATTGCTGGCACCCAACTGGGGTGGGATGGGGAAGGGTCACCCGGGGGTGTCCCTGTGGCAGTGGGGGGGTGTTTTAATAGGGGGGGGGGAGCAGTTGTGTTGTTTCATCCGGTTGTTTTCCTGCCCCAAGTCCTTGCCCTGCCTGTGCCTCAGTTTCCCCCCTTGGCTGTTTTTACCCTGTCCTGCCCTGCCACCCCCCCCAAAAAAAAAAAGGAAAAAAAAAAAAACCCCAAAACACCCCAAACTGCCCTGAAATCCCCGGGGCTCCCCGTGCCGGGACACCCTCCCCATATCTCAGCCCCCCAGCACCCGTGTCCCAGATGGTTCCTCCTGGGGCAGCGATAGCGCCGGGTTTCGTCACCGCGGTGGGGGTGGCAAGCCGGGGGGGGGCCGAACCCCATCTCCTCCCCCCTGCACACCAGCACCCAAATAAACAACCCAACCCGCTGGCTGGGGCTGTGCGGGGTCCACCATGGAGACCCCCCATCACCCCCAGCCCCCCGGCGCTGGGGGGGGACATTGGGGCACGGGGGGCTGCCGGCGGTGTCCCTACCGGGGGAGAACGGGGACAGCGGACGGGGTGAGCACCCAATGGGGGGGTGTGGGTGCTCCTGGGCGCTGGGGTCACCGATGCTTGATTGGGGGGGGGTCTCCACCCAGGTCAAGGGGGCTGTTGGGGGGCCACGGCACCCAGCCCCTCACCACCCCCCTGTCCCCATGGTGGCAGATCCTGCAGGAGGGTGCGGAGAACAGGCAGCGGCGGCTCCTGATCGAGGCGTTCGTGGCGGCGGGGAGGGTGGACAACATCACCATGGTCATGGGGCTGCACCCCCAGTATCTCAGCAGCTTCTGGAAGACCCAGTACCTGCTGCTGCGCATGGACGGGCCCCTGCCCTACCACAAGCGCCACTACATCGCCATCATGGTGAGAACTGGGGGTCCCCTGGGGTGGGCGGGGGTCCCCTGGGGTGTGGGTGTCCCTTGGGATGAGGGATCCCCTGGGATGGGGGGGTTCCTTAGAATGGGGGGATCCCCTAGGGTGTGGGTGTCCTTTGAGATGGGGGTCCCTTGGGATGGG
>VZTO01005762.1:6790-56810 GCA_013400615.1 Syrrhaptes paradoxus | reverse complement strand
CTGTGATTCTGTGAAATATTTCTTATGTATACAATAATTCACTGCTGATTTATTCTGAAATTCCCTGAATTTAAACATCAAAAGAAGTCCACAACTATTTGACTTTATGTTTCAGCATGTGAAAGAGGGAATATCATGCATTAAACTAGGATTTCCTTACATTTTTAATTTACAGCAGGTTCTTGTGCTGTTTAACAATATCGCAAGAGAGAACTCTATTTTTGTCCTTTCTGGCTAGCAAAAAATATGTTTTACTTGAAGGTAAAGGATATTTTTCTACCACAGAGACAACAGGTAGAGTTTCTTAGATTCATTAAGAATTGTTCTTACAGATTGACAATTACTCTGGCAGAAACTTTGTTACACAGTTTTTGTCTCAGTTATGAGCAGCTTGTAGAAGGTTGCTGCCTAGGGCAGGACATACAGAGATAAATTTACAATATACATTTCAGCGTCTGGTCCAATTAACAACAATCTTCCATGAAAGTTGATATATCACAAAGGAGAAGAGTTTTTTACTGTATAACACCACTAAATTTACACTGATTTCTTGTCTCTCAGACATAGCTTTCTCCAGACAAACAACAAGAAAACACTCACACTGCCACCACCACCACCTATCAATTTCAAAATACAAAATCTGGCAGAATAAAAGTGAAAAATAATTCTCAGATTCATGACAAAATAGAACAGTTGTATAATGCCTTACTGTTTTCAAAAGGGCTGGTTCTGCAACTTACATATGTAATTGTGGGTTATGGAATTGTAATGGGTTGGCCCTTGGCTGGGGGCCAAACCACACACACCCGCTCACATAATTCCCTCCCCCATCTAATCATAAGGGAGAGAACTGAAGAGGTAGTATGTAAAGGTTCTGACTGGGCAGGACCAGCCCGGCTGGCACATTGTCTAGTGTTGACTAGCCAAGTGGCTTTTGCTAAATGTGTATCCCAGTTTTTGGGGTAAATGGAAAAGAGGAGTCATAGGTTGAGATAAGGACAATTTAATAAGTAAACTACAATAATATTGAAAATAATGCTATAAACAAATATAAAAATAATACTATATACACAGTGATACTGCCCCCCCCACCCGATGACCAAAGGCTCAGCCTGTTCCTGGCTAATGATCCCAGATCTACAGTCATGATTCCTTCAGACGGGGGGGGGTGCACCGCTCCCGGAGGCACTCATGGAACGGAGATAACAGTCCAAGCATCTGTGTCTGGCCCCAGCTAACGATCTCAGAGATGGAGGGTCCCAAAACTTATGGAACAGAAATAAGAGTCTGAGATTCCCAGACCAAGAGCCGGCCGGTGTCGGGGGAGAGGAAAGGTCTTGGGAGAGCGATGTGGAGCCTGAAGAGAGGAACGAAACCGAAAGGCACCAGAACCAGGAAGCGAAGGGCTGATCTTCCAGGGGTCCTCACCTATATACTGGGCATGACATATATGTTATGGAATAGATTATTGGTCACTCTGGTTCTCAATCTAGTAACTGAAGAACAAATCCTGGGCTAGTAGCTAGAGCTGCCTGTGAAGAGCAAAGAGGCTGAAGGACATTGAAGTATCCTAGCAATAATTATAAACATTCCTTTCTTATCAGTTTTTCTGAGCATAAATCCAAAACACAGCCCCTTACTAGCTAGAAAGTTAACTCTTTCTCTGCTTAACCCAGGACAGGAATGTAGTGCATTCATCCCAGAAAAATCTTGTGCCAATGAAAAGCATCAGTGAGGGAAATAGCTTTCTCAGTATTATTGATTAACTAGGTCTTTGTGAGCTACAGGTTGTTCTCAACTCATTGCTGACTAGGAGCAAATTTATTTTGTGTGACCCCCAGAAAAATAATCTAATCCACACTGTACTCCTTGGTGAAGCTAAATAAATAAAATTTACTAATTCTTTGGGTTGCTTTGAGCAAAGTGGTCTTCAGAAAAACCCAAAATGTCAGTCAGTTTTAGCTCACTAATTTTTTGTATATCTGGTGACTCATTTTTCCAAATTGTCCTTTTGCTTCTGTCAAGGATTCAGTCAGGAGGTTCAAATGACTGTAGCAAATGACTCTTTCAGAGTTACTGCTATATCAGACACTTTTCAATTTCTCTGTACAAGCAGACTGACACTTCCACTGAGTACTTATTATATTCACTTCTAGCAGATCTTCATTATGATGGGTCCAATGAAAGCATCTGCAGGAGTCAAGTGATTTGAAGTAGGGGATGAATTAGATATTATATGTTCATGTGGGAAAGAAAAAAACAAAAATACTTATTGAAAGGGAGACAAATTTCTCTTGAAGAAATTTTTAAGTGCAAAAGGTTCTTCTGAATAGAAATATGAATTTGTCTGATTTGTGTGGCATTATCCTGAAGAATACTTCCTTAAAATGCCATAGAAAATGTAACTGAGAGAAAATTATTTACGTCGCATCATAATTCCAAAACTTTCTTATTTTATAAAAGTACTCACTAAATTGACAGATGGTGGTGGCCATTGCTGCTTTATGGTTTTCTAATACCATATGAAGAAGTGCAGATTTCAATCTCTAAGAACTCATATACTTGCAGTTTCAGTAAAACACTAGAACATGGGAAATATAAAAGAAATTGAAAGAACTTATTTCAAACTTCTGATGTTTCAAAACCAATATTTTCCCCCTGCAATCAGATAAGCTTAAAAATTAAATATATTAAGCCACCCTGCTCAATAATCAGCTTTGAAAAGACATTATATATTTATTTTAGTTTAGTCAAAGTGGAAAAACTACTTATTTGTCTACCACTAATACACAGACCCTCTCTCTTTTTTGTACTCTTTCCATAACCATGAGCAACATGAGCCACTGCATAGAAATTTGTAGTGGCAGAGTCACAGAGAGAATTAAGTTTTTCATTGCCTTCAAACACAAAATAATCATGGTGCAATATTTGTTCACTGTAATGCAAGATTAAGAAATGTGTTCTGCTCCAAAGGGTTAATGTGTTGAAAAAAAATCTTTGGATGAAATAAGCTTTGTTAAGCATTATCTGTTCTTTTCTTCAAAACATTGTGTTTTACATTCATTGTTCAATCTCCCTGTGAATTTTCAGACAATATTTCAATTACATTTATTAAAATTATATTAATTGAAAATAAATCAATAAATACATAAATTTATATGAAAGCAATGCACTGCCAAAACCTCTATTAGATGTATACGTTTTTATTCATAATCCTACATGCATGCATGCACACACACATAAGCATTTACTTTCACAAATTAATATGTAATGGTTTTATAATTTAATGATAAATTTCTTCTCCTCTGTCCACTTCTATTTCTAGTAACAGAGGAAGATCTCAAACTTTCAATGTGCAGCTTCTTTTAGCCAATGAACACAAACTATGTCTGAGCTCCCCAGTAAAAAAAGGACATTGACATACAATGACAAGTCCAGAAAGAAAACATGAAGGCAATTACAGGGCTCAAGCACATGATGTATGAGAAGAGGCTGAGAGAAATTTATTTATTCAGTCTTAAGAGAAGATTAAGGAAGGATCTTATTGCTGTACCCATGTACCTACTGGAAAGGTAGACAGCAAACAGACCCAAACACTTCTCAGGTATATAGTGATAGGGGAGGAGGCAACAGACACGAGTTATGATGGGAGAAACTCTGATCAGAATAAATTTTCACTATGAGGATAATGAAATACTCAAGCAGGTGTCCAGAGGACTATGGTCCTGGATAATATTCAAACCCAACAGAACACAACCCTGCACAACTTCTACCACAGCTGGCCCTTATTTCAACAAGGGATTTGACCTTTATAGGTGACTCCCAACATAAATTATTTTATAACTCTGTAATAAAGCTAGTAAGAAGAAAATACCAGCACTAACACTTCCAAGGATAAAAGGTCCTTCACCTTCTTATAGCCATTATTATAATGTGATTTTTTTTAATTTTTATCAAACCTAATTTAAATAAAACATGTAGTGTCATCCTTTGCTGTTTCTGAAATTATTTTTGCACTGTTTGAAAATGTCATCGTTTAGGTTGGAAAGACTCCCCACACAGCTGGGTTAACAACAATCATAAAAGACGATTTTTAACACAGTAAACAAGGATTTTCCTGTCTGACATCAATATGGTTAACAGCATTGGTGCTTTGACAAGTTAATCCATGAAGTTAGATGATGCTCATTTTACATTCTGACAGTTACACTTTGTATGAATCATGTAAGAATAAAAATTCAGCAAAATCAAAAGTAAAGTCATCATATTGGAAAGAATATAGAAGAAACTCTTAGAAGTGATTCAGTTACCCAGTCTGGAACACTACCTGAACTGCATCTAATGCTCATTGACCTGTCCTACAGGAGAAAGTAAAAGCTCTCCTTCAAATCCTGCCTGTTCTGTCAGTCCTGTAGGTTTCATGCTGAATACCATATGGATGCCTATGTGTAGGCAATGGATTGTACATTTTGGCTGAGAAAACTGAGATATTTCTTAAATTACTTCAATAAAGTATTTCAGATTTTGTTGCTGGATTGCAAGAGACATATTTCATTATTAGATCAGTCATGGCTAAGGTATAGATAGGAAGTACTTTGCATTTATTTCTACCTGATTAGCTTTCTGTTGTAACCCTGAACAGTGACCATCATAAGCAGTGATCCTTTTACTGCTGAAACTTCAGACGCACAGGGAGGTTAAGACTACTATGTTCACCATATTAAAGCATTTTTTTATTTACAACCAAAGAACAATTGTCACTTTAACTTTTCTGTTGCTGGTTCCTTGTGGCATTTTAACAGTGCTTTTATCCCTACAAACCTTCCAGACTTCCCAGCTCTCAGAAGTCACACCAACCCTCTGCGTACATGGAGGGTCCACTCCAAAGAATGCAGGTGGCTGTTGCTTAACTTTACTACTTTATGTCCTGCTTGTTCTAATAACTTTGTCAGTGGTGAAAAGAATCTGTCTTACAATAGTATGTATGAGAACAAATCAAAGTGCTGTTTTCTTCATCCTAATGAGGACAAGTGACATTCCTTTAGTATGATTTTTTCATTCTCTTTGTATTAATTAGTGTAATCCTGTTCTCAAACATTAGACTTACCTGCAACAGCTGAATAACATTAGTTAGTGATCATTAATGAATTAATAATCTTTAATTACTTCTACTGATGTACAGAAAAATATTCATAATCAGTGCAACTGTCAAAAAAATCTGGAGAAACAATAATTTCATGTCTAGTTGGCTATAAAAAATCATGAATCCTTGTCAATTTTTTTTAAGTTGATGTGTTAAAAAGTAATTTTAAAAATAAAATATTTCCTTTGATAGTCTTAAAATGTCAGTTTATTTTTAAATAACTCCCAAAATATGAAGGTGTAAAAAATGTAAATTTTTTTGACTGAAACAGACATATTTATTTAAAAAAATAAAAAGAGGAAGAAGAGCTTCTTTTTACATTGACGTAAGACAATTATATTTCCAGCTGTTCAATTAGACCAGAAAACCATAAAGGTCAATATTTGCATGACCCTAATCGTCTGCATAGCAAAATATATTCATAGGAGACCCATAATGTGACTTCCTCCTTGCTGCAGAAATCTGCAAAATTGCACAACCTTTTGAGATTTTTTAGATGCATTTCTCATGATTTTATGGGTCACAGTAGTTGTTATCCCATATTGAGTAACCAGGCTCAAAATTTTTTTTGACTTTTTGCAGACTGTGAAATATCAGAAGCATATTCTGCCTATAAAGAAATGAGTTGAATAAGATTGCATTGAAACTATCCAGTTAAATGTGTACTTTCTGCTTCTTCAGTGTAATGTTTTGCAGAACATTCTCTTGTCTGATACTGTAATTACTTTGAGGTTTGATTTCAGGTTTTTCTGTTTTATTAACAACACTGTTCATAAGATCTTACACTTCTTAGTGGTAAAAATTTTTTAATCTTAAAGCTGTTAATACATAGGATATTAATTTAGAAAAAAGAGACCTTCAAATAGTCTTAAAGCAGAAGAAACCGAACAAACAAACCAAAAAAATCTCAACATGCTCACAAGATTTGCTTTTACAGGACTCTGCCAATTGTTTCCCAAAAAGAAAAGAAAGAAACCAAAGTCTATTACAGAAGATATTTTCATCTGTTTCCATGTCTCTTTCTTGGGGAAGGACTGGTTTCGGACAGCTAGGACACTTATACAAGATGAGATTAAATGACAGGAATGTAACATCTTTCTGATTAATTTCCCTGCTGCAATAATTTAAAAAAGTAGCAATATTATGTAACAGTATCTGGCATTATTTACTATAATAGCTCCCTTTCAAGCAAAGAAAAAAAAAATTTTAAAAGATCAATACTCTACTTACTTCTCAATGGATTAAGAATACACAGGAATAACAGTAGTCCCAGGAAGGAATGTCTAGAAACTGAGATATTTCTAGACACAGTGAGAGATGAACTCGGTCCATTGCTTTAGAGGTGCTTTCTACTGCTAGCATATTTTATAAATATGAAGATATCATTAGAGTTTATTAAATTGACTATAACACTGAAAGTCTTCCATCTACAAGTCACCATACAAGATTCTAGTCCAGAGACAACTTACTTACTCTTTAGAGCACCACAAATTGTATTTTGTATTCCTGAAATGATGCTATCAAGGACTAACCTAGTCTCACATAAGAACCAGCACAACTAATCCCTGTACACATTTTTGAACCCAGCAGTGAGGAAGTTGAGGTTCCAGTCCTTATTAATGGAGATCTAAGAATCCATTATTGAGATTTCAAACAGCATTGTGGGTGCAGAATTTGCACTGTATGATTAGTTTCAATAAAATAGTGGGATGCTGTACTGAAAGATTCAGCTGTGTTTTTCTGCTTTAAGGCAAACAGAGAATGTCAGCCTCCACTCTTACAAGGCAAATATCTTTAAAAAAGACTAAATTATAAGGAATGAAAAGATAAGTACAAAGATATTTTATTATAAAAACAACATAGACTTCTGAAAAATTACTTGCAGACATAGTCTCCTTCAAAGGGCCAAAATTTCTGTTCCTAAAATCAATGCTAAAAGTGTGATAAGAAACAATGTAACAAGTGTTCAGAGAGCTTTTTGCCCAGCTCTGATCATCACTCATCTCTGGAGGGCTTGGTTCGTCTTCTGGTGCTCTTAACTAGATAAAAGAGAGAATGATTTATTCTATACACAGCTGTTAAATTAG
Source organism: Syrrhaptes paradoxus (assembly GCA_013400615.1). NCBI lineage: Eukaryota > Metazoa > Chordata > Aves > Pterocliformes > Pteroclidae > Syrrhaptes > Syrrhaptes paradoxus. The sequence goes on along the minus strand of VZTO01005762.1, from coordinate 49,580 downwards.
AGTCTTTGGTTCCATTTTGAAACAATCTCAGAGACCATAACTTTATTTCGTTTTCTTTCTTGTGTGTGAATCTTTATAGTTTTCCCAGTTGTGGCTGAGAGGTCACTCAGTGAAACTTTCTGGCCTTCTCTGATAACAGTTAAACATATCGCTGATGAATCTCTGCTTTTTGTTGTAGTGGCTGCTGCTTACAGATTTTTACACTTCTCTGTCTTGTATTTTGACATATCATTCAGAGCTCATGCATGACAGCACTTTTATGTAACCATGTTACATTATATATCGTTTCGTTTCTTGAAGATGTAATGTAGAGCTTTTCTGCTCACAGAAATACTTTTTCATTTAGCTTTAGAAACATCTGTCACCTCCTGCAGGATATTATACAATACATCCACTTCTTGTATAATTTGTCTTAGAATCACTTATTTCCTCCTTATTTTGCTTCCTTTCAGTTAGCATCCATCTTTTACTCTCACCAACAATAATAAATATCTTTTTCTCTCCACTTTCTCCTTTTCCAGTTGGCCTTCCCCTACAATGGGCTCTAAATGAAGCTGATATTTCTCAGTATATTCTGTCCAAATCTCTTAGACGTTGTGGGTTTTTTTTGGCTATCTGTCATTTTCAGCTTTTGTCAAACATTTTAGTCTCACATTGAAGGAAATGAGAATAGTCTTGCAGTTGGTGTACTGTATCAAAGCAAGAATATGAGAATCCACCTTTTAAAACTCACTAGAATATTTACTGTTTTTTTCCTCTAAATCTCAAGGCTCTTAAACAAACATCTCTGTAGTTATGTATTTAGTATGTTGTCATACATTTGTGTATTTTTATATATAATTACATGCATGTATACTATATACATACATATATGCATATATCAATTTATATATCAAACAGTGTGGAGGGAGAGAGAAATGTTGGTATCTGATAAAAACAGATTTTTAGTTGTGTCGTTTAAACATGAAATTTTTCCTGACCTGAACAGCTGAATGATTCATTTAATCCAGTGTTAACTAAATGTTACCTTTTTCTCAGAGGCAGAAAAGTCCATACTTAGTCCCACCTAGGAAATCACAAGTACATCTTTATCAAGTTTTTTAGTATTATAACCAACTTTATGGTAGTTTTCAGTAAAAAAATCAGGGATTGTTTGAAATAAAATATAAAATAACTGTAAGAAACATTTTTTCCTTTAGTGAAAATACTGACTGTCCCTAAATGTTTAAAGATTTGAGAAATTTATTTTGAAATTCCCACACTTTTCTAAAAAAAAAAAAGTCTAATTTGTACAATAATTCCACAACAGGATTAATAGAAGGATGATAAAATGTTCATGTGTAGTAAGGAAAGTAATGTCATATGTACACTATTTGTTATATGGATATAATTAAATATATCAGTATTTATATAATTTATACATAACATTTATGCCATGCATATTTTATAGGTATATAAGTATATATAACATGGTTATGAAGACAGAAAACATATCTTTGTACATAATGGATTTGTACAAACATAACACACAGAATACATATTTGTACATAATGGATTTGATGGATAGACCACCTGCTGGATAAGGAATTGGCTGGATGGTCACATTCAGAGAGTTGAGGTCAATGGCTCAAAGTCTGAATGGAGAGCAGTGACAAGTGGAGTTCCTCACGGATCAGTACCTGGACCGGTGCAATTTACTTCTTTGTTGGTGACATGGACAGTGGGATTGAGTGCACCCTCAGCAAGTTTGCAGATGACACCAAGCTGTTGGTGCAGTCAACACATTAGAGGGAAGGGATGCCATCCAGAGGGATCTGGAGAGGCTTGAGAGGTGGGCCCATGCCAACCTCATGGAAGTTCAACAAGGCCAAGTGCAAAGTCCTGCACATGCGTCAAAGCAATCCCAAGTCTAAATACAGCCTGGGGGGGAAAATGGCTTGAGTGTAGCCCTGAGGAGAAGGATTTCAGGATGCTGGTTGTTGTCCCGCAACCCAGCTCATAAAACCACCTTGCGTGGGATGAGTGGGTTTCGCGGAGGTTCTGTCTATTCCCTTGGGGAAAATTAAGGTGAGACGGCACCAAAGAACTGAATACTGGCTTATAACTTTAATGCATATAATTTTTTAGGGGAAAAGAGAAATGCAGGATGTAAAATGTGAAATGTAACAGAATTCTAAAGGAAAACAAATTGCTTGGTAAAGACAATACATGACAACACTACCACCTTCCAACAACACCAAATATTACAGCAACGTGATAACGACAGCATAATCTCCAACAATACTAAAAAACCCACAACCACTCACAAAACTTGAAATCACTTATCATTACTAAAATGAACAAGCTACGGAAAACCTGCTAAACAAGCCCCCCAGGGACCTGGCATAGAACTTATAAGGTGTTGCCGTATGTGCCAGAGAGAGAGAGAGAGAGATCAAGAGATGTTTGAAGAGAAAAAGAAAGGAAAAATGAAAGAAGAGAGAGAAAGGTTTTCACCACTCTTTGCATCCTTGGAGATGAGTATCAACATCCTAGGGGGAGGCGTTGCTTGATCAGTCTGTCAGCATCTCAGGAGTCCTCAGGTGGCGGGCACAAGCACGCCTTCTCTTTGTTTATTCACCTTTAATAGACAAAAGTTCTCAGGTCTCTGCCTAACTTTCTTCAATTAACATGGGAAGCTATGGAGGTGTCTCCCAAATTATTATAGGAAGAGGAGAGGGGTGTCTCCCAAATTATTATAGGAAGAGGAGAGGGGTGTCTCCTTAATTAGCACAGGGAGAACCATCCTTCTGCGCATACACAAGAGGGGGAAGGGTAGCGTTATCCCTTTCAACCAATTGAGTTCGTGGTCATGCAGACACTGTACTAGATTAACTTTGGCCGTGTTGGCACCTTTGAGCTGGAGACAGCGACCTTATTCAGCAAAGGTTTGCTGCTTTGTTGTAAGAGCAAGACTAAGTCCTTTGTTACTGAGGGGAGTAAAGTTCCCAGAAACAATGGTAGCCACATACCCAGTGAGCACCAGGTACCCAGAAACAATGGTAGCCACATACCTAGTGATCACCAGGTGCCCAGAAACAATAGTAGTCATAATGCTCCAATCCTGAGCCTAGCTTTTGCAATATGTATGAACCTAATTAGCTGCTTTATAAAAGGAAGCATCAATCAGAATAAACTTTGAGACTCGATGATCACGACCAGGTGTGCTTGTCTCCCGTCATTCTCCACAGCCTTCGGTGCATTCTTCGCTATTTCTTATCAGGAAGGGATAGGACTAAGTGTCTACAAGTGAAATACTTGGGGACATCACAAGGCCTTGACAGGAAGGCGCAGTTTTCTGTAAAACTGCATTAGTCCTTTACAAGGTGAAAAACTGAACATGAGCTGGAAGCGTGCGCTTGCAGCCCAGAAAGCCAACCACATCCTGGGCTGCTTCAAGACAAGCATCAGCAGGTTGAGATAGAGGATTCTGCCCCTCTACTCTGCTCTCATGAGGCCCCAACTGGCGTACTGCAACACACAACACAGGATGGATGTTGAGCTTTTGAAGCAGGTCTAGAGGAGGGCCATGAAGATGATCAGAGGACTGGAACACCTCCCCTGTGCGCACAGGCTGAGAGAGTTGGGGTTGTTCAGCCTGGAGAAGAAAACGCTCTGGGGTGACCTTATAGTGGCCTTCCAGTACTTCAAGGGGGACTACAGGAAAGCTGGGGAGGGACTTTTTACAAAGGCACGCAGTGACAGGATGAGGAATAATGGATTTAAATTGAAAGGTGGCAGATTTAGACTAGATATTAGGAAGAAATTCTTCACTGTGAGGGTGGTGAGACACAGGAACAGCTTTCCCAGGGAAGTTGTGGATGCCCCATCCCTGGAGGTGTTCAAGGCCAGGCTGGATGAGACTTTGAGCAACCTGGTCTAGTGGAGGGTGTCCCTGCACCTAGCAGGGGAGTTGGAACTAGATGGTCTTTGAGGTCCCTTCCAACCACAACCATTCTATGATTCTATGATTCTATAATTTTATATATATTCATACATTATGCCTGTAGTACATGAAATCCCTTTCTTGTTTGTAAATTAAAATGTATGATTGAGGACATTGTACATGTGTGCATGCAGGTATTATACAATGTAGCAGTGATTTTGCCATTGATTCCTCCTCATCTGCTTTCTCTACTCAGACATCTCTCTGCCTCTTGAATCCCTCTTCTTTATATTTCTAACTCATCTCATTGTGGCAGTTATCCTCCCATATTTTCCTATGTTTGTATAGTTAAATAACTGAGGGTTGGTTGAGGTGTGGTCCACATTTTTTTAAAATACATAGTCATTTGCCTAGCAGTTTGAGGGAATTCCTTAGAAAAATGAAGCAGAGAACACACTTGTGGCTGTAAGAAGAAAAAAATATAACTTACTTGATAGTCATTCTCTTTAAATTTCATATTAATTTAAATACAACTAATTTTTTTTAATATAGCATTTTAAAGAAAGTAGAATGAAACTCATTTAAAAAGACAGGTTTACTTTTGTTGATAAAGGCTCTGATAGCACCAAAGGCATATCTTTAAAATTAACTGAGTAGGAGGAATAAACTAAAACTGCAGCATTAATTAGGAAGTTATTAATTTACTTTACTGTTTGGAGGAGATATTTGAGGTTTTTTTCTGTATCAAGGTGATGCCTAAGGAAGAAAACAAAATGTAGAAATAGGCAAGTTTATAACCTCTTCATACATCATGGCATGCAGTTATCTGTATATGTTGTCCAGTTCTTTGCAAAACAGAAAGGTCTCAGAAAGGTTCTTCAACTATGATTCACCTCTCAAAGATGTTTTACACAGCAAGAGATTTAATGGGTTCATTCTCTTCAATAAGAAGGAAAGTTTAAGGTATGGCTTGACCAGAAGCTACAAGCAAGTGTAATGAGGAACAGGTTTCTAACAGTGGTCAGCTTTTTAATCTAGGAGAAAAGGCTACAATAAGGTCTACTGCCTGGAAAATGAAACTAGGGAATAAAAAAATCAAACTTGGGCAAGAATGTTTTACAGTAGGGACAGTTTATCACTTTAACAACTTATATATCAACCTGGTAGGATCTCCATTGCTTAAGCCTTTAAATTGAGACTAGCTGTCACTAAAAAAGTGCAATAGATTTCAAATGCTGGATGTTTGAGACACATTATCAACTTGCATAACACAAACATCATACTCATCCTCAAAAATATATTCCACGCAAGAAGACATATAGGGAGCAAAGCTGTTATAATTGTATTACTTGCTATATTTGTCATATGAATGGAAAAATATTTATATGCAACCATATTAATGCTAATAACATAACTTAATGGTCTGCAAAACTTAAACTTGCAGATAGGCAAAACACAATTTGTTTATTAACATGTATACTTCACACATTATGCTCTGCTTAAGATCCTCCATATGTTTCCAACACATATAAGTCATTTAAAATGTGATTACATTTCTAACACACGTAAAACTTGGAACAGCAGGGGGAGAAAATTTGTATTAGCCATGTTAACTTTCTGTCACTGCATTCCAAAAGCCTTGTAAAAGGTGAAACCCGTGCCACCTTGAAGTCAGCAGTGAAATCACATTTATAAACCACAGTATATTTTGTTAAACAGTGTCAAAAGTTAAAAAAAAAAAACAGGCAAGTTCTTCATGGGGTCAGGATTTCATTACTGTTGCAGCTGCTTCTTGTTATATGTATGCTTATTTTTCTACTGTGTGATAAATTATTTATTTGAGGAGCAAGGGGAGGAAGAAATCCTCCAACAAATCCCCCATGCAAACCCAAAACACACAGAGAGGTTCTGGATAAACGGCTTTTAATGGAAAAACTGAGAACAAAACAGTCATCAAAGCTACTACATCACCAAAGCCCCCACCCCCCAACTCCTCCACATCATCTCATCCCAGCAACAGGCTTAATCTTTCCCTCCTGCTCCAAAACTCTCTGCCGGAGCCTTGCACTTTCTGCCATTTTTTGGCAAGGAGCCACACCGCCTCTTCTTCCTTCCTTTTTCCAGTCTGATATTGTGCTGGGACATGCTGCCCTGGGGTGGTAACAGATCTGTCCCTGCATCCTGCCGTGCTTCCTCAGGCTTCATCCTGATGGTGTTGAAGTGTTCCATGCTCAGGATGGTTTTGGAGGTCCTGGGGACACTGTAGTTTGTGGAGAACATCTTCTTAGGCAGCCAGAGTGAGCTGATCTTGTGATGAGGGGTGGTGTCACTAGAGCCCTCATCCATGGGGATACCACTGTCCAGGGAGATGCCACCATGGAGGAGGGTGCNTGTGCTTCCTCAGGCTTCATCCTGATGGTGTTGAAGTGTTCCATGCTCAGGATGGCTTCGGAGGTCTTGGGGACACTGCAGTTTGTGGAGAACATCTTCTCAGGCAGCCAGAATAAGCTGATCTTGTGATGGGGGGTGGTGTCACTAGAGCCCTCATCCATGGGGATACCACTGTCCAGGGAGACGCCACCATGGAGGAGGGTGCCTTCATCCATGGGGACATCACTGTCCAGGGAGACGCCACCATGGAGGAGGGTGCCTTCATCCATGGGGACATCACTGTCCAGGGAGACGCCACCATGGAGGAGGGTGCCTTCATCCATGGGTACATCACTGTAGAGGGAGATGTCTACANTGAAGTGTTCCATGCTCAGGATGGCTTCGGAGGTCTTGGGGACACTGCAGTTTGTGGAGAACATCTTCTCAGGCAGCCAGAATAAGCTGATCTTGTGATGGGGGGTGGTGTCACTAGAGCCCTCATCCATGGGGATACCACTGTCCAGGGAGATGCCACCATGGAGGAGGGTGCCTTCATCCATGGGGACATCACTGTCCAGGGAGATGTCTATAAAGTTATNGGAGCTGGCACCTGCTGGGGGTGCCCAGGGTGCCTGCAGTGCCTGTGATCCCACCGCCATGGGTGTTGCTCAGGGTGCAAGGCAGGTCTGCCTCTTCTGCCCAGGCATTTGGCAGAGGTGGGTTGATCCTGAAAGAGAGACAAGAGCAAACACCAGTAGTCTCATCCCAACCTGGGGGGGAAGGCTCACAAGGGGACTAAGGAGGAGAGAGAGGTACAATGGAGAAGAGGCTGTGATTTTCCCCAGAGTGCATCCCTGGGCTTTTGGGGTCAGGGTCAGTCCTTACCTCCATCATAGAAGGCTTTGGGGAAGATGATTGGCTGCAGTAGCCAGGGCATTGAGGGGGGTCCAGGGGCCAGATGATGGGTGCCACAGGTCTGACAGTGCCATGATCAGTTAGGTTGAGGGGACAGTCATTTATGGTCAGTGGATGCAGATCTGACTGCTTCTGTTTGGGTGTTTCCCAGGATGGAACATTGGGGCTCACAGTGTTCTGACCCACACCCAGCAGCTTTGCTAATTCTTTATGGGGAGAGACAGGGTTAATAAAAAGAGTTAAAAGAAGAGTTACAGTCAATGGGTCAATGTCCTAGTGGAAACCAGTGATGAGTGCTGTCCTCCAAGGCTTCCTACTGGAACCAGTGCTACTTAATATCATCACCAATGACATGGACAGTGTGATTGAGTGCACCCTCACCAAGTCTGCTGACAACACCAAGCTGAGTGGTGCAGTTGACACACCTGAGGGACGGGATGCCAGCCAGAGGGATCCTGACAGGTTTGAGGAGTGGGCTTTTGTGAATTGCATGAAGTTCAATGAGGCCAAGTGCAAGGTGCTGCACGGGGATTGGGGCAATCCCTAGTATCAGTACAGACTGGGAGATAAATGTATTGAGAGCAGCTCTGAAGAGAAGGGCTTGGGGGTACTGATGGTGTCAGCCAGTAACACACTCTTGCAGCCCAGAAAGCCAACCGTGTCCTGGGATGCATCACCAGCAGCAGGTCGAGGGAGGTGATTCTCCCTCTCTGCTCCAGTCTGGTGAGACTTCTCCTGCAGTGCTGCATCCAGCTCTGGGGTCCTCACCACAGGAAGGACATGGACCTGTTGGAGTGAGTCCAGAGAAGGTCACGAAGATGGTCAGAAGCTGGAGCACCTCCCGTCCAAGGACAGGCTGAGAGAGTTGGGGTTTTTCAGCCTGGAGAAGAGGAGGCTGGGGAGACCTTTGCTGCCTTTCAGTGTATAAAGGAGGCTTATAAGAAAGACAGAGAGAAACATTTTACCAGGGCCTGTAGTGATAGGACACGGAGAAACAGCCTTAAACTGAAAGAGAGTAGATTCAGACTAGATATAAGAAATAATTTTTTTATAGCAAATGTGGTGAGACATTGGCACAGGTTGCCCAGAGAAGTTGTAGATGTCCCATCACTGGAACCGTTCAAAATCAGGTTGGATGAGGCTCTGAGCAACCTCAACTTTATGTATTGTAAGATGTCCCTGCACATGGGAGGGGGGTTGGACTAGTTGATCTTTGAAGGTCCCTTCCAACCCAAACCATTCTATGATTCTATGATTCTATGAAAGTGGATTTGTCTATATTTTTTTTTAACATCATTTGTTTCCCTTTCTTCTCATCCTTTCCAAGTACTAGTGCCTTTCTTGTTGTTAAGCAGCTAGAAGTTATGGGTATTTTTCAGTAGATTAGTTGGGTATATATTTAGTTTGAAAAATTACTTCTCATTAAATTGTTGGGTTATTTTTACATGTTTTACACAGTGAAATGTAACTAAATTTATCTGATTGTAACAGAAAACTAAAGTCCAAAAGATTGGTGATAATCAGAACAGAGGTGATAGGAACTACATGGCAGGCAAATACCTAATAATTTTCAAGGTTGAAAACTTAATACAAATTTATTATTTGTTTGTTTGTTCATTTGTTCATTTTTTAACTAAACCTCAAGTTGATAGCCACAACCTGCTTCTTCAAAGTGTTCTTTTGCCTCCAGAGTATCAGCTGGAGTCCAAGATCTGCTCACAGGGCTGCGGACAAGTTCTTCTGTGGACACCAAAGAACTGTGCTGGAAACTTCATCTTTCCTCTCTGCATATGAAGCATATCCCCAGAGCCTACAGAGGCAGATCTTTACAGTTTGACCATTTCAGACAATTAGAGGTAAATGGTGAGAGATTAATCTAGTATGCCAACTGCCAAAGAACTGAGTAGCTCACTGAAGTAAGCCAGATGGCTCTGTTCCTCCACCACCATAGTGAGTTTCCTATTTAATTACAAAATTTCAATTTGAGCAATTCCATAGGGAATACTTACAAACTTCCAGGTAAATCTCTATAGGTGTACACCAGCTTTGACACGCTCAGAGCTTAAATTAAACAAAGACATTGTGATAAAACAAATTGTGGAGGGTAGGTCCTGGGAGAATGATAAACAGGGTGACATTGCACAGCCCTCTGTAAAATTTTATTTCTTAATATTTAAAAGAGCTTGAATAAGCATTTAATAATTATAATTATAAACTAAAACCAAAGCCTGTTTCAAATAGCTTTTTTAAAAATAAGTTCACAATGTTTGGACTTGATAGGAACAGATAATCAGAGCAATTACAAATCTAGTGTGAACAGGTGGCACTTAACTAGAGACTATAGTAACTTTTAATATAAAAACAAAAGATTTCATCATCTGATTTAAAGATCACAATGAGATTTACCTCCATGATGATAAAAAGAATATTAAATTAAACTGACTCATTATTTTAGCAAATGTAATGAAAATTTTTATTTATTATAAAACTAAAACATAATTCCACTTAGTTTGCCTGACTGGTAATCCCTTCCCATAGGACACTGTAAACAAAGTCTAGGAAACTAAATCATGGTTTTCTGATAGCCTATAACTGAAAAATCCCTTTACACATAGACTTTCAACACATGTATGGACAACAATAGTAGATTTTAAAGACAGGATTCGCAAACTAGATGACACACAATCCTTTACAAATGCAAACAGCTTCTCTTGAGGTATTAGAATTGCTCAAGTTAAACTTCAGAAACTATAAGGTCACTTTAAAAAGTGGGAAAGGAACTCCAGGAACCTGCGGTCTGACTCAGTGTTCTCCAGATCTGCTTTTCAACTATGTGAATAAACAGCCTCGTTAAAATATTTAACCTTCTCCTAATAGCCAAATTAAAGTGGATGGAAGATAGAATCAATCTTAAGTTTTGTTGTTTTACTGCAGACCATGTCATCAGGGACGGATGCATTAAAGAAATGCAAGGTGTAGCAAATCTACAGCTATATCCACCTCCATATTTTGACAACACTGGACATCTGTTCATTTCTCAGAACAAAACAGAGGGCAGGGGGAAAGAGTTTGAATGACCACAATTTAGAAAGATGTCAGGAAGACATCTACCTACTATTTTGCACTCCAAAGAAAATATATGAAAAGTAAGCTTACTAAAAACTGAATTCTAACTGGAACAAAGAACAACATAGAGTGATGAAAGTTGCATCGTATCTCTACACTAAAAGCAAAGGTTGGTTTTGTACCTTAAACAGAGACAGTATTGTTATTTTGTGAAGGAACAACACTTTCTCATGGAAATTCCTGACGATTTAATAGTATATCTGTTAAACTAAATTAAGTATATTTGTATAACTGAATTAATTTTAACTCATAGTGATTAATGGAGTCATTAATTAAATTAAAAACATTTTAACAAGATAACACACAAAAGAGTGGAAGAAAATTGCAATCCAATCTGTTTATTTAAATCTTGAGTGTCTGACATTCTCTCCAGAGAAAATTTTGTTTTGAAAAGCATATTTTACGTTCCCTTAAAAATGTATTAGTTCGAGAATAGTTTCCACAGGGTTAATTTCTACCATGTGCTATCATTACGAGTACTGGGTAGTTCCTTCCTATAAAGTTACGTACAGAGAATGTATATGAAAGTTTGTTCATAGCCTGCAGGATTTCAAATGTTTTTACGAAAGAAGAGTAACAGTCCTTCTGGAAAAGGAACATCATGGTGTTTTGCAGAAGGTAAAAAAAACTAGCTAGTAGCCAGACGGTACATTCTGGACTAGAGTCTTTCTAAACACAACTATCCTACAGGAATGGGTACAGTGTTTTGTTAAGGTTTTTATCGTGTTCTCCCTAAGGTATTTAAGACTGAATTGTTTTGAATATTCTACACAAAATGAAGACTCTGCAATAAAACTATAAGATCCGCTTGTTTACATTATTTATTTGGGAGGTTACTGCAGCTATTTTGTTAAAATGTATGTTAGGATGAATATTTGAGAGACCGACATAAGTTTACCATTACATAAAAATGCAAATAAGAAGCTTATTGACACTCTACAGAGGAAACATCAAGCCTTTATTTCCTGGTTTGTATTTTGTTTAAATTTAAAGACTTATATGTAAATGCTATGGCTGGTTGTTTTCCTCTCCTAACTCAGAAGAATAATGCTTTCTGTTATTTCTCTAATAATGTTTTTATTTTTTTAAATTATTCCAACAAATTTTGATTTTGTAACTTGGGAGTGATTTTGCTAATGACAGTCTTCTCTCAAGGTTAGTGTTTTACTGCTCAAAATAATGTCAGCAATAAGCCATGTGGTACCGATTTTCATATCCGAAAATGTTTTCTCTTAAGTCTATGAAGAGACAGCAGAAAGACGTTGCAGTGCACGAATAAGCTTCTGTTATCAGACTCGGGAGTTACTTGGTTTCTGATATGAAGAGATCTTTATTAACTTGGACAATGTAACAATATGTGGAAGTCTTCATACAGATTTGGATTTTAACTAATGTGGTTCAGGTGTTTTTTTCAAAATCAGATAAATTCTTGACACAACACTGTCCTTTTTCCTTCTCCAGTAAGTAATATTTCAAACACTGTAAAACAGTGTATATTGTACTATGAAAAGGTGGGAAAACAATTTTTATTTCTTGATGTCATATACTTAACTACCAATAAAAAAATTGAATTAGCACATAATACACAAATTGGCATTGTCAAAACATAGCTACCAATATTTATGGAACATTTTGGGGGATTTTTTTGATGAAAATATGTCAGTTCTCTAATTTTGAAAGAAAATGCAGAAAGCATTTTTTTTTAATGAAATTACTTAAATAAAATCCAGATGTCTTGCATTCAGAATAGTCTTATTTAATACTTTGTTCTTATTTAAGACTTGGAACCTCAGCACATTTGCAAAGGTAGATTACAGGACCAAGATATAACTCTCTGCAATATTAGCACTATAAATGACACAAGGTAAAATTAATCCATTTCTAGAAAATGACTGAATATGTTTTTCAGAATCAACAACAGTTCTTAGAGGTTATAATTATACTTATTCTAAATTAACACCTTTTTAAAAATAAAGAATGCCATTCTTATTTCCTCTTAATATTTCTTGATACATGCCTGGTACAATAATTGACGTAATTTTTTGTTTACTTCTATATATTTCTTTACAGCATTATAATATTAGCACTATAGTACATAGTTATCTGAACAGAAGCAAATTGATTGCAGAGTTGCTTTCCCTAAAATTAATATTTGTTCCATAAAATCCTTTAAGATTCTGAGAACTATGCCTTTTAAAATCATTGGTTATAACATTTGCTCAATGAATTTATACAGGATCCTAACAGCAACCTAACATAATTAGACAGAAACAGAGCAAACCCATATCCTTAACAAAGTCCTTAGAAAAATCATGTATGGAGTACTTTACCTTATTTCCCTGTTCATTAACTTTATTCACAATAATGAAAACTTAAGTCATGGTATGATATTTGCCTGAGGATAAATTATTTTCTTTCCTATCTTTTTGGAAGACAATCTTTAATTCAGTATTTCCCACCTCCAGAAATCTGAATTAAATTATCATTTTCCCCAGCATCCTATCACCTTCATTTATGCAGAACTCTAAATAAGAGATTTGTACTCCAGATTGCTTGTTCCAAACAGAAGCAAAGACCCTGCTAAAATTTAAAAGGGAATTGCATACACTAAAGAGATCTAGAAAAACTAGAGAAAAACGATTCTTATTTGGAAGTCTAACTTTAGGTAGCAAAAATTTAAGAAAAGAAAGGCTTATAGACTATGTTCTTCCAATAGAGAAAAAGAATAATCTTAACAAACAAATAAACAATTAATCAATTTATTTAATGATATTATGTCCAGCCTGGCCAGCATAATGCATCTCACAGCATTACAGAACACTACTTTTGTTCACACTCTAGGTAAATGTTGATATAAAAATACAGAAAGTTTGACTCATTTTTTGTTTTATTGAAATCAGATTCACTAGGCTCTGTTCCTTCAGGCAGTTGCTCTCCCGCTCTCCACCCCTGAACTTCATATTTGTTCACACCATAAAATAAACTTTCAGAATATTCTTCTTGTAATAAGTGCAGAATTTTCTGATAAACATCTCAAAGTTTGTCATATACTAACTTCCTACACTCGACTACATCCTCTGACCCTTGCTAGCTTTGTGTCAACAAAAGCATACACTGGTGTTGCAGAGCCTCCAATATCTTGTTGGCCTGTGCCTATGACACTTGACCCTGCAAAACTACAGTCAATGACATTTGTGACTAAGGATTTCCAAGATCCAAGCTTTATTAATTTCTGTTCAGAAAACAAAAATGTGTCCTTCTGTATTAAGCAATTTAATCTATTTTAAGTTACTCGTAATATTATTTTGAGGACATAGTGAGAACAAGGTGAATGAGAAAATAAACTGATTTCATTAGATAGTTTGGTGTCCACTAAGTAAGTGGGTTCTGTTCTTTGAGGTTCAAAACCACAACCTTTTTATTTCTTTAAGAATTAATGACCAGCATATATGAACAAAACAAACCTTTGAAAGATGCACTGCACTTTTGGAGCAGGATAAAAAATCAGAATCACTGTGTTCCGTATTTCTTTTGGAGAGAAACCCTTTTCCACTGCACATTAAATGTGAAAAAGGTTTCAGAAGAATATTCTTCTATCATAATTTTATCATATAAAAGTGAGACAAGTGCATTATTTTACCAGATAATTTAAATTTCTCTGTTTAAGGACAAAGGTTCAATGCCTGTCGTAGGCAAGAAAATCAGAAAGACAAAAGAGCTCTTAGGTCATCTTCCCTGTAGAACACAAATGATTCATTCTAGAATACTCCCGATTGCTTTCTTTGATTATTTTTTTTTACTTGCTTTAAAGTGGTGAAACTGCTGGGAAGACTTCATTTCAAAGCCTGTTCTACAGTATTAGAAAGTGCTAAAAGAAGTTTCTTAATGGTCAGGTGAAATTTTCTTATTCTCTGTGTCAATTTCTCTATTTTTCCTCTATTACTGTTGCTGTCGCCATAAACAGCTCTCTCCTCTTGTGTTCAAAATATCTATAAATTTACAGACTACTATATTTAGTTAATGTAGTAATATTATTGATTCTATACTGGTAGTATACTGAAGGTCCCCACTGTTAGCACTAAAGAAACACACTATACTAGAAATTTCCCTGTACAAAAGTTGCTTTACCATATAAACTGGGCAATAAATCTTGAACTTATCGTCACACACAAGTCTGATCAGTGTCAGCCTGGCATGGCTGAGGGCCAAGATGGCAAATAAGACACTGTATTGATTACACATTGCAGAGGATTTTCTTTTCAGCAGAAAAAGGGCAAGAGAATTTCCCTTTCATCCTGTGCTGATAGTAAAGTTGGACACTTTTAATGATTCGTTTATCCAACACCTATGTTCTTATTTTGATCAAAGGCCAGAGTTCACCTTCGTCAAACCTATGCAAGGTTTTAATGCAGAAAAAACATCATCCTTCTCTCCCATCTGACCATAACAGGCAGAAAGTAGTGGAATAAATATGTAAGGGCCAGAGAAGTCAGGCTTACGAGAAATACAAAGTCTGGCATTTCTCAGCACCTACCCTGATAGAGAAATTAACTAAGATTAGCAGGGACTGCATGATTTTCTATGTAAAGAAACAGATCCTTGTAGTACAATTTAAATAGTTTTAAAGGTTTTTTCAAAAAAGCACATATTACATTTTTAATTTATACTCTCTGATCAGAAATAGTTCTGATACAACAGCAGTATTAATAAACACAATTCTAATGTAAACAAGGATGTTTTGAACAACATTCAACAATCTAATCTACACCATTATTTAATAGCTGTTGGTGAGTTGCATGTTTCCTACACAAAG
This sequence comes from Syrrhaptes paradoxus, assembly GCA_013400615.1. Classification (NCBI taxonomy): domain Eukaryota; kingdom Metazoa; phylum Chordata; class Aves; order Pterocliformes; family Pteroclidae; genus Syrrhaptes; species Syrrhaptes paradoxus. The sequence continues at coordinate 34,431 of VZTO01005762.1, read as the reverse complement.
CTTATTTTTATAACAGTTTTAAGATTAGATTCAGTACTGTTTAAGTGCAATCTTGCGCCCAGGTGTAAAAAAAAAAGTCTCGATCCGAAGTCGGGACATGTATCTTTTTGGTCCTGAGAGATGAAATTAAGACACAAATGAGGTCAAATGCTGTGCAACTAAACCTAGTTTTATTATCAAGAAAAGTGAGAGAGAGTAGCGATAGGACAGAATGAGAAGGAAAGATGGAAATTAAACAAGTATCTGAGACAGGGTTGCAAGAATAGTCCGGATGTTCCAGGAGTTCGATGGTCCAGGAGTCCAGGGATCATTGATGGCAGGTCAACAAACAGTAAGTCACTCACAGTACGTTTATCTGGTCCAGCGCCTTAGCAATGGAATGTCATTCTTCTGTGCATGTTCAATCCACCTGTGCATGTTCTGATGGTTTATGTGGAGAGTTTATGCTCGGTGGTGCAACTTCATGCATGCTCAGTTCCACTCTGGGGTCTTTGGGTGGTTTTTGGGTGGTTGCAGGCTGTCACAGGCTCCAATAAGTAGACGTTACCATGGTCTGACCCAGACTCAGAACCAGTTTTCGCTGGTCTGCTGGCCCACAACTTTTGTGCCTCCCCGGCAGTAACAGGATGACAATTTGTATTGTCAAGGTGTCTCAGAACAAACAGTCTCTTATCTTGAGACATCTCTTCTAGATCAGCACCAAATGTCCTCTCGTTCTGAGGAACCACTTGAGACATAAGATTAGGCTAACTTAGAGGTTCTTACACCAGGTTACTTCAGCAGACCTACATGTCTGTCAGACTCAAACAATTCATTGACTTAGGCCTTTGTTTTTAAGGCACCTCAGTGGAAGACTCCAAGGAATAGATGTCTTGGTATTGGATGAATACAATTAAAAGGATGGAGCAGTGCAAGACTAAATAGCCTGCTATCATTATGCAAAACATTCCACTCCAAGGACACTTCAGGAGAAAACAGGAAAACACAGAAATTTACTGGAGTCAGAAGATGTTTGAAAGCTATGGTGGGACTGATTTCTTTTTTTAAACAAATGAGGACTCTGAAGTTGCAGTATTTGACATGCATTGTGGGTCTAAATCCTGGTTAACTCAGTGATCAACAAAAAAAACCCCAAAAAATAAATTGCTGAGTTCAGAGAAAGGACAATCTGATCTGCAAAATCCATGAGATATCTCAGCACACACATTCTTAGAGGCCAGAAGTCTTTAACAGGCTGTAAATAACTATTTATTTATTCTATTTAAAAATGTGACTGTATAGTGTGTCTTGGCAGACATCAGACTGAAGTTAATGTGGTAAACTACAGAACTTGCAAACACTTATGTTTTCATGAGATAATGAATTAAAACATTAAAGCAAATCTTTACAGAAATGTGAAACACATATGAGTGATTTGTACAGCAAATATAAAGGACCACGATTTAAGGGATTGCCCTTGGTCCTGTTTAAGCTAAGAGATATATACCAAATAATTTCAGTAACAGCAGATTTAGCCCCAAAGGAAAAATTCTTAAACTTGTCTAGTTAGTGGAATTTGAATTTTTTGTTACTAAAATCTGATGTGGTTTTTTTTGTGAACCTTGGCAATGGACCACAGCATCTGTTAGACAACCGCAATGAATTTAAACTTCAAACCATTAGGGATGCAAACATAAAAATATGTAGCCTTTTGTAAAAAATATTTTAATTTCTGCTAGGTACATAGAATTAAGTGAAATCTTAATGTATGAAAAAATTCCTAATATCTTATTATATGACATGACAGCTGGGTGTTTGAATCTGGTTACTCTAGGGAATTAAAATTGAACAAAAGTGCTTCTAGCCTGCACATTTAAAAGTCATTCTTTCACTAGATGGACCACAATGTTTCCCAGTGGTATAACTGATATGGAAAATATACATCCCTGTAGTCCCATATCTGCATGAACAAAAAAGTTGCACAAGAAATAAGAGACAAATTAATTTATTTCTGCAGAAGCTGAAGGGACTCAAAAAAGCAGGTGAGTTTAAAGTAAAGCACATAAGCTAAAGTGAATGCAACACAGAGATGCATATTAACAGGAGAAATTCACGAGGTTAAGATTGGCTATAACATTATGAAAAAAAAAGAGACATTAATAAAAGACTCTGAGAATGGTAAAAAGAAATACAAGAAGAGGATCTACCTATACTAAAACTTACATTATGCCAACATACTAGTCATACATATCTATATTTTCAGTATCAGTGGATGCTGATACCACAAAGTGACCAATTACAGATATTAGTGTGAAAAGCTACAAAAACCCAAGAAGAAACAGATGTAAATGTTCTTTTTAGTTGCGAGGATACAAAAGAATGAGAAATGAGTGATTACGGCCTCAAAAGAAAATATCACCCTGATGCCTTCCACTACAGAAAAAAATAAAGGCAAAGATTTTTTTTTAATTAACTATTATTACTTGACCATCATGCATTCTTGAAAAGTGTCTGTTTTCTATAACTTTAGTATAAACACTTCCAGATAACGGAGATGGTTTTTTAAGAGTCTATAACATACCTTGCTGAACTGTGTCTTGTTCCTGACCTGGGATGCTGGATTACAGGAGAGCTGAAATTGAATAGGGTAAAATGGGAAGGGAAGGGAAGGGAAGGGAAGGGAAGGGAAGGGAAGGGAAGGGAAGGGAAGGGAAGGGAAGGGAGAATATTCAGTTTCAGTTTGAAGTGACCTATGTCAAGCATCTAGTCCAACTGCCTGATCACTTCAAGGCTGACCAAAAAATCTAGTATATTATGTAGGGCATTGTCCAAATATCTCTTTTTAGGGCACTGACATACACATGGCACTGACCACCTCTCTAGGAAGCCTGTTCCAGTGTTTGACCACTCTCTCGGTAAATAAATGCTTCTTAATGTCAAGTCTGAACCTCCCCTGATGCATCTCTAAAGCATTCCTACATATCCTGTCACTGAGAAGATGGAAGGAAGGGAAGAAGAGATTAACATCTCCCTCTTCAGCTCCCATCCTCAAGAAGCTGCAGGGAGCAGTGAGGTCCCCTCTCCATACCTTTTCTCCAAACTAGACAAACCAGAGTCCTCAGACACTTTTCACAGGATATTCCTTCCAGCCCTTCTACAATGTTGGTGCCCTCCTCTGGACACATTCAAGTACCTTAACATCCTTCTTAAATTGTGATGCCCAAAACTGCACAGTACTCCAGGTGAGACCTTACCAATGCTGAATAGAGCGGGATAATCACCTCCTTTGACCGGGTGGTTGTGCTGTGTTTGATGCACCCCAAGGTGAGGTTTGCCTTCCTGGCTGCCAGGGCACACTGCTGGCTCACACTGAGCTGCTGTCAGCCAGCAAAACCAGGTCCCTTCCTGCAGGGCTGCTCTCCAGCTACTCCTCTCCCAGTTTGTATTTGTGCCCAGCATTGCTCTGGCCCAGATGCAGAATCTGGTATTTGTTCTTGTTACATTTCATGCCATTGACAATTGCTCAGTGCTCCATTCTCTCTAGATCCCTCTGCAAGACCTCTTGTCACTTGAGAAAGTCAACAGCACCTTACAGTTTGTTATTATCAACAAATTTACCAACGGTGCATTCAGCTCCCACATCCAGACCACTGATACACTTATTGAACAGAATTGGTCTTAGAACTAAGCCCTGGATATCTACTGGAGACCTGAGAAAGAGTAAAAACCACTAACATTCAGCCATATAGCATATAAGCTGAAAACATATTAAACAAAAAGAGACTTAATGGAAGTATAGACTGTTTTGCTACAAAGAAAGCACAAGGAGGTGGAAGAAAGGGTTAGGGAAACTCCAGAGTACCAACTTCAGTAGAAGGAGACAGCAAGCCCACTCTTTGTGGCAGTATCTTTTAGCTTCTGCTCACTCCATTGACCCTCACCGTAGGAGGGAAGAACATGAAAGTCCATGGACAAAAGGGAATATATCACATATAATACAAGAGGAGCTCAGAAAAGCATTTGATACAGAGCCTGAGGAAATGTGGCTTCAAATAATAAGTTGGAGTCATTCGGATATGAACCAATCTTCTCTGAACTGAAAATTGCCTGAAGGGCAAGGCAGAAGAATACAAGAGAAATACAAGTGGCTCTGCTGCCTGGCCTATGAAAGTAGTACATTATTGAAAGTCTCCTATGCTATTAAATTAGGAATTACCATTAAAGAAGATAAATAATGCCAATGAAAGGAGGAGAGGTAGAAGACATCAAACATTGAAGAAGACCACACAGAAACGTATTCTGAAGGGCATCTACTCCAAGAGTAGTGATCAAAATTGATCATTGCTCACCAGGTGATTGAGATGTGTTTTCGGCAGTGTATGATGGCAAAAATTTATTTCCATATCATGTCACAGGCAAGTGATATACCAACCTTTATTTCTGCATATGAACAACCAAGGCAAAGAAACTGATCACTGGGCCTCTCATCCAAGTTAAATATGTGTCAAGGATAGTCTCTACTGAAAGATGCAGATGGTCTAAAAAAATCCCATGCAAAATGGTTATCTCTACTATATTCAAGGATAGTGTATTGGTGGACATGGAAAGTAAAAAGTAAACAACAGATTAGGAAATAGCAGGCAGCCACCACCTCACATAGTACATTATGTTTGATTAAAGCTCATAAAATTTGACCAAATGAGTTAGTTTAAAGAAATAAATAATAGAGAATGCTCTTCCTCCCCAGAAACAGCAAATCAAAATATATTGTGCTCAGTCAGCCCTGTGAGATACGGTTCCAAATCAAAGGAGTGCTTGCAGAATTTTGCAACAGTCTATAAAGAGTCAGTGTTAATACTGGTATTTGCATATTGAAGCTAAATTATTTTATTATCTTCCATTTGAGCCTACTCGATTCACAAAATTGTCCCAGATTAAAGTTGTGATTTTGCACTGTTTTAACTAAACCAGTGTAAAATTAACAGCAACTATATTTGATGTTTTGTATAAGTTTTACTTCTTCAAAAAGTTTACAAGCACAAGTGAAACAAATTCAGCTAACTGAAAGCAATTTAAACTATGAGCAAACTCATTTGTTTCTGTTGCCTAAACTAGATTTGTCCAGTCTTTTTCAGCTGGACCATTTCAATGCGAATTTGTTTTCAACGAAACAGAATCATGCCTGCATTGTAAGAAATTATTGCAGTAGTTAAAACAAAAAATTGATGTTTGTCAAATGCTACTTAAAAATTATTTTTTTAATTAAGAATGCCCTACTCTTTCAGGATCAGATGTCAACTGATGCCATTCTCATTTTCTTTATTTAACCTACTGAACAAGTAACTAATATTAAGATTAGTCCAGCATTCTCAAGCACTTTCATAGGAAATTGATGTTCTTAGAAACTTGTTTGTGGTTTGGAAGTGCGAAAGTAAGTGCATTTCTCCTGTAATCATTCTGTTCATTTGAGCAAAATTATTTCCTGTAACTCTGGTTAACTGTTCTTTAAGTGCCACCCCACACTGAAATTGAAAGTATAATTTCATGTCACTTCCAAGGTGGTATTATAATTTTTTTTTCCCAGAGAGTTAAATTAGTTGAAAACTTACCACACTGAGGCTCAGGTGAATGCCAATGCACAGAAGAGGGGTCAGGAACACAGTCTGATGAAGAAAAACGTCTCTTGTGGACTACAAAACATTTTATCATTTTAGCTGTAACATCAAAGCAATGCTACATGTACTCTTGAGTCCTTTTGAAGGACAAGACTCACATAAGCATGAGTGCCTCCCGGCTTTGACTCATGGATTCTTGTGTGAAGAAAGCACTGGACACCATTGGTGAATTTGGTCTTAGGGATAATATTGAGACTGCTCCCACAGGACATCATAGGTAATGTAGAAGAACTGCCTATGCTACAACTACATGTCACCATCAGTGTTCTCAGGAAGATTTATTTTTGGTTTTGTTTGTTTTAATCATGCTTCTTCAATAAATGTTATTCATAAATTATTTTGATGAGTAATCTATGTGTTCCTTGAAATAATCCATATTTAGATATTTATTTCAGCTGTTTCATCACCCATTTCTATTAGACAGTGAAAATATCTTTTTCTGAATAATAACAGCAAGCCACATAAAGAAAACCACTGAAATTTGCATACAGTGTTAGTATTATAATTTCTTGTATCTTTTTCTAATTCAATAATTCAGTTCAATTCAGAGTTCAAAAGTTTTTTAATACGTTACTAGGTTGTGGAAGCTGATTGTCCATATGTGATCTGAGCCCTATAGACCCTTTGTTACTTATTTACCTAAAGCTCATATTCTACAGTGTCCGGATCTGGATTTGGTGATGCCAGTAGCTGGTGAATCCACAGCTCACTGTTTCTTCTTACACTTACATTTTCTTGGTCTTAAACATGTGCATCTTCTTCTTAATATGTTCATGTGGGTTAATCCTGTTACAGATAAGTACCACACAGACGTTTGCTTACTTTTTTCCTCCAATGGAACAGAGGAAGAGGAAAAGAAGAACAAAAACAGGAAAACTTGGGGATCAATATAAAAAAAAACCAACAAAAACACCTTCTTATTTAATAAGTGAATGGTAAGTGGAAGAAGAAGGAATAAAACAAAATAAAGCAAGTGATACAAAGACAATCACTCACCACCTGCGCTGGGCAGACTGATTCCCAGACATTTCCTGAAAAAAGATGGCTAACACCCTAAAGCCCTCTTTTTTCCCTTTTAACACTGAGCATGATATTGTATGGCATAGAATGTCTCTTTGCTTACTTGGGGTCATCTGCATTGTCGTGTCTCCTCCCTGTACACTGTGCACCCTCTCCCCTACCCATCTATTCACCAGGGGGCAGAGTGAGAAACTGAGAAGTCCTCAATGTTGTGCAAACACTGTTCAGCAAAAATAGGATATATTATTAGTACCATTTCAGATATAAATCTTAATCACAACACCATATGAGCTGCTATGAAAATATTAACTTTATCCTAGACAGGCCCAGTACATATACCTAAACACACCCAAAATTATAAGATAGGTAACGTCACCTCACTTGCTGAAGGAAATAATACATGTGATATCTTAATATAAAAAAAAATACATTAGTTGTAATGTATTCATTGTATGTAACAGTTATAAATTCTCTTTATTCATAGACTCATAGAACAGTTTGGGTTAGAAGAGACCTTAGATCAGGTTGCTAAAAACCTCATCCAGCCTGGCCTTGAACACCTCCAGGGTTGGGGCATCCCCAACAGCTCTGAGCAACGTGTTCCAGTGCCTCAGCACCCTCACAGCAAAAAAATTGTTCCTAGTATCTGGTCTAAATTTAAACCATTGCCCCTTGTCCTATCACTACGCTCCCTGATAAAAAATGCCTCCCCATCCCTTCTGTAGACCCATTTTAGTTACTGGAAGTATGCTGGAAGGTCTACCCAGAGCCTACCCCAACTGTCTCAGCCTATCCTCATATAGGAGGTGCTCCAGCCCTCTGACCATCTTCATGGCTCTCCTATGGACTTGCTCCAACAGGTCCATGTCTTTTTTATGTTGGGGGCCCCACTGCTGAACACAGTACTCTGGGTGGGGTCTGACAAGAGCAGAGTAAAGGGACAGAATCACCTCCCTCAACCAGCCGATCAGGTTTCTTATGATGCAGCCCAGGATACAGTTATCTTTCTGAGCTGCTAGTGCACATTGCAGGGTCATGTTAAACTTCTCATCAACGAACACCCCCAAGTCCTTCTCCTCAGGGCTGTACTCAAGCCGTTCTGCTCCTGACCTGTCTTTGTGCTTGGGATTGTCTCGAGCCATGTGCAGGACCTTGCACTTGGCCTTGTTGAACTTCATGAGGTTTGCATTGTCCCACCTCTGAAATCTGTCCAGGTGCCTCTGGATGGCATCCCTTCCCTCCAGATTGTCAACTGTGTCACACAGCTTAGTGTCGTCAGAAAACTGCTGAGGATGCACTCAATCCCACTGTCCATGTCTTCCACAAAGGTGTTAAACAACACTGGTTCCAATACCAACCCTTGTAGAATACCACTCATGACTGGTCTTCACTTCGACATTGACCCACTGACCACAACACTTTGAGTGTGACCGTCCAGCTAGTTCCCTATCCACTGAGTAGTCCATCTATCAAATCCAATTTAGAGACAAGGATGTCTGGTGAGACAGTGTCAAAGGCCTTACACAAGTTCAGGTGGATGTTGTTTGTTGCTCTTCCCTTACCCACCAATGTTGTAACCCCATTGGAGGAGGCCACCAAATCTGCCAGGCACAATTTGCCTTTAGTGAAGCCATCTTAGCTGTCACCAATTGCCTCCTCAATCTCCATGTACCTTAGCATAGTTTCCGGGAGGATCTGCTCCATGTTAGTGGTGGGCACAGAGGTGAGACTGACTGGCCTGTTCTTCCCTGAGTCTTCTTCTTCTCCCTTTTTAAAAACGGGAGTTATGTTTTCCTGTCAGTGGGAACTTCATTGGACTGCCACAACTTCTCAAATATGATGGATAGTGGCTTGGTAACTTCATCCGCCAGTTCCCTTAGGAGCCACAGATGTATCTCATCAGGTCCATGGACTTGTGCACCTTCAGGTTCCTTAGCTGGTCTAGAAATTGCTTTATGAATTATTACTATTAAGTTCTTATTTTTCCTCTTCATTGTAGTAAATGCCTTTTTGAAGGGTAGGATCGGGTCATATGTCCATCTGATTACAAAACACAGTTGAAGTAAATGCTTTGTTGCTATAACTTATGAATAGGAAAGGACAGTCATATTGCAGCTCAGGTTCCTTCAAGCAATACCTTCTGGTGCTTCTCATTGATGTGGAAGTATATCTTTTGCAAGTTTTCTTAAGAGGGTATTTCAGAGTAATATTCTTGTGATAAAACTGGAAATGTATTTTCAGCACACAGTGTCTTTTTCAAACATTGTAAATTAAACCCAGAATTAAATATCAGTCTTCCATTTTACACCAGATTTATAGCTAAGTGATATTCTACAATACTTCTTTTGAGTGCAGGTCTAAAAATAGGTTTCACTTTTAAGTCCAACCTGAAGAAAATCTGCCTGTCGTATTTGACTCCATGAGCTTGCTACTCTTGCCCATAGAACTACAGTGCACACTGAGTAAATCCTTGCTGCTTTTCTTAAAATTTGTTATGGGTTAATCTGAGACAGAGTTAACTCTCTTCATAATAACTAGTAAGAGGCTGTGTTTTGGATTTGTGCTCAGAAGAAAGCTGATAAGAAGTAATGTTTTGTGCTGCTGTCAAGGTCAGCAAACCAGGGAGGGAGCACAGCCCCAGTTACCAGCCCAGGATTTGATCTTAGGTTCAAGACTGAGACCCAGAGTGGCCAATAATCTATTCCATAACATACATGTCATCCCTAGTATATAGGTGAGGACCCTCCGGAAGATCAGCCCTTTTGTTCCAGGTCCCTTTTGGTTTTCTGGATCTCTCTTGGCTCCGAATCATCTCACTCCATCTGGTCGCTCTCCCAAGGCCTCCTCACCTCACACCCCTTTCAGCTCTTGGTCTGGGACTCTCAGGCTTCATGTCCGTGAACGGTGCACCACCCCATCCACCGCCTGAGGGAATTGTGAGTGTGGTTTCGGAACTCTTCTTGCTCCAGGACTGTTAGCTGGGAACAGGCTGAGTCTTAATCATCAGGTTGGGGGTCAGTATCACTGTGTATCATTCATTTGTATACTTGTATATAGTATTATTTTCAATATTATTGTAGTTTAGTTATTAAATTGTCCTTATCTCAACCCATGAGTCCTCTTTACTCCTTTAATTCTCTCCCCTGTCCTCGGGTAGGAGGGGGAATTGTGTGAGCGGGTATGTGGTTTTGGCCCCCAGCCAAGGGCTAGCCCATCACAAAATGATAAAGCAGCTTTAGAACAATCTTTGCTCCTAACACCCTATCTTCATCAGCCTGTATTTTAATTGCTTCACTAAAATATTTCAAAGTCCATCTGAGAATCTCATCTGTTCACCTTTTCATTTCCCTTCTGATTTCCTGTCATGAGAGTGAATTATGTAAATGGGATGAAAAAATAATTGATTGCAAAGCTGCAAACTGCTGGGAATTTGTGGAGAACACAGGCTGGGAATATCTGGGGGAAATTAAATAAAAAGGACTGCAGGGATAAACAGAGACAAGGAACAAAACAGGGTCCAGTTTCCAGTAGTGGGTTAATCTTCAGCATGCACTTTGCATTTATACAACTCCCATGTTTGGGAAGGAGGGACAAACTTCGGGGAACTTTAATCAAGAGCACAAAAATAAATAATTTTCTGCTTCATTAAAAAAAATGTAGTGTTTAATTATCCAGATTTATTTACCTTTTTGAAAAACAACTTCTAATCATTAACCGCAGTAAATACTGAAGTTATTTATAATGTCTTCAAATAGAGCTGATTTAGCTGATTTAATAAGATGACAAACAAATAAAAAGTAGTCTTAATGTGCTGGAAGAGTTCTGCTTCTGGAAGATGGTTAAGGAGTGTAAGGACTGCATTTTTACAAAACATTCAGAATTGACTATTACTATATATATAAAGGAGTAGTAACTGGTAATCAGTCAACAGTTTGAGACAGTAGCTGTTACCCAACCAGCCTGAAATTAATATTCTGAAATTTCAAACACTGACCTAAAACTCAATTTTGATCAGAAAATCTATTACATTTCGGATGGTAGAAGTAGATAAGACAAAGGAAAAACAAAACAAACCAAAACTTTCATTCTAAGATTACAACTTTGGTTTTGTTTTCATCAGTTTATTCTTTAATTGTTTTACAATCTGTGGGCTTAATAACCCTTACTATGGGGACTGAGGTACATGGTTACGCCGTTTCTTGCTTGTTCTTTCACTGACCCAGCAGGTGTTGTATTGCTTCTGGTACCACTGCAAGAAATAAACAGACATGTTGTTTACAACCTGATGAATAAATGTATTTTTGGGAAGAAAAGACCATGTTTCTATCTCCTTACGTTTGTTGTATATGTCGCATGTGTTGTATGTGATCCCTTACTGACAGGGAGACAGTTCAACTTAAAGAGCTGTTACATGCATGGGGACAGGAATATAATTTCCACATGACCATTTCAACAGCTACCAGATGTGACACATGTTAAGTCTATGTTATTCAGTTTATGTTATGTTATTAAATTTTTATATTAGATGGGAGATATCCAACGGAATTAAAGCAAATAGACACATTAGCTTTTCAATTCCAGGTTTGGGATTATTTTAACTGTAATTGTAATTTTATTAGTAAATTTGCTATATGATACACACTTGTCAGTGTTTTTCTCTATAGAGCATCAAAGGTTTGCTGGCAAATATCTTTCCCCATCTAAACTTAAGAGCTCTAATTATGGAATCTACTTCTTTGATGAAAAAGGTCTTTTTAACTGAGTGCTAATTATGATTAATTTATTCATTGATGCTACTATCATTTATACTTCAATGCACCTGCTAAAATGGCAATAAGCATTCAAACATATTTCGCTCATGTGCTTTATTTAGCTAAATAAAAAATATTTTTGTAATCAGTAATCATATTTCTTATAGCATTCTTAATGAGAAATAATATGACAGTATATTCTTCAGTACTGAGACAATCTGGAAAGCACCAAGACATATAAATTTTCAAGTGCAGAAGAACAAATATTGTAAATTGTGGAGAGACTGCTGCCATTTTTGGGTTATGTAAATTGTCAGTATGGAAATAGCAAAACCTTTCAAAAAAAAAAAGAAAACATAAACATCCTTTCAAAATGGGTTTTAAATGAGTGAAATACATTTTTACCCTATTCTTTTACTCAGTACCATTTCACTGCGTGTATAACCTTGTTGTGTAGATATAAAGACATAATGGCTCAGACACTCATCTGTCCAACATGTGCAACAAGACAGACATAAGTTGTGAGAAAGACTTAATTTAATTAAAAGAAATCACTCCTTGTTATTTTTTAAGGCCATATCACTATTACATACAGTGAATCCACACAGAGTTGAAAGGAAAATAAGATCTGGCAAAATACTAGCACACTTTAGTCTAATCATCTTCACAAAAGCTATGCCAAGGTTCACATGCTTTGGGGGGATGCCCAAGGCTTCAGCCAATCCTACTCCTGACAACCAGTTCAGGCAGAGCTCTGCAATTGTGAGATTTTCAACTACCCAAGAGGTTCCTGACATGGAAAACTGCAGACTTTTTCCAAAAGCTTTAAGCAGTGCCTGATTTTGAGGAGTGGGGAAAGTCCTTAAAGTGCTTTTATTTTTCCCTGCAGTGGACAGGGAAGAGAGAAGATTAAAAGCCAAGAACAGTGACTGACTGCACCTTTCCCTGACTACAGTGTGTACGACTGGAAGCCAGAGAGTCTTTCAGAGAGGATGAGGAGTTAGAGGCAGCACTCTCTATTTAAAACCAGTAGCTGGGAATCCAGATGTCCTCTCCCCACATGCTTGTGAGAGAGAGAGAAGCCAGGCCATCCTCAGGGTCCCAGCCTCCTTCTCTCACAGTGATACAATACAGACAGGAATCCAACATGGAGCTCTGACCCTGTCTGGTCCTCACACAAAAAAGGAAAAGAAAGGAATGTGATGGGTTTGCCCTTGTCTGGGGGCCAAACCACACACCCTCTCACCCAATCCCCAAATCCTCCCCCTGCTCCCCCTGGCCCGAGAATAGGCGAGAGAATTAAAGGGTAAAGGGAAAAAAGGACTCATGAGTTGAGATAAGAACAATTTAATAACTAAACTACAATAATATTGAAAATAATACAATATACAAATACACAAATGAGTGATGCACAGTGATACTGCCCCCCACCAGATGACGAAGGCTCAGCCTGTTCCCAGCTAAGGATCCTTTTATCTTGAATTCTTGAGTTCACTGTGCTAAGCTATTTATAATAGTGTGTTTTGAAGAACAAAGATTTTGTTCCTGTAGATAGTTAAACAAACAAAACCTTTGCAAGTGTAAACTGGAACAATTGGAAACTCTAAATTTTATCCAAAGAGTAAGAATAATCATAATGTCTCTTCTCCCCATATTTTCCCCCGAAGCATGGTAAGTAATGATTCTATTGATCTTGTTTCAGAGATGTGTGATATCAGATTTTGATTGTTTAAATTCAATTTAATTTATTTTTTTTAGTTATTAAAATTATTACTTGCAATGTCTTCCTGGTACTTTAAAGTTTAAAAACACCCCTAGTAACAGATATCTTGGTTAGATTTTAAACATGCTTCTTGAAATGCTTCAAGAAAGAATAGTGGTTCTGAGCAACTGTACCCTGATGTCCATTAATGATGATATTTTGATGGGCTATAAGAATGGATGGATAAACAGTACTGTCAGAACCGGCAGAGGTATCAGAATACTAATATTTTTTCCCTTTTTCTGAGAAAAAAAAATCTTGCATTTTTCAATGTCTTTTTTCTTCTATCTTGAAAAAATAGAGGAAAGAAAAAAAGGAATAGTAGCAAGGCTTTTAGGGGGGTTAGGAAAAAATCAGTGTCCTGGTTCTGGCTGGGACAGAGTTAACTTTCTTCATAGTAGTAAGAAGCTACATTTTCAAGTCCTGTTGAGAAGGAAACTGATAACATACTGGTGTTTATAGTTGCTGCCAGAACAGACCAAGGACTTTTCAGCTTCTCTGCTGTGCCATTGTCTACAGGTGCAGGAGGAGCTGGGAGGCAGCACAACCTACAACTACAGATTTAGGAATTGACCTTAGGTTTAGGATTTAGACTGGAGTTGGCCAGTGGTATATTCCATACTATGCATGCCATACCTAGTATATAGATGAGTATGTATCCACAAATTTTCTTTCTGAGTCCTCCCTCTCTCAGTTGTGTCTTGGACTGTATGATGCTTGGACTCTTATCTCTTTTACAGGATTGAGGTTTCAGGACTCTCCCTGAACCAGGACTACTAGCCTGGAACAGTAGTCTTGGTCATTGGGTGGTGAGCGGTATCACTGTCTGTCACTCATTTGTATATTTGAATATATGAGGCAACTGGGTTTGTTTACCTTGGAGAAGAGAAGGCTCCAGGGAGACCTCATGGTGGCCTTCCAATACTTGAAGGGAGCCTTTAAACAGGAGGGTGACTGACTGTTTACATGGGTTGATAGTGACAGGATGAGGGGGCTGGTTTGCCAGTTGACGGGGTTAGCACAGAGGACACAGGCGCCAAAAAAAAAAGTAAACTTATTTTTACTTATGTCCAAAGTGACAAAATAATGAGGAGAATAGTACAGAGAAAATAAAGCAAGATAAGGTAAAGCAACAAAATAATAAGTGAACTACTATAGCAGGCAGAAAGTAAGGTAACGCACCTAATCATTACTACATAGAGTTAGCGATAGCGATTAAGAAAGATACATCACCAATTGCCCTGTATTACCATCATCCAGATTCGCCGATACTGGGGAGCCCTTTTACAGCGAAGGATTTGGAGTACTCATTCTGGCAATTGGGAAATCTCTATACAGTGTGTCCACCGTATAGAGGAGACTTCCCAATTTCCTTGCAAACACTCCCCACTTTTATACATTTAAATAAACTTCTTTATATTTTAAGCTGCAAAAAAATCTTGTGCAGCTTTTTTGTTTCCTTGGTAACTTTTTCCCACGCTTGGCCATAACCTGAGAAAAGTTAAGAAGAAGTAAAGGTATCTGGTTATCTTTGATTATGTGTCTCTAAACAAAGCCTGTCACTGCCCTGCTACATTCTGTCGCATAGAGGTCTGTTTGAAGGTTTGAGATAGGTTTATCTCTTTTTGGCAAGTGGGGCTACAGTTGCACAACTATTACTTTACAGCAAGCGTTACAGCAATGCTCTATAAGCGTTACAAGAAAAGTTTTTATAAATTGGCATATATTCATAAGATTATATATTGCATATGTGATCAATATTATACATATTAAGTATATTGTTAGGTTGTGAGGTTCACCTAGAGGTCAGCTTTGGTTCAGGGCCCCACTGCTCAGGCCCTAGTATTTCAGGGGCATGGTTTTAAACTAAGAGAGGGGAGATTTAGCTTAGAAATTAGGAGGGTGGTGAGGCACTGGAACAGTTTGCCCAGAGAAGTTGTGGATGCCCCATCCCTGGAGGCATTTAAGACCAGGCTGGATGGGGCCCTGGGCAGCCTGCCATAGTGGTTGGCAACCCTGCCCACAGCAGGGGGGTTGAAATTAGATGATCTTTAAGGTCTTCTTCAACAAAGGCCATTCTATGATTCTATGATTATTATTATCATTATTATTATTATCAATATTAATGTAGTTTAGTAATTAAATTGTTCTTATCTCAACCCATGATTCTCTTTTCCCTCTACCTGTTTAATTGTCTCCCCCATCCTTGGGAACGGGGAGGGTGACTGAGAAGCTGTGTGGTGGTTGACTGCCAGACAGGTCAAACCGTGGCAATCACTTACTGCCTCTCACTGTGCAGAGAAATTTCAAACAAAAAGATATGTTATAAAACGTAGGACCTGGAAGAACATTTCAAAAAGCTTCTCAATGCAAGGAGATGTGGCTTGTTTCCTCTGCCAATAGACACGAAACACACTATCAGACATAAATTAAGACCTCAAGAAGCCAAAATGAATGAGCAGAAACACTATTTGCTCATTGCAAGATGTGTTGGGGTAACATGTAGTAAAGTAGAAAAACAGTGCTAAAGAAAAGACAAAATAAATTAGAAATGAAATATTTTATTTTGAAATAATTCTTACTTAAAATTGTCCAGCTATTTACACTATTATGCACTAAAATCCTTCAGTTTGACACAGCCTCTTTTCTTCAGCAAAATTTTTCATACAATTTTTATTACACAGTCATATTATTAAAAAAATCCGATATTTTCAAAATTATTAATTCAAAACTAGACATCACAAAGCTCAAGTAAAGTCTGAAAACTAAACCTAAACTTCATTAGCAGAAGTTTGTATTACTGTAAGGATGCATACAGGTATGTACAGCAAAATCCACACAACATGTTACCAAGAGCAAGGAAGTAACTGCCATGTTGCCATGCTTTCTTGAGATGATGAAAACACCAGATGAAATTAATATGAATTGAGGACACTTCACACTTCTAAAAAGTCAAGAACTCTTCACCAGATTAGGAGAAAAAGTGAAATTGCATTTATAAAAAAAATGCAAAATATCCTTGCATTGGAATTATTCCCTTTCATTCTTGAATATCCGAACCATTGCAGTAAGACAATAAGCATATCATTCATTTTCCTGAAAAAACTCAAGAGCTTTGAGGTGATTAAAAACCCAGAATACTGTAAACAGTTTGATCAGACATTACTCTGGAAGGGTTGTATTTTTTTCAAAGAAATATATGCTGGTGGAGGTAAAATAACTTCTTCCATGCAAAGCAGTTTGTTAGTGCTAATCACAGTTAGGAAGAAAGAGCAGAAAAAATTAAACAAAACTGTTGCTTAATCAGTCTTTATTGTCTGAGAGTATAAAGTAATGCACAAGACACACAAGATTTCTAAAGCCCCCTTTTATATCATGGTATTATTGTACTCACTGGGCAACACTGCCTAATTTTATCTGTTCATGCTACAAATTCCACCAAATCTCATACCAGCATCACATAACTAAAATGAAATTATATTTTGTGAACATACATACATATATCAGACAAAAGACCTGAGTCTTTGTCCATGGTTTGAAAATTGTTTGGTTTTTAACTCTCCTGCAAATATATGAATAAGCATTTTTTGTACCTCAGCAGACAAAATGCTCATTATTTGAAGAAACTGATTTCACATTAAATTGTTTTGAAGGGTTATTTCTCAGACTGTTCCTCTGCAGTTCTTCTTTGTTTAGTTAAAGTTTCTATATCGCTGTTTTTTCATGCTACCAGATCTACGGTTTTAAACATCAGAGTATTTATTGCTTTCATTAGTCTGCTTTAGCTGGGTAATTATGATAGACACATTTCATTTCCAAAGTTCCAGCATTTGGGAAAATAAGCTTGAAAATGCAGCCTCAGTGTACACTTTGGTCCCTGAAAAACAGAACACTATAACAGGAGCTCAAATGCCTTGTTAGAGGTACTTTTTTAACCAATTGTTTGATGGCAGTTAAATTTTTTGGTTTCGTTTGGTTTGTTTTGAGAGTAGCTTCAAGCTTTTAAGCCACACCCATTTTTCTTGGCTTAGGAATGAACATCTGGTTAATTCAGAATTCTTGGTGTTGGACTGTAGATAATCCTATTCTTACATTTTTCTGTTTTAAAAGTCTGGTTAAAATCCCACCAAAATAAACAGATGGGACAACCCTTGAATGCTATGATGAGGTAGATTTTGGTAGCCTTCACCCAATCCTGATCCTTCCCAGGGCTTTGCGGGTACTCTGAAACAACTTTGTGCAGGTAGCACATGCAAAAAGTATCAAGCATCTCTGATATTTATGGGAGGATGTAAGTGTTGTAAACTCAAACATGTATCAGTACTGCCTGCATTTTATAGTGCTTTGGACATTGGTATCTGTAACTTTCCTGTACTTTTGTCATCAAAGTTTTTAATGCATTTTTATTTTGTCCTCTGCATTTCATCAGCCTCAGGCTCACTTTCCAGCTTATTGCCATAGACTACTAGACTGGAACAAAACTCCCTGTGATGTATAATAAAAGAAAAGGGAATCACATAAGGAAACTTGGCTATATCCAGTATGGTAGGTCTTGATCACCCAAACAGTGAAAGTTTTGAAATGTCAGCCAAGTTACTCAGAGGGACAAGATGAAAGAAGAGAGATGATACTGATACTTTCTCTGGTGTTAACCAAGAGAACAGAGTCACTGGCAAAGGGCTAAGTGAAGGCATCCTTTCGAAAGAACAGCTTGGTGTCAGCAATAGATATGACCTATCATTCAGAAAAGCAGAAATACCAATAAAAAGCATTCCCGTCTCCAAAGAAGACTTTCTGATTGCTGCAGGAATTGGAAGACGCTGTCTTCTCTCATTTGAGCGGAGTTAGAATAGAGATGCTTGTTATCTTTTTGTTCTAGTCAAAAGTCTGCACTTGACTGCAGAGATAGGTAAGGGGATAAAAACTGTAAGAGCTGAGGATGAGAAAATTAATAAGACACCATCTGTGGTTAGGATGTTTATTTTCTGTAATGTAGAGAGCCTTCCCACTTGGTCACAAAATGAGCCAGATTGAATTCTTGTGCATCAGATCAAGTCTTTTTAATTCATCTTGAAATTATATGCACTGAAAAACCACTAACAAAAACAAAAAATCCTGAAGAGATAATGTAGAAATACGAGTTTATATGACTGATGAATACCAAGTCAAGTTTAAATGTAACCATGCAGTCCAGAAAGAAGAATAGCTGCCAGAACAGCAATATTTTAGGTGTGTGATAACTGTGCTGCTTGGAATATTCAGTGTGCAGAACAGGGGGTTTGCACACTGCTAGGAGCATCAGGAGGAATGACTAACAGAATAATCTTATCATCTTTAGCACACACTAAGTTATTTTATGCATGTACATGGTAATGCACATAGTGAAAAGACTGAGTAAGTGGTAAGCTTCCTGAAGGGAGGAAAGATCAACTGTCTCAGCCTGATTGCAGAGTGGCTCTGACAGACTTATTGAAAGCACAGCTATCCAGACACTGTTGCCCAGAAGCTTGAGTATGAACCTCTGAAGGCGGGATAAAAAGTCTGGAAATACAAACTGAAGGGATTATCCTGGAGGGGAAAAAACAAAAACAAAACAGATCTGCTTGTCATGCTGATTAAACTTCACAGTAACGCATACAATTCCAAATCCACTAAAAACACAGCGAGAACACGTGCATGTAGAATAACATGCACAATAGACATCAAAGTTCATTGTTACTCCACTATCAATGAAATGCACTGTGAAGCTTCCTCATCATGCTGCACAGCAGGTATTGTTTTGGAACCACTATCAAGGGCAGCAGATTCATGGATCATTGCTTTAATGCATCACAAATTGTGTTACAACTTGCAACTGAAAATAGATTCTTTCTCGGCTTCCACTGTATCCCACAACTTACTGAGGAAGGCAGAACCAGATGACATCCAGTGAATTTTAAGAATGTCCCAACTGTGTATTTTCAGACAATGTAGACACGTCTCATTGTCACCTGCTGCATAGTTATCATGCGTCCT
This sequence comes from Syrrhaptes paradoxus, assembly GCA_013400615.1. Lineage (NCBI taxonomy): Eukaryota > Metazoa > Chordata > Aves > Pterocliformes > Pteroclidae > Syrrhaptes > Syrrhaptes paradoxus. Next base: position 15,229 of record VZTO01005762.1, on the reverse strand, counting down.
AGTTTCAGCTGGGACAGAGTTAACTTTCTTCATAACAGCTAGAAAGAGGCTGTGTTTTGGATTTGTGCAGAGAAGAAGGCTGGTAACATACTGATGTTAATAGCTGTTGCCAAAGCAGTCAAGGACTTTTCAGTTTCTCAGCTGCGCCAGTGTCTTCAGGTGCAGGAGAAGCTGGGAGGGAGCACAGCCCCAATTACTAGCCCAGGATTCAACCTTTAGGTCTAGGATCGACACCCAAATTGGCCAATGGTATATTCCATATCATGCACATCATGCCCAATATATAGATAAGGATCTGTCTGGAAGTTCTCTCTCTCCAGGAAACCTCTCTCCCTCCAGGTCACCCCTCTCTCAGGATTATCTTGCGCTCTCAGTCAGCTCTCAGTCTCTCAGACACTTGGGCTCTTATCTCTTTTCCAGGATTGCAGTTTTGGGACTGTCCCTGCTCCTGCCCTGCTAATGACCTGTTAGTCAAGAATGAGCTGAGCCTTGGTCATCAGTTGCACTGTGTATCAATCATTTGTATATTTGGATATATTACAATTATTTTTATTGTTGTTATAATTATTCTTGTCATTGCTGTTTTCAATATTATTGTAGTTTAGTTATAAAATTGTTCTTATCTCAACCCATGAGCCTCTTTTCCCTTTACCCCTATAATTTTCTTCCCCATCCCCAGGAGGAGGGAGGGTGAGTGAGCAGCTGTATTGTGCTTTGCCGGTGGACAGAGTTCAAATCTATCTCATCATGTTATACCACTGAACCTTATTTTCTAGTCACGTCCTTGTCATCATTTACAATCAAGGAAAGGTGAAGAAAGATTTGTTTAAAAGAGCGACATTTCTTCTCCTGTTATGGATGATAACATTGATCGACAATTCTTCCTATGGTAGTTGAAAATACAAATTAAATATAAGCTGTGCTATTTTATGTTTAATACTGAAGGTCTCATTTATCAGTTATAGGCAGTAGGAGGAACCTGTTAGGGACCTTTCTATGCAAACAACGTTCATTAAATTTCGTGTGAGAGACACTGCATAAAATACAACTGAAAAGACTATAAATATTTCACACCTTGCCTTTTTAATTAGTTTTGTGCCCTATCTCATTTATACTGTGTTCAAACACATCCACTACTCTTTAAATAACTCCTGTAAATTGTGGTTCACTTATATCAGACATTCATCAGACAATACTGAAGTTCCAAACAAATTTAGTCTTGCCATATATCCATGCAAACATTATTTCACCTAAAGATGGAGACAGATATACAAAAAACCTCTTCAATAAGATAAAAAAAAAGACCAACATTTTTTCATTGAAACTTTCCATCAAAACTTTTTTCCATTGAACATTTTACTGTTCATTTTAAAAAAATAAATAAATAATTTTCCACTATAAAATTGAAAATATTTCTAAACAAAACTAATAAGGTTTTTATTCTGGTCAGGACAGTTCTCTAAATCCTAGCTGGAGCTATTTACGTCTTTGTTAACTGCAAAAAACATTCAAAAATCTGGCCCTTTTGAAAATGAGCTTCAAGGTGTATCTAGCCTGGAAAATGGATGTGGTACAGAGTCATTTAGTTATAGTAATTTATGCTACTGCATCAAAACAAGCACAACTACATCAGTACTATATTCCATTAATGAATTTCATTGGTAGGAAAGCTGACTGTGCGTCCGCATTGATTACCTATTCTGAGACAGTATCTCCAAGCTCTGTCATACTTCACACGCTAGTCTAGAGACCTGTACCACAAAACTCTTCTGAGTAATACAGACATACTCCAGCCAATTCCCAGCCAGAAATTCAAGAGCTATTTTTTTTAAGCAACTTTAGAAACACTTTAATGAGATTCAGACTCTTACCTATATTAAACTTTTTAGGCACAAAGAAGGATAGCGTTCTCTGAAAAGCTAATACCAAGGGTAGCAGCACTGTCTTCACAGTCTAACGCTTGAAATTAGTTATTAGAACTTGATAAACCACTTTGTTACCAGACTATGATAAGTATCCCCATACAAGGCCTCAGATATGATCCATGCAAAGGACAGGAAAAAAATACTTTAATATGTAGATTAAAAGTACTGTACAAAAAATAAATATTAGAAATATACATCACCTTCATTTTGAAATAATTGGAATTTTAATTATAGAATCATAGAATCATAGAATCATAGAATCATAGAATGGTTTGGGTTGGAAAGGACCTTGAAAATCATCAAGTTCCACCCTCCCCGCCATGGTCAGGGACACCCTCCACTAGACCAGGCTGCTCAAAGCCTCGTCCAGCCTGGCCTTGAACATCTCCAGGGATGGGGCATCCACAACTTCCCTGGGCAACCTGTGCCATTGTCTCACCACCCTCATAGTAGAAAAATTTCTTCCTAATATCTAACCTAAATCTACCCTCTTTCAGCTTAAAACCATTACCCCTTGTCTTGTCACTACACTCCCTGATAAAGAGTGCCTCCCCACCTCTCCTTTAGCCCCCTTCAGGTACTGGAAGGCCATTATAAGGTCCCCTCAGAGCCTTCTCTTCTCCAGGTTGAGCAACCCCAACTCTCTCAGCCTGTCCTCATAGGGGAGGTGCTCTAGTCCTCTGATTAATTTTGTGGCTCTCCTCTGGACTCTCTCCAACAGGTCCAGGTCTTTTTTATGTTGGGGGCCCCACATCTGAACACAGTACTCCAGGTGGGGTCTCACGAGAGCAGAGTAGAAGGGGAAAATCACCTCCTTTGACCTGCTGCTAATGATTTTTCTGATGCAGCCCAGGACAAGGTTCATTTTCACTGCCGGCTCATGTTGAGCTTCTCATCAACCATCATCACCACGTCCTTTTCCTCAGGACTGCTCTCAATGCATTGTCCACCCAGCCTGTATTTGTGCTTGGGATTGCCTCGACCCACGTGCAGGACCTTGCACTTGGCCTTGTTAAATTTAATGAGGTTTGCATTGGCTTACCTCTCAAGCCTGTCAAGGTCCCTCTGGATGGCATCCCTTCCCTCCACCACGTCCACCACACCACGCAGCTTAATTCACGTAACGCAATAAACAAAGTCCTTGCAGCAAAGGAATATTTCCTAAGACAGCTGTCCAAGAGAACGGTTACTGCTTCCTAACCAAGGGAAAGACAACTTACTAATATGACATAGAAAATGCTCTAATGAATACACAAAAAGAAATTCAGACTTGTTTACATTTCTTGACAGAACTTCATCTTGGCTGCAAAGATTCCTTGCATCATCAAGAACCAACCATATTGTAGTTTAAGAGAGAAATCTTACAAAAGACAAAACGTTTATATGATAAGAAAACCTCAGACCTAGTAGAGAAGACTGAAGAAATAAAATATCATTAAGTGGTGGTAAATTAATATGCAATTATGTGCATGATATTTTGATATATTAAAAATAAATTCTATAATAGACATATTGTATTATTCTATGAGATTAATAGAGCTGTGTGCATCTCTAATAATATCTGTTGAATACTTGACTTTATTAAATTTGATTCTATTAAGGAAATAAATTTCATTTATACTTATTTTTCCTCTGTATAAGTCTCTGGCAGTCTTTTTCTCATCAGTGAAACCAAATCCAAGCAAGTAAAACCACAAACAAGAGCACTGTAAGTTGTCCATTGCTAGAAACTTTTGGATTCTATAGGGGAAATTAATTAAAGTGTCTCATCCTGTCCTACGCAATGCTATTGTGACAAATATGAAGGCCCATTCGATTGATACTAATTCACATACCTGCATAGAGATTATTTTCCAACAGATCATATTGCAAGTGGAACAATATGGTACTGGTGTTTAATTATTGTTTCCTAAGCTAAAGTCATTAATGTCATTCAGTCAGACTGACTCCTTGCTGTAAAGATATTAGATCAGGATTTTACATAACTTCTTTACTGCACCATTTATATAAAAATGAATCACATGTAAATACTTTTGCTTTGTCTTTAACAGAAACCTGCTGCCAATGGATAACATCTGTTTTTTAATGTTGAGCAATGATGGGAGTAGGAATGAGAAGGAAAAGCAATGCATTAGCAACAACTGAGCTCTCACAAAAGGAAGTGAAGAGCTTTGGATTTGAATGCACAAAGTGAGGAGAAGACAGCGAAGCCTCCAGATAGAAGCAATTACAGGCAATGGCAAAAAGCACAAGAGTTGGGTGGTAGCCATGGGGAGCCAAGCTCTTAAGCAGCTAACTGCAATTTTATGAGCCATTGTTTCACCTGAGCAAGCCACCCAAAACCAAAGGATGGGAAGTGTTCTTATCCAGTACTAATGATTGTTTAAACTGATCTGTGTAATGATGGCCTAAGCGATCCTTTGTCCTTTTATAGTAAAACTCTCATATAACAGAAAATCCTTAATTAGGTGAAGAATTCTCTGAGATAGAGGAGGAAGTTTGAACCCAAATAGTAATCAAGAAGACACCACCAGGAAAAAATACATATTTTTCTTTTTTTAAATATAAATGTATGTGTTGTTTGTTTCTTTCTTTCTTTTATATATACAAATACAGTTATTGTGGTGGCCTTAGCTAACAGCTGAATTCCCACCCAGACACTCAGTCACTACTCACACACATGCACACACACACACAGACAGAGTGGGATGGGGAATGAAATAGGAAAAAACACAATGAGAACGTTCATGTGTCAAGATAAAGAGAGGAAGAATACTTACCTATTACTGATAGAGGAAAAACAGGCTCAACTTGGGGAAAAATAATTTATAGTCAGTTAAAATAGATCTAAGTAATGGAAAACAAAAAAGTAAACCTTAAAACACCTTTATGCTCTCCTTTCTCAGGCTCATCATCATTTTGTCCCCCCAAACACCACCTCATTCCCACCTTTTTATGCTAATTCCCTCACACTTTTCCTCTGCTCCAGCATGGGCTTTCCATGGTCTGCAGTTCTTTCAGGATTATCCATCTGCAGCACAGTGGGTCTCCCACAGCTTGCAGTGTAGAGATCTGATCCACCATGGAGCATCTCCTTCTCTTCCTGCTCCTGCTCTAACCCTGGTGTTCCTTCTACTCTTTCTCACTCTTTTTATTCCCTCCACTTCTCTTCATGTAATGTCTTCCACCTTTTTAAAAAATACATTTTCATAGAGGCACCACCATCTTTACTGACAGGCTCAGCTAACATAACCCCCTCAGCAAATCAGAGCTAAGAAACTGAAGTGTCTGAACCTTCAGCAAGACAAAGGCACAAATATTACTTTAATAAAGGCTAAAAAGAAACATAATTACTTTTACATCTGGATTTCTGCAGCTGAAATAAATCTGCCTTCATGGTATATCAATGTGTGTTGGGTTGTTAAAGATTCTGCCACTGATGTTCTTAAACACTCAGTTTACATAAACTTTTAATAATTCATTTTATAGAAACTACAGCATTCCTCTGTATTGAATAAACATTTACGTTTATCTGGTTTTATCTGGTTTTAGCTGGTTTTAGCTGTTTCAACAACAGCTGAATCTGATGTTACAGGTAAGTGAGCTACATGGTACTTATCCTGTAAGGGATAAGTCTGGATATTTTTACAGTGACAAAGGAAAAGAGTGGTGAAAGACTTCCAGTGACTGAAATACTGTGCAAATCAATATAAGTGCTTAAGGAGCAAGGCCCTAGTTTCTCCAATATTTCAGTCTGGAGTTACAGCTGTACTAGAAGATACTTCACGATCCCATCTCATGTAGGCAGGATTGCATAATAGTGGCTTTTATCTGACACTGACACACTAGCAATCAGCAGCCCTACCATTTTGGGAGTTTGGTTCCAGTGCAATACTCAGTTGAGCATTGCCTTCTGCTTTGTGGGCACAGAGTGAACGTTAGATGAGACAACAGAAGAGTAAAGAAGACATGCTTGAGTTAAAAATTTCCTTTAGTGCTGAATTGCTGAAATAATATTGAAAACATATAACCAGTGTTTCAGTTCACAGCTGGGACCAATAAAAGCCTGTGAAGAATTTCTGGAAGCTATATTGTTCTGTGGGGGGCCAAGGATATGTTGTTTCTCGTTTAAAATAAATTGTCCCCCCTACTAACTTATTCCTAATCATGCAACAACAAAGGAATTAATTAGGCCATTTCCATACATATGACTGTTCCTTTTATGAAATGTAGTTCACCAGAAATTCAGAGCCAATTGATTTAGAAGAATGCATGTTTCTAAATTTCTTCAATGTTGTGACAAAATTAAATTATTTTATTTTATGCAATTCCATTTCTTATTTTAGCATTTAAAAATGACAACACTGAATGCTCAATGTGTGTTCTGCTTTCATTGCGAAACTATGGAGTTTGCCTATAGAACAAGACAAAAGTGTTTTGTCAAATCCACAGATAACAGCACATATGCCAATGACATTTTTCATGGAGCATAAGCAATGTCACAATTTTCTGCAGACAGATTTTTTTCCTGTTTTGAAATGTGTATGAGTAGCTCTAAGTCCAGAATATCTGCTTTAAACCTAGTACTCTGCACAGAAAAATTGGAAAGAGCATTTTAGAGCTGCTTCAAAACTTTCCTTAAGAAAACTGTATTTGGTTGTTGCTGGTTTTCTCATCACATTGAATGAATCTTCTTCACTATGGGGGTGGTGAGGCACTGGAAGAGTTTCCCAAAGAAGTTGTAGATGCCTTGTCCCTGCAGGTGTTCAAGGCCAGGTTGGATGAGGTTTTGAGAAAGCTGGTCTAGTGGGAGGTGTCCCTCCCTATGGCAGGGGAGTTGGATCTCGATGATCCTTAAGGTCCCTTCTAACCCAAACCATTCTGTGATTCTATGAAATAATTCAAATTAGATGTGTTTTAAAACTGTACATGGGGCAACTCTTTTTCATGGTTCATCCCAATACTTAGAAGCTAACTACTTTTCTTAGAAACTCATTATTTTCCCTGCCAGTTAAAAACATCTGAAAATGAGTTAATTTAATTCCATCTGCTTATCCAACCACAGAAACACTGAGAAAACACAGAATGTAAAAAAATTCCTTTGTTCATTTTTACATTTTATAATCCAATTTTTATTCTCTGCTATAATGCTGTTTAGGATCAAAGGTGCTTAAACTACCATATGGCTTTTCCTTCCTTTTCCATTATATAGCAAATTCTCAAGAAAAACGTGGAGAATCAGGTTCTGGGATTTTCATAGACTAAACTTTCATTATCATGGTAATGTGGTGTGTATTAGATGGGATCAAGGGTGCATTGCACAGCTTATTCAATAATGGTCATGCTTACTATTAAAATGAGTGCTTACCACTCACACTTATCCAAATTACACCACAGATCAGATCTCCAGTGCTACATCTCAAAGCTCTGAACAGTACATACAATCTGTAGAAGTGGCACTAAAAATACTTTATTGCTATTTCAGCAATTTCATTGATATGATGCCTAGGACTATGGATGAAGGCAAGTTATGAATAGCATATGCACGGTTCTGTAACTTTTCATTTTAAAGCAATCCTTGTGCAAAGCTTCACCTAAGGTGCAGTAATTTCTAATTATATGAGGCCAAGCTGCAGGTATTGTGATGCTTCACTAGCCACTTCACTTGAAGCTGACTGACACAAGGATGTATTGTGTCGGAAAAGCAGTAGACCTCCTTAGAAGTAATTAGCTGCTTTGAGGAACACTAGAACAGTTCAGGCTGTCATGCTTCACAGTGAAGCAGGTACCAGCTATACATCACATAACTAGAGCAACATTAAATACAAGATAAGAATACACCAGTGTGAGTATTTACAAATATTTTCTCCTAGCTCCAGGCTTAATTTCTGCCTCTCTAGTTCTCCCTGCATAGTGGCTGTACAATCCTGAATGTTGCTCTACAATACAAAACATTAAAATCTGGGCAAACAATCAATTTTGTGCCATACAGTTTCTCAGCTGGACTTTGTGCTGATCATGTTCACTGTGCAAACAAACAAATAATTCTGGTGGCACGCTACAAGCATGGGGACAAGTGGTCTCTAAACTGGTTTAAGTGCAACAGTTCATTAATATATGGATGTGACAATATTAAAGATACATATTTAACAAAAGTCTTTAGTCAGTTCTTTGCAGTGACAAACAAGTTTTTTCCATGATAACTTAGTTTAATTCTTACTCTCATTTGATTCAACCTTTTCCTTCACATGTACATTATTCTTCACTTATAAGAGATGAATAATATGTCTGGCAGCCTTAAATAAAAAGGAAATAAAGTAGTTTAAGAAAAAAAATTAAGAGCTATGAGACTGATTCTACAATGCTAAATCAAAGAAGACCTACACAAAACAACTCAAAAATCTGTTTTGAACAGAGCATAGGGCTTAACAGCAGAATTTGTCCTTACTGAATGTAGTGGGTTAAGCAGAGGGGAGCTATTTTTTTTTTTTTTTTTATACTTGAATTAAAAGAA